>CP099839.1:13323043-13420543 GCA_030062745.1 Capitulum mitella | reverse complement strand
GGAAACGAACGTAAACGCACCCAGTTCAACCACATCCCGAAAATAAATAACGTCCATTTATATTCAACGTTCCGTGGCTTACAGCGCTCCGCCCACCGTCAACAGCGGGCACAGCATGGCCGAAAGTCCACCATGCGACTCCAAACTAGAAACTATACGCACAGGAGCATTCTTAAAACTGCCAGATCCCATGGACTTAGCCAGGGATGGGGGAAAGGCCATGGCCCACTTTACGCGTTAAAAAATTGGTTTTTCTTTGCGCACGAAGCGTAAAAATAAATAACAATATTCAGGACTCAAAAATAAAGTGGCCGAAATCCGAAGAGTTTTCAGTTTTCTTAAGTGGTCAGGTTTATCCTAACCTCCTTGACGAAAGCCTGGCTAGGCCCATGATAAAGCCAGGGCGTTTTGAGAGCATTTAATTTCTTTCCATTCAGCATGACAGGGGCAATGTGAGAACTGCCCGCAATTGATAGGCCAGCCGCCCTGCCTGCCCTATGGATGCCCACATCCATGTTACAGACCCTGGAACTAACACATCTTTTGTGTCATCAGCAGAGTGTTGCTATTTATGACCTGCGTAACTCATCCCGTTACGGGAATGGCTTGCTCCCCGTCTACGTCTGCTGGCTATCAAAGCGCAGAGTAGCGCGCTTTGTCACATCCAAGCTGTGCGCTTCACTGCTGTCGTCGGAATCGCAATCTGCAGCCTTCCTTTTCCGTCAGTGTCACCGGGTCTGAGAGACTTTGATAATACGACAACACCCTGACAGCTCCTGCCGCCTTTGCTCTGCAAAAAATCCTCAGCTGCTGGTCAGGACACAGCACGAACTAAAACAACGCACGGCTGGCGAGGGGAGCGGCACGAACTAACCAGCTGCCCCTACCGTGGGGCAACCTTCGGACGATGAAAAGTTGGCGAGCGTCTTGTGTTTTTGCTGTCGGCGCCACATCAGCTGTTCCCGGGCTTCGCCATCATTTGGCTCGGCCTCTGCGTGAGTTTCCCGCTGGCCGACTGAACATGGCATCGCCCTCGGCGATCTCCCAGGATGTTCATCACAGTCAAAACGCGCGTGATAAATGAATTACATGCGATGGCGTGTATGTGCTATGTAGAATCTGCTAATGGGATATTTAATATCTATTTGCACTATTTTCCAAACTCAGTTTGATGCCAGTTTCTGCTGTGGACGTCATTGGGAGCAGTCAATACCAAGCACTGGTTGCTGCGCAGGCTCGGACCCAGCAGCCCAAGTGGATCCCAATATGGAGCAAATTTACCTCAGATGCTGAACGAGACGATGCTGAGGGCCTTTTTACGAGCCGACAGTCACAACAAGGCTGCACTGTGGTTTGGGTGATTCTTTCTGTTTTGGGTTAAATGGTGCTGGCCTGCTAGTACCAAACTCGCGGTGCCAGCTATACACAGTGGGTATGTGAGCCGAGCCTGTTGCCACAGAGCCACGGTGACGACATCCTGACAACTGGTGTCCTGTTCTCATTGCATGTCAGATATGACTGGAATTCGGCTGGAGAGGGAGCTCCGAAAGCCGCAGCGCATGCGAGAAAGATCAGCACTGGAAGCGTGCGAGGCCATTTTAAGTCATTTTATGACGTGGGTGCCATTCAATTTGGCAGCTGCAAAATCTCAGGACCTCATCGCGACACTGGTGATGGCGTGTCAGATTTCCCGCATCAAAACTGAGTACCATCGTGCCTCTGTACTTTGAAGCAAGGGAACTCCGAACATCACAAATATGCTTCGCGGGACTAAATCCACGTAGTAAATCAACACGCGTTTAGCTCGCACCGGCGCGCAGTCTCGGTGTGACCGCGCCGCGGTTCACGGGATTCGTCCGGCAGCGCGGGAGACGGCCTCCGGCGCGCGGCCGGCGACCGCACCACCCACCTGCAGATGCAGCGGCACCTTCTTCACCGGGCCCTTGTCGGCCATGGTATCTGCGTCGGGCCCTCCGTCTGACCGCCGAGTGAGGGCGCCCCGCCCTAGGCCGCCGCCCTATCCGCCGCCGCCGCCGAGGTCAATACAGCCGTCGGCGCCTGTCCGTCCGACCCCACGACGCCTCGCTGCCTTCCCGGCAACTGCGGACCGCTCCGCCCACGGCGCCCGGCCCAGCGCCTCCTCCGAACGGAAAGTTCACCGCTCGGACGCTAGATGTCCGGTCCCGGCTCGACGCTTCGTCTCGAGGAGGTGCGATGGCCGACGCAGCTGCGGAAACTCTCGTCGGCGGTTCTACTCAGCGTTTGACCAGACACTTCATGTGTTACAGAGATGTTGCTCATCGCAGTTTCAACACGACAGGTCTGTCGAGGATGAGTTTACCCAGCCAATCTGCTCGGTCATGTTTTGTCCGCCTTGCCGAGCGACTGCAAGATGAACGGTTCTGTTGCTGTTCGTCTGAATTGTAGGTTTGTTCCCAGCAGCTTCCGTCCACATAGAATTATGTGGCGCGCACCAGATGACATCTGTCTTGCCCACCTTTTGTGGAGCTGTTCGCTCACAGGCCACAGCCCCGTTAAGAATCACGATTTTACTACGTTAACCCTATTCCCGGCAGGGGGGGGGGCGGAATCGGCCCCCCTCGGGCTTTTTGCTTGCCAATTCCAGGCTTTTTAACGCAGCTTCACGAAACTTGGTCACTTTTCCTAGCTATTCTTTCTACGTGCTGTGACAAAATTTCAAAATTCTATTTTGCTCAGCCAGGAGCCAGGCAACGTTTTTGGGAGACACCTCATACCATTTTTGGCCATGTTGAGGGTAAAATGAAAATGTCTGCCAAAAACAGAGTTTTAAAGATAAAACTTAAAACTTTGTATGGATGTATAGCTAAATAGTTGGGCAATGTGCAGATATAATTTTGTGTATCTGAGGTCATTTTACAAGGTCAGGTCAAGGTCAAAAGTCAAAATTTGTTTTTTCGCTATAATTTCGGCGCCATTTTTTTCAAATGCCAAACCCGGAATATATATGACGTAGAAGGGTACCCTCTACTTGTGTACCAAGTTTCAGCTTGATATCAGGTCGGGTCACGGAGCTATGACCTAAAATGTCAGTGCGCGTACCCCATATCGCAATAGCCATAAAATGAAATTTTTGAAATAGAGTGAATTCAAGTGATTGAAAACGTTTACAGATAATATTGAATGCACACGAGATCATTCCAAGTGACCCCAAGGTCACTGGAGGCCATTTAAGATCAAAGGTCACAGTTGATCTGAGAAACGTGTGACCGTGACAGTTCCCCCTTTTTCATGTTCCTGGCACCGCCTATGCTAACATTATACAAACATTGTAATGCGATTTGTACTGCTTTAGTATAACATGACTAGCAGAAGCCAAAAAAGGGTGTTTGCCTCTTTTGTTCATTCAGTTGTTAGAAAACTAATCCTCCTATTTTTGAAACCCTGTGAACGCCCATGAATTTTCTCCAAATTTCAGATTTGCGGACCCATGGTAAAAGCCCTATCCATAATATCTCGATTCATACCAGTTTCATCGAAATCGGTCGATAAGCAACGGAGTTATAAGAAGTCCAAAAGTACCCCCATTTTGACATTTTTGCCCCTCCTGTATCCACAAACTTCAAAATTTTGATCTTTTTTATAAAAATGTAGTCCACGTCACGGCAAATCGATTGCCGTTTGTTGCGATGAAATCGGACAAGTAGTTCTCGAGATCTCAGGGGGGGGGGGAATCCGCCCCCCCTGCCGGGAATCGACCATACCGTCTAGCCCTCCGGGAATAGGGAATATGTATAGGGAATATGTATTTGCGACTGTGACGTTTTTTTACTGCCGAAGTAAGCGAGACTAACAGGTATGAGCATAAGCGGCGGAACGTATTCCGGCAAGGGGAAACACCGGCTACTTTTCGAAATATTCCTTTCCATGCAACACGACAGGGTTAATGTCAAAGTTCACCTGTTATGGAGGGAGGGGGACTCGGTGCTCCGTGCCTCCCCCCCGTCCCACCGCCTGTGGTGAGGAGTGTCGCCATAAGAGAGGATGGGTTCTACTTTTCTTCTGAATTTAGCATTACCTTCACACATGCGTTGCATGGAAAGGACTTTCGCTTATATGGCGATAACGGAAGTGGAGGAGGACACGATTCCGGTTGTAACCTTCGCAAGGCCTAACATGGGACAAAGTACATCCAGGAAACGAAAGGTAAGACAGCGGCAGTGCCCACTTATGATTAAAAAATTGCGATTCAGTTGAGTGATTTGTTTCGTTCACTCGGTAGCTGAAATAGAAATGCGTCCGGCTTGCGATGCGGCTGCCCCAGTGCAAAGGTTTGCACATATTCCGTATCTTGGTTTCAGACCGTTGTCTCCCATCCCGACTGGACACAATGACCTCTGATCTAGTGATATCATTTCATATAGAGACAATCACTCGCTAAGCTGTTAGCATGTTGTCCACACTGCCATGTGGACAGGCATGTAGCCAGAATTTTCCGTGGGGCGGAGGGGGAAAATGCCGAATTTTGTCATATGCCACTGGCGTATGACAAAATTTATAGGAAAGAGCAACAACCGTATTTAAATGACTGCATATTTAACCCGCGCACGACCGTCGGTCTGTTCGAACATGGGCGACTGGGGGGGGGGGGGCAGTGGGCCGCCCCCCCCTCTTACTCACGAACGGTTGGTCGCACGATAAAAATAAGCACACCGTTGGAAAGCTTGTGACGAGTAGAGCTCGAAACTGGCCTCATTTTTAATTTTAAATAATATGCAAGCCAATTTACGCCCTATATATGTTTTCTCATAGCCGACTGCATGAGACCGAGAAATGGCCTGAATCTCAAGGGCTGTGACTAATAACGCATAGGTAACGGTCCCAGCGCACAAGTAAAGGTCCGCGGATGCCGATACACGTCTAATTTCCCCAGATTTCTTCGATATATACGCCGAAACGTTGAGTTAAAGACACGGTAATTCTCCCGCCAGCTGTCGGTGTGCGGTATGCGGTACCAAATTGACGGGAACTAATTTTAGCGTTCCTTTATTTTCGCGAAAAAAGACGATCTGTGCCAATTTTGTTGATACTTGTGGTTCTTGTGATGATTTCTCATGATTAAATTTTGGAAAAATTGATTAGTTACCAATCTACACAATTGGCGGAGTTTTATTCGCGAGAGCCTGTTTATTTCCAAATTATGGAATTTTTTTCAAACTTCTTGAGGTTCCTGATATCACTTACGTCTGTGCAAGCTAGTTCTGCCATTTTCTACCCATTCTGAGTAATTCATCGTCGATTTTGACGGTGGTACATTTTGGCCCACTACAGTTATTCGTGACCTGACCCCAGGTCAATGGCTGGAAGTCATCGATACTTTGCCCAATGACGGTAACTAGATGTCTGTTTCACTCCACACTAAAAATGTTATGAAATATTCCGTCAATTCCCGAAAAAACGGCGACATGTCGTAAAAATGGGCTTGACCTCAGGTCAATGACCCGGGAAATTCCGAAAAATCTGAGATAGCAGATTTGCTGCATTTATCACGATCACTAATCCCTGAAAGCATTATTGAGATATCTTGTTTTGCAAAAAAGTTAGAGGGCGCTAAACTTTTTTGGACATAGGTCCGTTTGACCTGACTTAGGTCAGGCACCTGACGTGACCTGAGGTCAAAATTTTGACACAAGATGTAAAATTGATGAAGCAAAAGGTACACCAAGTTTCGTGACTCTGTGTTTGTTGGTTCTCTTGCAATCCCAGAAAAACCTCAGGGGGGCAGCCAACTGCCCTCCCCCCAGTCGGGGACGGGTTAACTCACAGGAAAACATATGTTTGCTTTTGTAGCATATGCATGATATGATTCCATATTCCTCCGAAATCACTAAACTTTAGACCGGTTGGCTGGGGTGGGAGGGGGGGGGGGAGGAAGGCGTGGCCTCGTGATCCCTTGGCTACGTCCTTGTATGTGGGTACATCAGGCTTGGAATCACAACGTAAATCGGCACGTCACCAGCTTCGATATACATACGCCATGCGATAACCCCGAACCGCACCCCGTCAGAAATAATTCATGCAGCCCGAAAAAATGTCGACATACTCTGTTGTATGGAGACGGTTGTCTCAGCAGCGACGATAAGGTCGAGGAATGCGCCATGGGGCGTTGATATCGAACTCTGTGGAACTAGGGGCGTAACTCTGTATACTTCTGAAAACGAGTTTTCCATACCAAAGGAAATTATTGGCATGTAAATCCACAGGCGCAGCCGATAGGAGGGGGAAGGGGCGGAGGGCCTCCCCTTTTTGTAGCCCGCATTTTTGTGTGAAAACCATTGCATATCGTCTTCCCGGCAGGCGGTTTTCGTATGATTTCAGTTCACACTGAGCTCCGTCCCCCCATTAAGAAAATCCTGGCTGCGCCCCTATGGAATTCTATACTGATACTTTACTCATTCGTGTGTTTTCTTGTTTATAAAATAAGATTTCGTAAATATCTTATCAATTTCACATTTAAGGGTCTGGTGAATTTATTTTTCCATACCAAAATTTGTCCCACTTCTACATCCATATGTGGAACGCTTCATGTTACGAAACATTATCATTCTTAGTTTGGAGAAGAAAAAACTGGCGGAAGCAGCGCGACTGAATGATGAATGCATCAACAATACGAACGTTTTCGAAATGACAGAGCCAGAGCCATTTTTGAAGCTTGTATCCGGTGGCGTAAACAGGATTTCACACTGGGGTCAACATTAAAAACGGAAGGTTTTATGCCACTCAGGTTTTATGGCAGTTAATTGCAAGCTGCGGAAATTGGCAATATCACACACGTAGATATTTCTGAAATAAAAGTACAGTGCATTTCAGTTTATTTTTATTTTTTGTCTTTTAAGTCAGTCGAATTTCTGATAATGACCATTTTTCCGAGCTCTGACCACAAGAGTTCGGAGCCTTTCGTGGGGAGGGCCACGCTACTGATTATACCATTATTGGCCCTGATGAGACACAAATAATCAAAGACTGAGGAGGTGACAGAAAGACGAGTTGCGAGTGGTATATACAAAACGGGCGACCATAGTCAGCTCTGGGACAACATACAAGGTTACGCTGAAAGAAGGCCTAGAGTTCATTTAGACGACAGTTGCATCTGTGCAAGAGCGTAGCGTCCCGTGTGTGCCGCAAGTTGAGCTACCTGCCCAAAGATTGAAGTTTGAATTCAATAAATTCGCACGATGAAACAGAACCATGGCAGCCGCCATGGTTCGGCAGTGAACCCTTTTCACGATAACTGGATGGCTGCGATGGTGAAGCAATTTTTTCAACCAAATAGGTCTTATATTGAGTTCTTCTTTAATAACGGCGACACTTTTTTCCTATAGTTCCATTCCCAGCAGTCAGAATAGCCATAAGACTGCATAATTTTTGGAATATTACTTGACAGCCTATGAGAAGCATCCGTTTTTAGATGGTTGGTGAATTGCAACACACAGCCTCTTGGGCCCGGGTGTCCAAGGTCTTGTTTGTTTTCAGGTTTCTTTTTCGACACTTAAGTCAGGATTGGCCATAGCGTTTTAGCCGGAAACCGACTAGTCTTGCGTCAAGCCTGGTGTCTCGCCAGGCAGGGGCGTCGATTTCTGGATATGATTGGGGGGGGGGGGTGAGCCGAGGACACGTCAACCTAACCTCCCCCAAATGAGGGTTTCCAACAGATTTAACCCACTTTATTTCGGCCAACAGAAACTCATAATTTGTTGTTGCTGTTTATGAAATAAAATACTGCATTTACCCCCACGTATTTAATTATATATATAATTATTATTATATAATTATATAAATATTTTATTTATAATTATATATATAATTATATATATATATATACTTAAGTTCCATTTATCTCTTATCTAATGTGGCTGTTCTTTTTGTTATTATTACTCGTTTCCCTTCAAAACCAGCGGAAAATGCTGGGGGGCCCAAACCAACACTGAGTGGGCCCAAATCAACGTTAGGTGGGCCAAGTCCCTCTTAAAAGAATACAAATTGACACCCCTGTCGCCAGGCGTCAGTCGGTCGTGTCTGTCCGAAGTCCTGTGTCAACTCCCGTGTCTCATCAGGTGCTGTGTTCGATTTTAATCGTTTGTTTGTTTGTGAGTTTGGCCATACAGCCTCCTGTGCTCAGGTGTCCAAAGTCTTGGGTCAAGTCTTGTGTCTCGTCGGGCGTCAGTCAGTCCGATTTTAATTCATCGCGGATTATGTGATGAGATGTAGCAGAAGCGTTGGTTTAACTTCTATCTTGTGCTGCCATATGAGGGAGTATGCTAAAAGTATGGGCTGTCGAGATTTTCCCTGAATGTGACAAATCAGGCATGACAAAATGAAAATGGTAGTTAAACATCTACTTCTTCACAAAGGCAAAAAAATTAGGATTTCAAAAGTTCAGGTAAATCGGACTGGATCTAACCGCAAAAATATTCTACAATTGATTCTCTGTGTAGAACTATGCTGTTGTTAAATAGTGCTACGCGGATGATTACGCTGCGGACTACGGAACCAGCCTCCAAGAGACACAAACCCCGACGATGTTGGGATAAGGTATTGTGCGTAATTTTTGAAGGTTTACTGCGTTAGGTTGTCGTCCCCATTATCAATTATGTGGTGATTCACTTTTCATTCTGCACGCGACTGTTTTCATGCAATGTTTCGTGCCTAGGTTGTTTGAAAGGTTCGCAACGGTGCACACCCAGGGTTTCGTCTTTCGGAAGTACGGAGGTTAAAGTATGGGTTGTAGTGGCACAGGAAAGAGCAACGTTAGTTTAAGGACAGTAGCTTATTGTTTTGCCCATTTCGTTGGTTTCTGATTTCCAAGTGCGTGAATGTAATGCACTTGGAGATATCATGAGCCATTCAGGAATAGGCTGTGATATTGCTTTTCATTTCAGGGACATCAGTTACTACCACACAGAAATCACATGAACGGATGTGATGGAAAGAGATGTGAGACAGCGAAACCGAAGGCGGGCTCGGGCCTTGCGTATGAAGGCCTTGGGTGTGAAGAATGTGGAAAACGGCAATGAGACGGGTGATGAAGAGCTGGCAGAAAAGAATCCTTCAAAACCACCAAACAGAAGGAAAAAGCTGAGAGAACCTTTGTTTGAGGAAGACATAATTGATGGCTTTGCCATAGCCTCATTTAAATCCTACAGTGATATTGAGGTTTGTATTAAAAGCTGTATTATTATCATGTTCTTTTAAATTGCAGGCTGAAGGAAATGCTGCAAGTTTGTTAACTTTCCAAATTTAGGTAGCAATGTTGCATATGCTTTCTGCATTGGACTTCTGAGAAATGTATAGAAGTATCAAGAAACATAGATAATTGTAAAGCTTAGGTTAATATCCACCATTGATGATATGCCACTGTCTTCCATGTTCATTGACTTGTGCCATGTAGTGTGTTATTTGGCAGGTAACAATTGAACATGGAAGGCTTAGACTGATAGGGTAATCCTTTAGAAGCGCGCGCCATAAACCAAGCACACTGGATGACACATATACAGTGTGCGTGGCAAAAGGAGATGTCAGCTGTTGCAAGAAACAACAACATTATGCACTGGAGCTCCAGGGTCGTGGATCACCTACTATTCGCTAACCTAACCTAACCTAACCTAACCTAACCTTACCTAACCTAACCTAACCTAACCTAACCTACTGTGTAGAACAAGAGTGAATAGTAGGTGATCTACGACTTTGAGCTCCAGTGCATAATGTTGTCGTTTCTTGCAACAGCTGACGTCTCCTTTTGCCACGCGCGCCGTATATGTGTCATCCAGTGTGCTTGGTTTATGGCGTGGGCTTCTAAAGGATTGCTGACTGATAGGATATAATGTTAAAGAATTTCATTGCTAAATGTTTAAATGTTAATTAGAAGAGAAATTTTAAATGAATGTCAGAGCAATAATAGCATTTAAGCATAATGTTAAAAGAGAAAAAAATAATATAGCCATACATGGTTTAAACATATATCAAAATCTGTGGGGTTTGCAATGCTCATCTTAGCATTTGTGCATTTTTAATTGGTCATATATGATGTCACATTGTCTCAGAGTGCAGTTAAAAACAAAAATTGTCATGTAAAGTCAGTAAAATGCTCAAATATTCTGGTATATAGGATGGTTTTTGTGCATTGAATTGCTGAAGCATACTGTGATTGATTTACTAATTGATTATTTATGCCATAATTTATATATGGCATGCCATTACTGATTGATTATTGTGTCATAATTCATTTTCTTCAATATTTTGCTTTATTGTGAGCATGAAAAATCCTATCTGGCTTGTGATCTGATAATGCTGTTTAGAATATTATGGCTTTTGTCACAGCCCATTTGTAACCTGTGGTGATGCCTTGAATTGTAAGGTGAGAACTGAATGTCAAGGCTGTTGTACCTTACCAGGCTGGAATCTTCATGTTAACATTGCATACATGTGAAACTATTTGTCAGTTGATATTTATTTTGATTGCTCAGAATGAACATGTAAGATGTCAGCATTGCATCAGGAGGCTACAAATTTTTTTCAGTTTACATTGTTTTTGTATGCCATTTCAGAGGGCAGTGAAACATGCTGAGAAGCGTGGTTTGAAAGTATTAGATCCTTTTTTGACATCAGGAGATAATTCAAACACTGGAAGGAGGAAGAAAAATGCTGATGGGAGAACTCAGGTATGTGGGACACAATGTTTTGACCCAGTGGGCTTGTAGAGATGTCTCAAAATCATAATCATATAACAGTCAGTTATTTTGAAGCCCATGCATACACATTATAGTGCAGATATCAGATGTGCCAGATCTTGCAGTTTAGCTGTTTTTAGTGCAGCTGTCTTTTGAAATGTTTCTGCCAGTTTGGATTCTTCTGTTCACCTGATTGAGCCATAAATTTAACCTTATGTTTATGTAAAATTGTATTCTGATTGTCATGGCTGATGACTGTCATTTTGTGCTTGTGTTGCAGGGGGGTGGTGCCAGCTCTGGAGATGGATATTTTGTGAGTGCTGCATGACAGATAGGTCACAAATGACAGTGATGATAATGGCGTATTAAAATGTCAAGCATTTGCTCTGAAAATCAACATCATTTTCTCCCATTGCCTCTTATCATTGGTTCATTTGATTCCATGTACATTTCATTGTGTAGTGTTGATATATAAACATTTGCTCCAGTCATGGCTAATAATATGGGTCTGAAAAATTCATGATAGGCCACTGCTCACCAAATATGTTAATATGTGTTTTCTCTTTTGCAGTGTGATAACAGTGCAAGTGATGATGGAAAGGTAAGGATGACATGCCATTCAGCTCATTTGCTACATTGAGAAGTTAATACCTGTCATTTCCCCATAAAAGTAGGAACTCCATTTTCCTGTTACCATTCACTCAGGCTGAACATATATATATATATATATATATATATATATATATATATGTATATATATTGAAATTTTTCCTGAGCCAGCTGTTCAGACTGATACTCATTGCTCATGATACATCCTATGATCATTAGGTTGAGGTACCAAGGCTGCTCAAATGGTGGGTTTTAACTGGCATGGACTCTGTAGCCCATGGATGACAGAATGTCCCCAGAGTGACCCATTTTCCCCAAAAGGGGACATGATATCCCTCATACTGCAGGGAACATTTTTCATTGGTAGGTGTTATGAATTTTCATCTTAGGCTTGCATTGTGAAGCTCCTTCAGTTTTGCCTGACCCAGCATTTGGGACAAAAATGTTCTGTAAATTTAAACCATAGATGTAGGCTACATAAGGACCATTCTTTGTGAAATATCATGTTTAGTGCCCATTCTGACCTTAGTTCACTTCCTGAAGTAGCCTATATTCTTTGTAGTACTTTTGTTGCATTCATAATGATTTGGACAGTGGAACGTTTCACAAACTTAAGTTTCATTGACATACTTTTTTTAATGTTGGGAACACTGCTTTGTTTGCAGGAGGGGTTGCACTTTTTATTGTGCTGATTTTTCAAATTGGGCACACATTCCCTTAATCTGAATTGAAATGCCAACATTTAACAGTGGACCATTCTTCACTGACAATCTCAACATGCCATATGCCGTGTGGCTTACATCATTTAAGTAGCTTGACCATCCAGCAGATTACTTGATCCATTTCCTCATTCAAATAAACAAAATAAAATATACTACATTCGGCCTTTGTGGCATCAACAGCACAATGTGTCTGCTTTTGCTCATCTTCCCATTTGAACCAGTAATCATCTGTCACTTTTTGCTTGGTGCAGCTAGCTGTAAGATTTTACCCTGACTTGTGGTCGGCTGGCGACCGCGCCTTATGTCAGTTACTGGCCCCCAGTTAGCAGCTATTGCCAGTGTGGCCTTGCTTAGCCCAGCCTATGGATGTCACTGTGCTCTCACTGCTGTGACCTGCGGCGTTCTGCGTCACGGGACTGTCCTGTCCGGCGGTGTCCGTTGTCGTCTGACTGCTTTCCGGCGGTGTCCGGTGTCGTCTGATTGTGCTGTCCGGCGGTGTCCGGTGTCGTCTGACTGTACTGTCCGACGGTATCCGCTGTCGTACGACGGCGCTGTCCGGCGGTGTCCGTTGTCGTCTGACTACTTTCCGGCGGTGTCCGGTGTCGTCTGATTGTGCTGTCCGGCGGTGTCCGGTGTCGTCTGATTGTGCTGTCCGGCGGTGTCCGGCGTCGTCTGACTGTGCTGTCCGGCGGTGTCCGGTGTCGTCTGACTGTGCCGTCTGGCGGTGTCTGGTGTCGTCTGACTGTACTGTCCGGCGGTATCCGCTGTCGTACGACGGCGCTGTCCGGCGGTGTCCGTTGTCGTCTGACCGTGCTGTCCGGCGGTGTCCGTTGTCGTCTGACTGTGCTGTCCGGCGGTGTCCGTTGTCGTCTGACTGTGCTGCCTGGCAGTGTCCGGTGTCGTCTGATTGTGCTTTCCGGCGGTGGCTGGTGTCGTCTGACCGTGCTGTCCGGCGGTGTCCGTTGTCGTCTGACTGTGCTGTCCGGCGGTGTCCGTTGTCGTCTGACTGCGCCGTCCGGCGGTGTCCGGTGTCGTCTGACTGCGCTGTCTGGCGGTGTCCGTTGTCGTCTGACTGCGCTGTCTGGCGGTGTCCAGCGGTGTCCGGTGAGATCTGTCCTGTCTGGTAGCGTCCGGTGCCGGCTGCCGCCGTCCGCGGACTCTGTCGGCCAGTGGGGCGGGGCCCCCTCTGGCGCCCTGCTGCCCCCGGCGCCGGCGGCCGTGTGGCGTCAGTGCCGGCCGGGCCGCGTCCCCTGCAGGGCGCTCCGTGCGCTGTCCGAGGCCGAGACTGCGGATGCTGCGGGCCTCCCGCCGACGGTGTGCGCCGTTGTGGTAGTGTTTGTGGTGGTGTCAGTGTGTGAGCGGAGGTGGTTCGTTCGGTGCGTCGTTGTCGGGTACGTCGGAGCTGGTGGACCTGTCAGGTGACATGCTGATCAGTCAGTCTGGGGCTGGCGTATGATGGACACCTCTACCCTGCCACCTACCTTGCCAGCGTGCATTGGCATACGTTAGCCGGTCGTATACGTGTGCGACCTTTTATATGCGTTTGAGTGCTTAAAAGGTATATTTATTCCCATGAGCTATATGTATATGTACTGCGCGAATTATGCAGGTCAGTTTTCGCGTTTATTAAAAAAAAAAATGTATACGAAACTTGGAGTCGCCCGCGAAACCACAAGGTGATGACGTCTGTATAGACCTCATCCCTTGTTATTTTTCGACATCATTTTGGAAAAACTCATGGTTTTGTGAGCTTTAGTGAGATATCGAAAGCCAGTTCGGTGACGCAGTGCAATGTAATGTATGTCAGTTGAGCAGGTGCATGTAGACAATGTTTTTTTCATGGCTCACGTCGTACATAAACGAGAGGATAACAGTGACCAAGCCAACCCTGTTGGGAACCATTGCCGCTCCTTGCACAGCTTTCACGTGATTGTGAACCGATCCATCCTCGTCTCTTCGTGATGCCCATGAAATTGCGACTGCACGTGCGTTGCGCTCCGTGAGCGTTGGACACTTCGCCGACGTGACGATCTGACTGTCGCGAGATTGCGGCTATGGCGGGCGTTCGATTCGTACAACCCGCATTGATCAGCCGGATTCACGGTCTTGCAACGGACGATGGAAGCCGGAAAGTTCCTCGGGGTTTCTCGTTAGATGGCCGTTACATCTTCTTAATGTAGGCTTTTTGATCTTCAAGCGCGTAGCGCCCCAACAAATCTCATGTAATGTGCGCCAGTTTCAGTAACAGGATACGGAAGAAAAAGAACCCATGCTTTTGATGGCTGACGATGTTAAATCGTGGCCTCATCGCGACAGCTTCGCTTAACGGTCTCCACTGTTGTGACAGACCGTGCACACGTTGCGGCAACAAGACAGCCACCTGTCTCTGCCACGTATGTGTGGCGGGGGAGGGGGGGGGGGCGTCCGACATGTGTCACATCGCGGACTCGTGGCGGCCTTATTCCCGATGCATGGCACTCATTGTTCGATAGAAGGAAGCCTACGTGGGCTGGAGTCGTGGCAAGGTCGGCGGAACCGAATCCGACTGCGAGCCTCCGCGAGTCCACGGGTCCGTCAGCGCTCCTCGACTGTCACGGACCGCATGCCCAGCGTGTGTTCCGGCGAGTCTGGGCGTCGGCAGGATGTGCCTCCCACGGTTCGGTCCACTCGAGAGGCCTGAACCCCTCGGGCGTCTAGGTGGGGTAGATGGTCTGTGCCCACGCTGTCGTACCTGGGGCGGTGTATGAGGTGCGCATGGACCGGAACACCGAGAACCCGGACCATGTGCTTGCGGCATCGCTAGAATCAAGCCAGCGTCGGCCTGAGACAACGTCAAAGGCGGCCTATCGGTGCCGACCACGTGGCGGCACCGTCAGCAGAATAATGACATGGCATCCAAGCTGCCGACTGCGCGTCGCCTCTGCGGTCGGGACGGCGCGATTGTGTCGGGTTTCCTGGCCTTTATGGTCCTCTTGTCGATTGTCCGGATGTCGCAGTGGTACGTGGTCTGTGCGGTTGTCCTGGCCGCGGTCTGCTTGGTGCGGCGATGTGTGGTCTGTACGGTGCCCCTAGCTGCGGTCGGTCTGGACTGCGCAGTGTTAGGATGTGGCCTTTGCGGTCACCGTGTAAGCGTCTGGAGGTCCCGTTGGTATCTGGTCTGTGCGTGGGTGGTGTTGCAGACTTTTAGTGATTTCAGCAACTTCTGGTGTTGCTGACTTTTAGTGATTTGACGTGAGTTTGATTTGGTTTTACTGCTTTCAGGTATCGGACGCGGAGTCCGACATTTTCACATCAATAAGCAAGAGTAAGTAATCGATGCGTTTTCTTGCGAAACCCTCGCATGAAAGATTTGCATGCTTTGCAGATTTTAACATGGCGATAATTATGCAAAAGGATGGGTGGGGGGGAGGGGAAGCGAAAGACCTGTGTTATGTCTATTTTTTATTTGCTGTGTTTAATGTAGGTTTATTTGTAATGCGGTGGGGTATCTTTCTTGTTTCACGCAAAAAAGTTTAGGGTCTGATTGCACATATATATCTGATACATCGACCGATGGCTCGTCGCTTGGAAACATGCCTAAATCTACATTACCATTACTTCACAGTACCACACAGTTTCTTTTGAGAGGTGTCAGAGAAGGGGACGATATGTGGTCGAAGTTCCACGTGCTGTCAGAGATGCAGTGAAACCGTCTGGTAATGAGCATATCTGTTGTCATTTACCAGCCGACCAACGGGCCAGATACCCAGGGCTTAGGCGACCCGAACCTGTCTTGCCAGGACGGGAAGATCAGCTCTCTGAACTATTGATCACGACCTTTATTCTGCGTGACATGTTCAAAGGGCGTTACAAAGAGTGCTGCATATGTTTCCTGATACTTATGTCACGTTTCCGTCGTGTGGGGGAGCGGAAATCTACTACCGCCTAGGAACGTTGCCACTGTCGGCCTAGCTGTATGAAAAGCCAGTCGTTGGCAGCCTTCTCACGTGTGTCTCTCGTGGTGCTTATATGGAGTTCCGAGAAACTGTTGCTCTGCTTGGACGTCAGTTTCTCTTGAGAGGAGATGGAGTCTTTACCGTCAGATGTGTTTTGTGCGTCGCACAGTTCTTGTTGTGACTTCCTTGCGGCCGACTGGACTCCGGAGGCGGCTGGAAGCGTCAGCTAGCGTCGGCCTGATCTGTTGCCTGCCTTCCTGTGTTTTGCGCGGGGCGGGGGCCGGTGGTCATGCGGACCGCGCAACACTAACCCGCCGTATTGACATTTGCAGAGGAGCCGGTGCCGGCGGCGACAGCGGCGGCGGCGGCGGCGGTCAGCGTGAATGGCGTGGCCGCCACGTCTCCGCACACGACAGCTGGCACCACGTGTGTGTCGGCCGCCACTGCGACCCGGCCGCCCAGCTGCCAGCAGGTAACGCGGCCCGGGCGCTCGGTCCGGTCCGGTCCGGTCCGGTCCGGTCCGTCATGGGTCGGCTGGGCCAATCTGCGCCGCGCACGGTCGCCGCCGCGCATACGGGACCGGATGAAGTTTGTTCAAATATGCTCATGCGTCGGGGACTGTCGTATTCATGGCTCGGTGTTGACGCCGGGTTTTGTCCGTGTCCGCCAGGTCGTGACCGGAGCGCCGCGCGCCGAGCCGGCACCGCGCGGCTATCTGCCACATCCAGGTCTGACTGGCCTTCCGAGTCCGCACCCGAGCCCGCGGCCGAGCCCACGGCCGAGTCCGCGCCAGAGCCCGCACCCGAGCCCGCGGCAGAGTCCTGTCCACGCGAGCGCGCGCTCGAGTCTGGCGTCGTACTCGAGCTCGCAGCATCCGGCGCCCGGATTTGCGGACGTGCAGCCGTGTCCTTTCAGCTACCCCAGCTCGCAGCCGGGCCCGCTCGGCTACCCGAGCCTGCAGACGGGTCTGGCGAGCTACCCGAGCCCGCAGCCGGGCCTGGTCAGCTTCCTGGGCGCGAAGCCGAACCCAGCGAGGCTACCCGGCCTGCACCCGGCGCTGTCGAGCCGGCCGAGCCCGCTGCCGGCCAGCTACCACACCTCGCCATCGGTCGCTGCTGGTTATCCGGGCGCGCACCCTGCGCCGGCCGGCTACCCCGGCCCGCAGCCAGCGCCGGTCGTCCAACAGACACCGGAGCCGGGCGCCGCCGGCCGGCCGGGGCCGCGACACTCGCCGGCTACCTCGACGACGACCGGCCGTCCGCAGCCGGGCCCGGCGCCGCCGCCGCCGCCGGCCACGGCGCGGCTCAAGTTCGCCATCTCGGAGCTGGTGGCCGTCTCCTCGCCGCCGCTGGCCGCGGCGCCGACGCTCAACGGCGGCTCGCCGGCGCCGCTGCCGGCCGGCCGCGCGCCCGAACCGTCCCACGCCAAGCGGAAGGTACGCTGTCGGACGGCGCTGGTCGGAACGTGGACCGCCCACCTCCGGGTCGGTGGGGTCGGCCGGATACAGCAGGAGCGTGGCCGGCCAGCGAGGTCTGGTGAAGTTCGACGCCTGGGTGATGAATGTTGCGATGTCTCGGCAGAAGTCGCGTGTTGCGCCGTTGGTTCGTGTTGGCGTGTCCGTGCCGCCGGGGCTGTTGTTCGGCGCGTGAGACTGATGCTATGGTGTGGCCGCGTTATGGGGCACGCCTTGACACGGTACCCGCTGTCCGCAGTCGGCAGCCGACGGCGTTAGTCCGTCGGCCGCGGCCCCCGCCGGCCAGCCCAGTCCTGCCGTCGAGCGACATCACATGTACAGGTAACGGCGGCCGAGACCAACGGCGTCCCTCACCAGAGCAGTGCCCTACCTTTGCCGGGGCGACCCGACATTTGGACCCCCGACACACCCGGTGACCCGCGGCGCCACGGCGCAGTCACCTTATGCCGACCTTTGCCGCGCGGCTGTTGCATCTGATGACGCCTCTGTGGGCTGTCGCGAGTTTGACAACTCAAGTTGAGCCGCCCACTCGGCGACTCGCACCTTGTAAAGGTTATCAATTATTCGATTAGAGGAAAGGTCGATCCACGCGTACCACAGGCGTTCTTTGGGTGTGTCCGGGGGTCGTTCCTGTGACATTTTAGCCAGTTTGTGGCGTTTCCGGGCGCGCCGCCAAAGTTGAGGTTGTCCTGCCTGGTCTGAATCGATGCAATCGATATACTCGTGCACGCACTGTTCGTTCGGGGTGCCTGAGTTATGACGCGGCGCTCAGAGCAGAACCATGGCTGCTCGAAGTATTGGTGTCTGGCCCGCTGTAAAACATAGCTGGATCGGGACTGGCTCGATTTTGTGACCTCGTTCCCGCGAGTGCTATGCCGTTTGCATGGGCTGAGATTGCTGCCCATTTTGTTATGTTTTGGCCGGTGTGGTTGTTCATTTTGGCTAATGTTTGGTGCCGTGACTCGTCATGTGACTGGTGTGCGGTCGCCAGACGCCGTGCGGTCCGTGCCCCCTGCTGCCACTGTCTGGCAGCTTGATGATGAATGTCAGGTCATGTCGTGACCCTGTGACAACCTTTCTGACGGGTAGTTCGTTGACCTCTTGGCTGTGTATCCAGCAGTTTAGTGATTCTGTGATTGTCCGGCACCTTCGCCACAGTGGCATCCGTCCGGCAGCTGAGTAACACCGTTTGCCCGGGAGCTGATAAATATTGCCAGACACCTGTGCGGTCCGTCTGTCCGGCAGCTGTGTAACACCGTCTGTCCGACAGCTGGGTAACAACATGTTTCCGGCAGCTGTGTAACACCGTATGCGCGACAGCTGTGTAACACCGTCTGTCCGGCAGCTGGGTAACAGCATGTTTCCGGCAGCTGTGTAACACCGTATGCGCGACAGCTGTGTAACACCGTCTGTCCGGCAGCTCTCCGGTGGCGTCGTCTCGCCCGGGCTCGGAGCTCGGCCCGGCCAGCCGGCCCCTGTCGGCCATCTTCTCCCCGCTGGCGGCGACAGCCGGCCGCGGCCTGCCGCCACCGCCGCCGGCTGCTGACGGCGGAGCCGCCCGGTACCCGGCCGACCCGGCGCAGAGCGCAAGTAAGCCTCGACCGGCACTAGTGAACTGACTGGACCGCCTCCCCCTTCCACCACCGCAGTCCGCACGGGGCGAACGTCGGCTGCAGCGTGTGGGGCAGGTTTGCGATCAGGGTGGCGCACATCCGTTTAATGCTGCATGCGAGAGGCTTTCATTGAGGAGCGCGCTGGTTCGTGGCAAACATTGAATAGTTAGCATAACGTTCACCATGACAGCAAAATGATCTAAGGCTCGGGCTCACGGCAGTTTGGTGGTGTGTCGTGAACAGCCCCGCTGGGCTCACATTCCATGACGCCACGGCCTATGTTAGTGAAGCTGATAGCCACTGCCGGAATTAGTTGGCGCAGCATTATCTGTCGCTCTCTGTGCGGCCAGATGTTCAGATATCGCTGGCTGACAAGGTTTTGACGCGGCGCGGCACCGCAGCGTCCATGGCGGAACCGCGCCCCAGTGGCCGACGTTCCGGCGGCCGGAGGCCCGCCGCTGTCCGTGCAGCGGGGCGAGGCGGCGCTTCGGGCCGCCGTGCCGCCCGCCGCCCGCCGGCAGCGCCGGCAGCGCACGCTGACGAGCCACCCCGTGCCCGACAGACAAGGCGGAGCTGCTGCGACGCGAGCTCAACACCCGCTTCCTGGCGTCGCAGGACCACGGCGTGCCGGTGGGGCCGCCGTCTTACCTGCGCGCCACCGAGCTGCACCAGCACCAGCACACACACCAGCACCACCACCACCACGGCGCGGCGCCGCTGCAGCCGGCGGCGCCCGTGCCGCCGCTGGTGAGCTGCCGGCCGGTCCGGCTCGGCCCGGCTCGGTTTGGTCTGGCGCGACCCGGCTTTGTACTGCTCTGCCGCTGCTGCTAGTTCGCCGCTACGCTCCCATGCACGCAACGCCGTGTGTCGGATTGCGCCGGTTATGCGTGTTTTAGTTTGTCGTAATGCGAGCGGTTGTGCATTCATTTTATAAAAGTGACGTGGTTGGGCAGTTGAAATGTTCACCGCCGAACGCCATTACGTTCGTAATGTTTTTTTATTACAGTGACCATGGCTAAATCATCACTTCGTCGTATTTCATAAAACCGCGCGCCAGTGAAAAGCAAGCACAAATAGATCGCGTGTGCTTATGGAGCCGTGTATTCCATTGTTGCGTAGTTCATTGTATGAACGAAAGAGGTCATTTTGAAGCTGTGTGTCAAGGCGAATAAAGTTAATTAAATGTATCAAAGTGAAAGTAATTGATATTGAATTCAACTGATTAATATAATTAGTAATATATATGAAGCTATCAACATAATTAATTACTAGAAGCCAATTATTAATTAATTAATGGTAAATTGATGGCAAGTTCATACTTTTCTGTAGTTCCGCTATGCCTTCGGCTCAGTCTTCGTATTTTGCCGCGGTCTGGTGTTGGTTGGTTATTGGGGCTTAGGGGCGCACCGACTGCAGGGTCATTCGGCGCCCAGGTCTGGTGTTGAAGCAGACCTGTGTGGCTACTGCTGTTGTTCGACTGTGCTGTTGTCTTACTTCTGGTGTCCGACTACCGCTGTTATCTGACTGCGGTTGCGGCTCTGTCTGGTCCCGAGCCTGATGTACCTCTGCCCTCTCGCGCCAGGTGAAGGAGTCTTCGAAACTGGGCGGCATACACTCGTCGTTCTACCGGTCCGGGATGCCGCCCGGCCTAACACCGTTGCTCATCCGGTCCACTGCGGCCAGTGTCCCTCCGCCACCTGCCCCGCCGCAGCCGGCCTTGGCCTCTGCTCCGGCGCCGGCCCCGGCCCCAGTTCCGGCTCCGGCTCCGGCCCCGGCTCCGGCTCCAGCTCTGGCTCCAGCTCCGGCTCCAGCTGCAGCTCCAGCTCCGGCTCCAGCTCCGGCTCCGGCTCCGGCTCCGGCTCCGGCGCCGGCGCCGGCCTCAGTTCCGGCTCCGGCTCCGGCTCTGGCTCCAGCACAGGCCCCGGCCCCGGTCCCGGCTCCGTCCCTGGCTCCAGCGCCGGCCCTGGCTCCGGCGCCGGCTCCTGCGCCGGCCGTCAGCGCGTCGGGGTACCCGCCGCCCGCTGCCCTGCGGCTCACGCCTGCAAAGGTAGGCCGGCTATCCGCTGGGACGTGCAGGTGACATTTGGAAAAGTAGGCCTGCTGTCCTTCTGGACGTGTGGATGACACCTGCAAAGATAGGTCGATTGTCCTTGTGGACATGTGTATGACACCTGCAAAGGCAGATCGACTGTCCGTGTAGATGTTAAGATGACAGCTGCAAAGGTGGCCTGACTTCGTGTGGATGTGTGTGTAATATCTTCGTAGATGATCGTACTGCATTGGACGTATGTGACATCTTCAGAAGTGAGCCAACTTCTTCGGACGTCAGAGTGACCAATGCAAGGTTAAGCCTGTCGTCTGTGTGGACTTGTATGCGACATCTGCAGGGTGGGGCGGTCGCTTTTGGCTGTTCTATTTGAGGTTGTTTCCTCTCATTAGTTGTCCAGTAGTCATCTGCCCGGGTAACGAAGTGACATCGTCCGGCCAGCGCCTGGCGGCGTGCAGTCCAACCAACTGACGTCCGTTGAGCCAAAGTTTAGCGGCCATTTGTTCACCAGGAGTAGCCCGCCGCCCCTCGGGATGAATGCTGTACGCCGGCGTAATCGTCGTATCCTCTATCCCAAATGACTGACCGGCGTCATCAGATGTTCACAGCTGGTTGTGGTGCGTCTGCGGCCCTTTATACTGACAATACAGTGGCCTTCTCGGTCACGGTGGTGAACACCATGTCTGTAGGTTGGACAGCTGTGATTAAACTTGAAATCCTGAATACAGCCAGGGGCGGTTGTTCTTCCCATGTCTGTAGGTTGGACAGCTGTGGTTAAACTTGGAATCCTGAATACAGCCAGGGGCGTTTGTTCTTCCCATGCGAGGTAGTTGAGAGGCACAGCTTTGTGCAGAATTGATTCTCCGTGGGTGATTTGATGGTGGTGATCGATGGCGGCGCGGGCCCTTGCTCGGCCCGTGGACGCGGCCGGAGCTGGGGTACCATGTCCGGTCCCCGCCTGGTGTTCGGGGGCGGCCGGCGGTCCCCTGCCGGCCGTCCCCGACAGCGGGACCCGACGCCGACCTTTGCCGGGGCGGGTGGGCCGCCGACCGTCGGCGGCAACCCTAATTTGGCGCCGACAGGCCAGACCGGTCAGCCGGCGGCCGCCGCCGCTGACATTTAGCCGACCACTGCCGCCGGGCGTGGGGCCGGAGCGGGGACGGCGGCCGTCATATGCACCGGCGCCTGAGTCACGGAAGGCTCGCGGCTGTTCTGGACTGGAGCGTATTGAATCATTGACGACGGAAAAGGAACTGTCGACCAAAACTGGTCGCCGCCGTCAGGAGGGGGAAGTGTGGTGTTTCCATCTGTGTGGTAGCGCATTTCGTCTAGCCATTTTATTTGGCTTGTTAGGGACGTTTTTGGCCACTGGTGAATTAGCCCGGATGTCATGGCCAGTCTCTGATACGTAGTCTCTGTTCTGAGTCATTGGTTACAGAGCGGTCATCGTCAGTCGCTTTTCTACGTCATTCATTACAGGGCAGCGACGATCAGTGTATTTTCTGAGTCGTTGCTTACGAAACGATCACCCTCAGCACAGAGACTTAACATAGCGGTCACCGTCAGTCTGTGTTCCGAGTCGATCTTTACAGACCGGTGGCCGCCAGCCGGTGTTCCGGGTCGGTCTTTACAGCCCGGTCACCGCCAGTCGGTGGTCCGATTCCGTGGTTGCGGAACGGTCAGCGTCAGTCGGCGTTCCGGGAGCTGCCTGGCGACGCTGTCGGCCGCCGCCCCGCGCCTGTCGCTCAGCCCGTCAGCTGAGTCAGTGCTGCGGCCGGGCCGGGCTGGCGGCGTCTCCCCGGCCCCTGTTCCACCGCTCTCCGGCCCGATTACAACGCTTTTGACCCGGCGCCGGCCCTATTGCTCACGGACCACGTCACCCACGTTCTGCCTGCGACGGCTACCCGCCGGATTGGACGAGCTGACCGGTGTTCGGCCCATTTTGAAGAAATGGGTAGACTGCTACGCAGAGTTCAGTGGCTCCTGTTGTTTCGCCCCGCACTCGACGATGTCCTGTTATATCGACTGACGAATGAAAGTTGGCCGAAGTCGTTTCTTCTCACACTGGCGCCGGTGTCCGACTCCCCGAGCTTTCAGAAGAGAAGTGAGTGGCAGCCGGGCACGGGTTCGCGGCGTGGACAAGAAGTTAACTCGCACGCGGCCTTGTGCTGTATTGCCTCGCGTAAGGTCGCCAGTAGCGGTGCTGGTGTGCGACGCTGCACTGGACCGTGCGTGTTAGTAGTCTGCAACGCTGCCGAATACCTGACAGCGCAAATGCAGAGGCGTTGCTAAAAAAATGGCATGTAAATAATGAATGAAATGTTCCAAGCACTATGTATGAGAGCGGAGATCGTAGCACCGATAACCGCTGTTTGGTGGTATGTTTAATCCTTATCGCAACAGAGTGCCCTGCAAATGTTTCACCACACTGCACTGCTGAACCCTGCCAGCTTCCTGTGCTTTGTTTCGTGTTCTGGCGGGATGTGCCGTGTGGAGGCGTTTTCGGCTATGTTTCCGGTTGTGTTCGCGAAGAACAGGTTTCTCTTTGTCCGCTGTCTGCCGCCTGCCCGCTCGCCTGTCACCTTCCGGTGATTCCGCTACTCTCCGGTAACTTCTCCGGTGCTTTTTCCGGTAACTCTGCCCTGCCACCTTCTTTGAAACTGTCCGCTTTCCTACCGTCCGGTAACTATGCCTTCTCTCCCACTGTCCGGTGACCATGCCCTCCCGCCCGCCGTCCCGAAACTGCCCCGCCACCCACTGTCCGGTAATTGCCCTCCCTCCCGCTGTCCGGAACTCTGCCTACCCTCTGGCTGTCCGGTAACTGCTCCGGCGCGCCGTCCGCAGAAGGCGGGCCGCTGGAACGCCATGCACGTACGTATCGCCTGGGAGATCTACAAGAACAAACGGAAGACGGCGTCAGGCGTCTCGCTGTCGGGCGGCGGTCTGGAGCTGATGGGCGGCCTGCCGCTGCTGTCGGCCGGCGGGCCGCCGCGGCCGGCGCCCCCCGAGCCGCGACACTCGGCCGCCGCCGCCGCCGCTGCTGCCGCCTCAGTACATCAGCTGGGTAAGGCGGACTGGGGTCGGGCCGCTCGGGAGGGTTTCTTGTAGTTACTTCAGGCAGTTTGTCTTGTAATTTTTCAGTCATTGATTCTATGAGGAGTCCTAGGCGGTACGTGTTGTCTTACGTGCTTTTCTGATACTGATGAATCATGATCATATCGGTGTGCTGTGGATATCTTCAAGAGATGGATGAAGAGGTTCGTAGGCGTAATTTAATAGATGTATGGAATCGCTACACGTTCAGCGGTAGCACATACCTTTCACAGTATTTTGTCATTGGGCGAACGCACGTATTAGTCACACCTTTGGGTGCTTGTCAGCATATCGGTTTATATGATTTTGTTTGTTCATTGATCCGAAGATATTTATGAGTTTTTATATTTCCGGCCAACAATAGATGAATGAATAATGAAAGTTGCCACATGTAATGTCAAACGCCACACATAAAATTGCGTGAAATCTGTTACACGCCTCCCCTGTACCTGTTGTGTGTCAGATTTCGCCTTTGAAAACCCGTGTTGAGCAACGGATTATGTAAATCTATGTAACTTATTATGTATACACTTGATGGTATGTCACAGGAAATTGAAACGACGTCTGACATACGCTCTCTGTGAAACAATAATATCACACGGTGGGTGTCCAGCGTTTCGCTTGAAACCCGCGCCCAGTTGTTTCGCTGCACGGTGTCGGCCTTCAGCAGGCTCTGCGGCGTGGCTGCTTGTCTGCAGTGTTGCCGCCGGCCGGTGACCTGACCCTCTGTGGCCGGCAGCGCGACCCAGCCTGCAGCAGCGGCCGTCGACAGTGTCGGCGACGGCCCCGCTGGCGCCGCGGCACCCTGCACTGGCCGCCGCGCTGCCGCCCTCGCTGCCGCCCGGCCTCGGCCGACTGCCCGAGCTGGGCGGCTACCGCGGCCTGACCGGGCCGCCGCGGCCGCCGGCCGCCGCCCTGCGGCCGCCCGAGCCGCCGTTCGGCCCGCTCGACCCGTGGGCCAGGTGAGTGTCCGGCCGGCCCTGTGGCGGCGCCCGGCCACGGCCGCAGCAGCAGGAGGGTGGGTCCGGGACTGATACGACCACGGGGCGGCTTTGTGACGGCTTCGTGGCGGCCTCTTCCTGTTCGAGAGATCAGGAGCAGTGGAGCAGTGGTGTGAGTTTTCTGAATGACGTGGATAAGTAATGTGTCCAGTAAGACCAGTTGGGAAGCATTTTGCTTATTGTTCTATTTTTGAGCTCCTGCGACAGTGGCATGTAGCCTTCTGTCCTGACACAAGCTATTTGTCTACGGCGCAGGTTTGCCCGTCCGCCGGCGCCGGGCGCCGCCTGGCCACCGCTCAAGACCGAGCTGCCCGCCTACAGCGCGCCCTACAGCGTGCCGTATACGGCGCCCTTCAGCGCGCCGTACAGCGCCGCCTACAGCGTGTCGTACAGCGCGCCGCTCGACTGCCGGCCGGGCTCGGCTGAGCGCGAGAGGGAGCGGCGGGCGGCCGAGCGTCGCGCCGCGGCCCGCACGCCACCGCGCCGCGACCACTCGCGCTCGCCGGTCCGGCTCAAGAACGAGCTGGCCGAACGGCCGCCGTCGGCCGGCGCCGACCACCTGAAGGCGGCCGCCGGCCGGCACCTCAACGGCGTGACGCCGACGGCCGCGTCCGACCGGCTGGCCATGTTCGCAGCGGCCGCCGGCCGGCCGCAGTACGGCTACGCGCCGGAGCCGCGCCGGCCGCCGCCGCCGCCGCCGCCCGCACCGCCGGCGCCGCCGGCGCCGGGCGGCCCGCTGGACCCGTACCAGCAGCTGACGGCCGGCCGCGACCCGCTGCGGGAGAGCCTGGAGCGCGACCGCCAACTGCTGGCCGCGACCGGGCTGGCACCGCTGCTGTACCGTGAGCAGGCGGCCGCCGCCGCCGCCGATCCGCTGTTGCGGCTGACGCAGTCGCGAGAGCTGGAGCGGCTTGCGCTGGAGCGCGAGCGCCAGCTGCTGGACCACCACAAGCTGCAGCTGGCCGGCCTGTACGGGCCAGCCGGCGGCTACGCACCGCGGCCGCCGCACGGGCCTCTCCATCTAGTCAGCGGCTACGGCAAGCCGGCGTACCCGGGCGCGGCGCTGGCTGGCGCCGGCCGCGCGCCGGTGCCGCTGCGCCGGCCCGACCTGCCCAGCCCGGCGCCGCCGCCCGGCCTGTTCCCGCGCGACCGCGACCCGGTGCGGTAACGGCGGCCGGCGGCCGACGCCGCGGCGTGGGCTCGTCCACCGTACGGCGGCGCCGGCCGGCCGCCATCAGACGCCACTGCCTTCCCTCGGCCGCCCGGCCTGCCCGGCCGGGCCGAGCGCCGCTCGTGATCCGTCTACCTTCGTTAAGATGACTATTTGTATGAGTTTTGGTGGTGTATTTTACCGCGCCTCTTGTTACATTTGGTAGTGTTCATTGAGGAGGTCGTGTCGTGCTGGCGAGAGCTGATCGTGTCCTCCACCTGAGCGATTGTTTCGCGTTGTTTCTTTGTTGGCGTTGATCTCAGTCGCCTCTTTTTCCGGACACCAGCTCCATATCGAGCACACGTACTTGGGAGGGGGGGGGGCGAGGCCCGACCAAGTCGGATCTGGTTCGCCGCGTTTCAGCGACTGTCTCGCCCGCCTGGCACCGGCAGGTCTGAAACAGGCTGTCCACCTCTATCTGTGGTATTTTTGTACCATACCATGGCATGGGAACGTTGTTGCTGTGTTTCACCAACAATCGCGTGGCATTTGTACATACATGGTTTTCAATAGAATAACGACCGATTGCTCGTGGGTTTTCCATCGCGCCGCAGCGCATCCGCAGCGCGCGCTGAGCTTGTCACGAGCCGCTCACGTGTCCTGTACGCTGTCGCGCCAAGCGGGCACGTAAGTGAACCAATAGGCGAGGCAGAAGATGGCCCAGCCAAGCGGGTAGAGCCAGAAGAAGAGCCGGGCGCCGCGGCGCGCGGTACGCTCCCAGAGCGGGTCGCCGGCGCGCACCGAGCGCACCACCAGCTGCGTGTCCAGCGCCGCCTCCAGCACGCTGACGAACGCGAACGCCAGGCAGCCGGTCTCCCAGACGTGGGCGGCGGTGCGCGGCGCCTCGCCACTAGGGCCGGGCCGCTGCGCCGTGCCACAGGCCAGCAGCAGCGTCAGCAGGCTCAGGATGGCGACCGGCAGCCGGCTGCGGATCAGCGAGGCCGGCACCAGCGCCGCCAGCCAGCTGGCGGCCACCACCAGCGCGCTGGGCGCGAACAGGCGCGCTACGTGCGGTCCGACGCGTCGCCGCAGCCGCAGCTGCACGGCCAGCACGGGCGCCGTCCGGCCGCCGACGGCGCGCAGCCGGCGGCCGCCGCCCGGCGCGCGCCGCACCGCCACATCGAACTGATCCTGGAATGCGGCGAAGTCGGGCTCGAGCTGGACGTCCGTGGCGTCGGTCGGCGGTGGGGCCAGCGCGCCGTCCGCCGCCGCCGGCCCGACTAACACCAGGCACGACTGCGTGTCGAACGGGAACCGCTCGTACCGGAACGGACAGCTCTGTGCTACCGTCAACATCGCCACCTGGTGGTAGCGCGTGCCGTTGGTCGTCACGGTGACGACCGGCTGCAGGAAGCCGGCCTGGTCGGCGCGCGACGCTCCGACCGGCAGGAGACGCGGTGTGAACGGGTCCTGCTGGCCGCCCCCGGGCGCTGCTGGGCCACCGTCCTGGCTCTCTGTCTCCTCCCAGGATGCCTTCAGGAAGCAGGAGAAGACGATCTCGCTCCTGGCCTCGTTCACCTCCATGACGGCAATCATCGCGAATGACGGCTCGATCACGGGCGATAAATGCGTCATGGGACGGTGGGTGTGCTCGTCAACAGTTTCGTTACTTCTGTTCTGTGCATGTGCGTTTGCTGAAACGATCCCCTGAGAGACCATAGTAAGTATGATAATCGCTCCTGGGGTCATGCTCTTTGTCTCTTGTTTTGTTTTAACGAGCTGGTCTTGACGTTCCCTTTTTCCTCATCAGTCGTTTTCTATGCCCAAAAATGTTGACAAAATGCGTGATGAGACATAAGACAGCTATTCCTAATGTCAGAGGTACCATGAGAGGGAGACAGACTTACTTACTATACACTACACTTATACCTGACAGCAGGGTGAGGGAGTATGTCACGCAACGTATGTCCGTCGATAGCCCTGGTAGCGAAATGCGGAGCTTGGAAGACGACAGATAAGCAGAATCCAAACCAGGAAACCCTTCGCCACGTGCCACTTCAACAGCGAAACAAATATTGTTGGCTCGCGTTTGGATGGAATATCGTGAAGTCTCGTGTTTAGTACTCAGGAACACTTCGCGTTATTGGACTCGACTGCGGCTAGCTCATCATCGTTTTTTTTTTCACACGAACGCGAACATGCTCATCAACAAGAACATGCTGAAAATGTGTGTGGAAATGAGACGTGCCAACGTAACAAGGTGTTTGTCCCTTGACAGCCGTATCTTGACGGACATTTGAATACCCGTTATTAACTTCGCAGGCGGACGAAGAATCTTTAGCCTAACTTTGTAACACATTGACGTGAGCAGCGCCATTACCATAACAGGTATAGAGGCCGTGTTGCACTGTTCTAAAAACACCTCAGGTTGTGTACGGTTCATGTCCATTTGTCGTGTCATGGCCGCTGCACCTAACCCAGAATAAAAATCTTCATATTGTGTAGCTAAATTCTACTACTTGCATTTCGTATGTTGCCAAATCAACTGTAGACATTTGCGCCATAGCTGCGTCGTTTTCATGCGCACGGTCCTCATGAGCGAGGCTTGAAAACGTTTGGCGAAACGTCCTGTTTGAAGTGCGGTAATTGCTTGCGGTACCGTAATAAGGACTTTAACGTAGTGCTGGAGTGCAAGAAATGGGTTTTTGTTAAGCATACAAGCCTACTGCAATTTGGGTGTGCACGTTCGAAGATCTAAGATATTGCAGAGCAGGATAGCTCCGTCTGCTCACAGTCGGTAAGGCTGGAACCCGACCTGTGCGACGATTTTAAACATTAGTTTCCCACTGTGTGCTTTTGCCACCGCTGATATGATACCACCTTGCGTATCACGTTTTATACTTGCATAGCATACCAGTTTATGTATCCAGGGTCAGGGACTGGTTTTCATCCAGGGTCAGGGACTGGTTTTCCACTTTATTTTTCCTGCTGGACAAAAGTTTGACATTGACATTGCTGCTTGCTGGCCATTTTCCCAACAAATGGCTGGGGATTAGAATATTATCAAAAAGGGATAATTGCAGTGTAATATATGGAGGGGACTTACAAATTAATGCTTCTTCAGGTACCTAGTGCATCTTTCTAGCATCCACATCAAGGCTGGAAAAGTTGTTGCTTTTTGGTGTTGACTGACACCAGAAAATATATACTCCAAAGACATTTTATTCTCCAGAAATTTGATCTTATGCCTCTGCCAAAAAACTGCCTTATAACCATGTTAACAAATTCTAATTTCACAAGCAAAAGTCTTTCTCCATTCAATAACAAGCAAACATGATGTCATAACTGACTTGAGTCAAAAATGCCAACTTAAAGCAGCACTATCCTTTACAGAATTTTGTACTTCAAAACAGAAATTATACTCCAGCACCAAGAACAAGAAACAAATTTCCAACCCTGGTCCACATAAAGATGTTTCATATTAGCTGAGGTCTCTGACTTTTCATAATTACAGAAATCCACATAATTGCCTGGCCATATTGGTGCCAAAAGATACACAATAGAAATAAAGCACAATTGAAATAAGTTTCTGCCTTATCAACACCACTCTTTCCAGTAATATCCTCTAGAAATGGCCCAGTGATCCACTGCCTCTGCAACTAACACTGAGTATCTCTGCAGAACAGATCAACACCAACTGATAAGGATGTGCATTTCACAATTGTTATGAAATAGAGCATCACTGAAAGACTTCCATAAACAACAGTCTTGAAATCCAAAATAAAAGACAGCATGGTAATGGGACAGAGAGGTTGACTGGGACTGGAAAAGGACAGGCATGGATGCCAGGGAGAGAAGGGGGACAGTGAAGGAAAAGTTGGACAACACTGGGATATGAAGGGGACCTGGATGGGATAGGGATAGATATCACTGTAATAGGACAGGCTTTGAAGGGTATTGAATCAGGAGACCAAGGTTTGTAAGCTGAGGTTTCATACAGGAAAAGGTTTGTAGTCTAAGGTTGTATGTACCAGATTTGTATTGTGAAAGGTTTGTATCAAAGGCTTGCATCAGGAAAGCTTCTTAACAGAAAAGGGCTGTGCTGTTATGCTTTATGTGGGAAAAGTGGCTAAAGGTAAGTTTCTGCCTGACGAAATCGCAAACAACCCGTTGTATAATTGCCACCAATGTAAAGAATGTATCATCCTGTTTCTAACCGTACTTTCCACTACTTGATTTTCTAAACAATAACAACAAAATCATAACGATAACGTACCACACAGTAATACCGTGCTGCAGTCGACTGGCGGAGAACAACATTATTCCGCGGCGGAAAATGTAGTGCCGCCAAGGTTAAGGTTAGTGACATCAAGGACGTGTAGACCCTGCATGCATCTTCAAGCGATTAATGATGTCATATATAGGAAAATTCTATTCTGTTGCCACAAACTGAACTTGGAGGAACTGCTGAATTATTACACCGTTATATTATTGTATTAGATAATTGTTGGGATGTCTGATATCAGTATTATTACATTATGACATTTAATACTCGTTAGATTAGGTTGCTAGGTTGGGTTGTGCTGGGCTAGGTTAGATCAGGTTAGGTTAGGTTAGGTTAGGCTAGGTTAGGTTAGGTTAGGTTAGGTTAGGTTAGGTTAGGTTAGGTTAGGTTAGGTTAGGTTACTATGTAAGGCTAGGGTAAATTTTTATTTATTGTTTTATTTCACTCCCTAATATTTTCCAGTTTTGTTCCGTGATTTTTTGTGCTGGGCTACGTTAGGTTAGGTTAGGTTAGGTTAGGTTAGGTTAGGTTTGGTTACTATGTTAGGCTAGGGTAAATTTTTATTTATTGTTTTATTTCACTTCCTAATATTTTCCAGTTTTGTTCCATGATTTTTTTCAGATATTTTATTTCACTGCTTTTTGTTTTGTTTTTTGTATTTTTCAAATTGCAACTACGCTTTGCCATCTTTGTAATATTTTTACTTTTTTTTATTATTATTGTTTATTATTATTATTATTATTATTATTATTATTATTATTATTATTATTACTACTACTATTATTACTATTATTATTTTTACAACGGTTAAGTTTTTTATTTCAAAGATAATTTATATCGCATTAGTTATTCCCCCAAAACTTTTTTATTACTCTTGATTGGACCTTGAGTCCGACCGACAACCAATCAGCGTCGAGACCTCACGTAAACAAACTATTTAACGCAGAAACGTCAAAAATCCCTACGCGAGCGTCTGGCGGTTAGCATACCAGTGACGACGCAATCTGTTTCGGGGGAAATAATGTATGTTTCAGGTTTTTCCGGCTGAAATCGTAAGTAATACTTATCAATATTGCATTTGAAACGCCATGCAACCACTACTACGATTATTTTCCCTGGAAGTAAGCGCTCGAGCTGAATCTTACTGTTGACCGGAAAAATGTATGGAAATGGTATGTGGGGGAAAAGACTTGTAAGGAAAAGGCTCATAACCAAAGGCTCATAAACTTAAGGCTTGTATTGGAAAAGCTTCATGTTAAAAAAATAAATGTACCTATAGTAGTAACCCAGCGTAACCTAACCTAACTTAACCCAGCCTTTCAACATGATTCCAGAACAAACATTTTTTAATGGGAAAGGAATGAACTTTTCTGATACACACCTTATATATGAATCTTTGACTGCAAATGTTTTTGCTTACAAATCATTTCCCTTACAGACCTTTTCCCCACAAACCCTTCTCCATACAAACTGCTGCAGTGTTGATGTCCCTTCTTTCAAATTTCTAGGCTGTTGCATTTTTATGGACGTTTCTCAGTGACAAGGTATTTCTCACTTGTGAACTTGCAAATTGCAGAACTTGGTCTGTTGACATTGATCCATCTTGCTGAGTGAGTGGGTCTGTGAATGGATCACTTCTAAGGGTTATGTTGGAGAAGTCGTGGCATTGGTAATGCTTCAAATACTTGAAAGTGGGCTTTTTTATTGGGCATCTTTTGGTACCAATATGACTAGGTGGCTGCTTGGATATCTAGAGTTATGAGAAGTAGGAGGCCTACTCAGCCATTACCAAATGTTGCAGTAATATGCTGCACAACACTGCTCACCTGCCCTTTGAGACCATTGTTTTGACTGTCCTGTCATAAGTTAGAAATAAATGGAAAAGTAAAATTATGAAACACTGAAATAAGATAGAGGTGGAAATGAAAAATAGAACAAAAGACAAAAACCAAGATGAGATATAAAAAATTAGTACATGAAATGAACAATAGGAAGGTGTGTTAGTGACTCAGTTGGTAGAGTATCATTATCTGCTCCACACCCTGGCAAGGTGGTTTCAGGTCACTTCAGCACTTGCTATGCCTCTCACAGGTTATTTGACAGTTGTCCAATAGCAGGAGACACTGGATACCAGGCAACTGTTGTTTATGTCAGCATGTTAAACTTTTATGCAAATGTTATGTGGCCAGCCTGGAAATATGGAGTCAGATGCAGGGATCTGACTCACTTTGATTCAAAATGCATGCCAGCAGAACATCATAAAGTAAGGATAAATAGGAAATATGAACAGAGTGCAAATGAATTTCTTAAGATTGAAAATCTGCAATGAATAACAGAATGAAAACAGAGTGCATAATGTCAAAATGTCCAAGGAACTCCATTAATCAACATAACCTGTTTTTGAGAAGAAATGGTAAAATGTAGATAAATGTAAGTAATAATAACATATGAAGAAATCATGACTCAGAAATAAATGAAAAAATATCTTACTAATCATTAACAAGAGTGCTAGAGAGTACCAAAGAAGTTCCAGAATTGAGCATGATAACATTTTCCATATGAATATTGTGCCCAAAAGTGGGCTGTTCAGTTAGCCTGTGGGCCTTTGTTGATCTGAAGTGGTGTAAACTGATCAAGTTTTATGTGACTATCATGTGGTCATGAATGGCTCTTCAAATGAACCACACCATTGTTATAGTCCCCCTGGTGTGCACTGAAAGTGCTGCAAGCCCTGGCACCAATGAGATCACTTAAAACCTAGGTTGGGTGGCAGTCTGGAATGGCATTAGGTGCAGAAAAGCCATTTCGTTGCAAATGCTACTGGTGTAACTGCAAAAAAGTTGGAGTAATACTGGTTCTTAAACTTTTGCATGATATTTAAAGAATACGAAAACATATATTGTATTTTCTATTCTAACCACAAATCCACAGATTAACATTTTTACCACAAATCACAGATTGATATGATTTGGAGATTGACTTTTGACAAAAGAAATGATAGAATGCTTGTATTGGCACTATAATGTTCAACCCTCTAATGTTCTCATAGTGCATTGAAAACTAAGGAAGCACCCTCATTTACCACTGTTGTTTCCTAGATTCAAGGATAAGATGTGCCAAATACAGATGATCATGTGCCTTGTGCCCGGAGCTTATGAAGCTGGAAAGTTGAGAAAAGTCGTGTTATTGTGGTGATGCATGAAACCCAGCAATGCTTTCAATCTGCTGTGCATACCTACACATGGGAGAAATTCAAGCATTAAAGATAAAGCCAAGTTTATAAGCATATATGTACAAAAATTCAAAGTATAACTGCATCCTTGCAAAGTATGGACAGTAGAAGGGAGGAAGGAGGGGGGGCTGGATGGTGGATGCAGCTTAGCCTCCAAATTTATGGAGGCCCAGCAACAGCCATCTAGCATGGTACGGGAAGATTAGCTAAAAAAGTATAGAAAGTAGCTTGTGTCCCAACAACTCTGAAAATGTTCTGCCCCATTGGTGGAAACGACTATGACCTTTGCTCAGGCATTGTCCCAGAGACCAGCCACGACTAAAACGGGAAAGAAAAATAGCCATGTGACCATCGGATATCACTCGCAGGGAAATGTTCCATTCGCCCGACGTATCTCCGCGCTGGAGACATTTGCCGTGCAATCATCTGTGACCAGAAGAGCAAAACGAGATATCCGCGATGTTGTAGCATATCAGGTATGCCCAGCAGGGCAATCAATTTATTCCGCACATCTCCGCGTCGGAGACATTCCGACGCACGTGCCAATTGGAAAACAACGACGCCACACTTACGGCATCTTGGAGGTCATCTGTGACCAAAACATTGGAGAGAAATAGCTGTTGTTGATATATTATAAACAGGTGTTGCTGTTTATATGTTGAACAAGCCTGGGTTGACAATTCTTATGGGCAACCAGTACTGGTAAAATGTGGTGGTATTAACCAGACTGTTAAACATGTTTTTGTTGGTCATTCACCACCATGTGACAAAAACCCATCTTGTGAATTTTTGCCATTTTAATTGTTACGAGCTTGACAAAACAGACGGTGGTATTGCTAGTTTCGTCCTAAGCCCAAATGCATTGTGACTTCATCTGGTGAACAACTGCTGTGTGATTGTTCACATGTTAACTTAAATGCTTCATATGCTATAAGATGCACTATTGCACTGTTAGCCTGCTCCAAGACCAGATGAATGGTGGTTGCATGTGGTGAACAGATGCCATCACAGATCAGCTATGCGGCACAATGGGTTAACCACATCATTACTGCAGTAACTGTAAAAGGCATTGGGAATGGGAAGGTTATTGAAATGGAATCCACAGTGAGGATGTAAATCCAGATCTGACAGTTAACAGCCAGGTATCGGCAATAATGGAATTAAATCCTCTTGAAATTTGTCTGTGGAATGGAATTCTGTTTCTAAATCAAATTGTGACCTCTTTGCCACATGTGACGAGTACAAGGAGAAATTGATTTTTCATCATAAATAACATGTATGGATATTAGAGTAGCATCATATGTAAATTGAAGTCCCCCCACCACCAGGAGGCTATCTATACTTTTATGATTTTTTATATAAATTTGATCGGAATGGTTGCTGAGGTTATGCTATGAATCGGAACTCGTGCTAGACAAAGCTTATTGCATAGACTTTGACCCCTTACAACCGATCGAACAATTCCAGGTAACAGCTGATTTTGTGGCGAAAATTTAACGTGCCGCCAAGGGTGCGACACGACCGTGGTAGGAGGCATCACCCTCTTGGCCACTTACCAACCGGTCGGTAGATCAAATATCGAACGCCGGGACCACTCGAACCGGTATTACCAGGACGGGGAGACCAGCGCTCTACCAACCGGGCTGCCGTTCATAGAAGCCCGGAATAGAAACCAGCGGATTAGCTACAATTGATACAAGTGGCTCACTACCTCTTGTGACATCGTCAGTAGGTATTAGGTTGAGCAGGGAAATAGCTTATATTAGTTTGTAATATCATAAGAATTATGCCCAGGAGTTTGTTTGACCTGAAGTTTTGCAGTATAGTGCCGGTTTTTGCTGGGAAAAGCCGGTTACCCACTGATCACAAACCATTGACTGTGGTCACTGGTCATTGGTTTATGGGCACACCTCTGACGCGGCAAAAACTGTTTTTTGCCAGCATTTTGCCAACTGTGGAATAAACGCAGCAATGACGCATTTAATTTCGTCTTCATGCTTCCTCGCCGGAGGCATAAATACGTACTAATCAAAGTTAAAGGCCGTACGTACGGTGTCTTAGAGACCGGCAAGATACGGTACTCTTCATTGTACCGGTACGGTGGAGAGAAGTACAAGTTTGTAGCTGCCTGTTGTCATGCTTTTTCAATAAATTCGGGAACACGTTCAATTTCTTTTGCACATCTCCGCATCGGAGACGATTTTGACTTAGGAACTAAATGAACAAAGAGTGTATGTGGGTACTGCGACCGTCTATTGGTGCCAGAAGGAATGGGGATCCATCGCAGCTTCAGGCCGCACACTGTTCCCACTCATAAGACTGTCATGGTGAGATGCACCTGCCATCAATCGTGCGCTTCTTTTTATGCTTCGCGTTTTTTATGGCCTCTTGTGAATTTGCCTGCTAGTTCCTCCGTGTGCAGATATGTAAAGCAAAATGGGTTCGTCGTAGTCTGTGCATAATGGACATAAACACTAGCTTTTTTCATTGTTTTGCCCAGAGTGGGTCTGGAGACGCAATGATTCTGGTTGTCTTCTTTAGTTCGCACGTGCGTGTGTCTCTGATGCAAAAATATTCAGAGTAGATTGAATATGTGGCCAGGTTTGTTGAAAATCCTCGCTGAGATGGAGGTTTGCCCCTCTGTCTCGGTTCTGCTTCATGTGATGGTCAAGTTTGTGTCCAGTTTGTATGGTTGGGATGGTAACTCCTGCGGGACCGTCTAGCTACCGACCGAGGCAGGTGTGTACCAGAGGTGTGCCAGGGCCTTAAAATTGGGTGATAATGCTTACTGGCCGACTGTGGTGGCCAGCGGAACTTAGCCAGCGACAAAGGGGGGGGCGATTTTGAGCTCTGCTGTATACCTGCCATGCAGTTTACAGTGTCCTTCTCTGTTGAATGAGCATTCAACAGACTGCCAGCTGCTTGCCGTATTAATTTAGTTGGGTTTAATCAAAATGGGAACTTGTCCCAAAGGAATGATATATCCTCCCAAACCATTACTCGTTAATCCCACTTCTGTTGTACGTCCATGGTTTGCATGTGATGTTACATCAGTTTTCGTAGTTACATGTTCTCTTGTTACATTAACGCCAGCATTTGTGGTAGTAGCCAGTGACGTGGTGGAGACTGGAGATACAAATGTTTGTATGCAGCGTCAGTTTGGCTTTATGATTGAGCTGCTGTGATCCAGCTCCCTCCATCAGAGGAGGTTTTACTCGGCATTAAAGCTGCCAGCACGACAGTGTTTTTGAACTCTCATAGACGAACAAAATCTCGTCAGACTAAAAGCCCAAATGCTCGGATGTATAATATATGTATAGCCCAAATGTATAGCTCGTACAAAGAAGACAGTTGTTGGTAAGAACCAAACTTTTGCTTAATTCCGGTTGGAACTGGAATCGATTCCGGACTCAGCATAAAACTTGGTAGGGCGAATTGCCTTTCACTTCCTGACGATTCACACTGATTCTGATTCGGAAGGTTTCTCGGGTTCAGCGCGCCTCAGCTGAGTTTTCAGAGTCGAGGCGAATCAGAGTGAAATATATTTCCTTAGAAGAACAGTATAGTTTTCCTGCGTTTTCTTTTTCTTTTTTATTGACATACATGGAAAGGAACTCTCGTTGACATTATACCAAGCCTTTTTCACTAGTGTGTCCGACTGACTTATGGGGAAGCCAGATTTGATTCAGATTTGGTTCCTGATTTATTTGGATCAGAGTGGACTCGGCCCACTAAAAGTAAAATTAAACACTCATCTGATGAGAAAAATAGATGCAGGAGAGGCTGTTCATAGGCTTCACGCGTTTTCAGATGCCGGCTGTTTGGGACCTTTCTAACATTGCTGTGACAATAATGCATACTGGCAGTTTTGCTAGTGGGGAAAATGGACGTTCTGTGGAGCGTTACACATGTCTTGAACCCTTTTGCATGTTTCACCAGAATATCACAGACTAGTTATTGTCGTGTTTTGTGTAGCATGGACTGACTGCCACGTAATGCACATAACATGCTACTTTGCAACAACATATCATGGTCGACTGACGGCATGGGGTCATCGGAGTTAAGAGCAATGATTTTGTATAAGTGCACATGAGCGAGGGCCGTTCATGAATGGACGTCACATTATATTTTATTTGCTTTCAGTCCTCTTTCTGATTAAACACATTTGTTAATGACTGTGTTGTGTGCAGAGATGCTGCCTTAACCACTGCTGTACACTGGCGGCTATTTTCAGTCACGTAAGATATATGAAGTATGTCTCCTCCCAGCCAGTCTTGATTGTCATCTGCATTGAATGTCAGTTGCCACTGGGATTAACGGTACGGGTACATTAGGTGCCAGACGATTACGGTCACTTTGTAAAAGATATTGCCATTCCATTTTCCCAGCCGGTTGTAGCGGCAGTTCTATAGTCGGCAGAAGACAGATTCCACTCAAGCCGTTGACAACTGTGACGTAATTATTAATGCCAGAATGACGATACTGTGATCGCGGATAATTTCATTCAGATTCCATTGACATGTACCAGTGGGTGGGACGGGGGGCGATGGTTTGCTGCTTATGCAAGGCCCTAGAAACCCGGGTAAAACTGTTCGGCCAACGTAGCGACTGACGTGACGTCATAGACGACATGCCGCCGTTCACCCAACAAGCAAGCACTGCGAGTCATAGCATTTCTACGTTATTTCGACATGAACCATGATAACACAAGAAAGACCAAAGACATGAAAGAGTAACGAGTATAAAACTAGTAGCTACTTACGGTCTTCTCCCTAACCCATCCTGCCAAGGTTCGATCGCCTGGCGAAGTTCCCCATCCTTGCAACGGTCCTAGCCCCCAACGAAAATATAAAACTGTATTTACTGATGTATTCAGATACAAAAAAAAACAAGCAGATAATGTCCGAAGCCTGCCTCGTCAAAGCCCGACGTAAACAAACGTAGCCGACATAACCGACTAGCCAGCTGGAGGCCGACCCATGCCAGCCTCCCGTCGGACGGTTACGGGCTGCTGCAGATGGATTGGCCCGAAGATTGCGTTTCACTGCGGTCTGATCGATCGGATGTATTGTAGTCGGAAGTGCTGTTGACTAGCTTTGGTCGGAACCGTTCAGTTCTCTTGTAACTACTGCAGTAAAAGTAGCGAAACATGTATCTTGTACATGGCTTGTGGCCTACTTTTTGTTATTTACTGCCGCGGTAAGCCTGGCCTGACCCATACCATGCTGGGTTATTTATGTTATTTTTGTTAGTGGCTTTCCCATACATTGAAACATGTATCGGCTTCAGGATCTATAACGTGGGATGTGCACTTAAAAATCGGTCGAATAATGCCTTGACATAATACGTGGCCTGAGGTATGATCTTGACGTCCACAAGCATGACGTTGATGGGATCGTTTCATCGCGGAAAATCGATTGCCTTTTAAAGTAACCAAATCAGTCGATTGTTGCAGGGTTATTGAGTGAAGGCGCATTGCACTCCCCCCTCAGGAAGTCCAAGTTGGCGACATACCCCAGCAACCGACTGGTTAAAGGCCGTTCTCAGCACTGCGTCGTCGTCATGAGTGCTGAAACTGACGCTTTTTGCCTTGTGCTAATATTTCAAGTCTTGCATTCACATTATTTTTGCATCAGTGAAACATCTCTGTGATGAGAGGGGCATCCCATATTTTTGTGGTTCGTAGATATACTGGGGCTTGAGATCAGTTACGATGTAATCGCTCATATTTTCTTGCTTTGCAAATGAGTCACCCCAGTGCGAACGTCAGCCAGTACTTAACCTTGAAGCAATAGACGTTAAAGCGCGCATACTGGATCAGGAAACCACCAGCCTTTGCTGTTTAAACGCCCGTAAAGTCAGTGAAATGTTCGTGAGATTTGCATTTGAATGAAGGCATCACGTTCAGTTACATGCATCATCATATAGCCTTCTTGCCATCAGGCATCTCTTCCTGAGGGCATCCGTGGATTGTAGCTCAGTGTGTCGCGCCACGGAGGACACGTCTTCTGGAGAACACGTGTGCCATCACGTGACGCTCCAGTGAGAGGAACGTGGAGGCACCACGTCTCGTTTCAGGTGCCATGCAGTTTTATACCAAGTGGAGTTTTATGCGTGCGAGAGCTCTTAGTCATGCGCTGTTTTCCTTGCACTATTTCAGGTAGCGAAACGGCAAAGCTTCAAAAATCGAATGGTTTTGAGCGATGGGCTTTGCTACTTCGAACTTGTTTTGGATGACTTATTGAGATTAAAGAGATGAGGAGGAGATAAATTACGACCAATATGTCCTGATTAACGATGAGCTTAAAGGGTTTCGTAGACGCTGACAAGCCTCATAAATTAGTGGTAAACGTCATTCGATGTAATTTGGGTAATAAGCAGGTGCTCTCTGACAGTTCAAGGGAACCCTTTGGAACGACGCTCTTTCTGCACGTCCTGTTGGGAGTGTGTATAATTCCCATTGTCTTAAAGTCATCTCGCTTAGGTATTCAATGCATGCTCGTCGTGCGGAGTGGCAGAATAGGATTTCCGGTCGAAGCACATTTTTCCTCTTTTCGGCATTCGTCCTCTTACTACACTTATGCCCCTTCCAAGACGGCATGCAACAAGAGCCGGATTTTGCTGAAAGCTGGCATGGGCAGACACGAATGAGTCCTTATCACGTGCATCTTTGTTTCTGATCCACCGGTCGTGTGCCGACAGAGGCGGAGCGGCCACAGTCGGCCGTGATCGCCCTCTTACGCCGGCCGACGGTATCCCTCGGCTCCGGCTAAGCGGCTTGCTGTAGAGCTTGCTGGGCTCCGGCATTGGACCGGTGCTCTATGTTGTCAATTTGCGACGATGTTTGTTGCCGATGAAGATGTAAGCTGTCCGCCGAGAAGCGGACCTTTCACATGGCAATGGAGGGAGTTGAACGATGCTCGTTTGCTGTTGGATGGTGGACAGTTCGTGTCGTTCGTCGCCGCTTGTTCGTCCTTCGTTCGGAAATGCACTTCGCTTTTCATGAGGGTTGAATGCGGTGTGGTTTTACCTGGTTTATGCGAATGGATATGTAGCTAGAATAATCTCTGTGGAAGTGCATCATAAATTGATTTGGGCTGTCCTTGCAGAATTCCTTTTAATCATACTAATTTTTGTCTTAAAGTGTTGTACATCCGTTGAATAACCATTAAGTCCTGCAGTGTCAGAACGAAAGGTTTGAGGAAAAAGGGGAAAAAAGAGCGCATTTTCAAACAGTTGTGGTCGATATTCGTACACATGGGGGTTCGTGGTAGCTGTTATGTTGTTTTACGGCCGATTACACAAATACGTTCAACCGGTTTCGCAATTTTTCGCGCCGGTTGCCAGGTTACAGTTGATAAATTGTACAATCATTAAAACAGCGATCTTGTGATCCCAGGATTTGTTTGTAACCAGTTCCTGCAAGCTTACCAACCAGAATGTGAACCAAGCGCGAAACGTGTTGAATGCGTCGTCCATCGGTCCCTTTAACCCTATTCCCGGCAGGGGGGGCGGAATCCGCCCCCCCTCGGGTTTTTTGCTTGCCAATTCTAGGCTTTTTAACGCAGCTCCACGAAACTGGGTGACTTTTCCTACGTGCCGTGACAAAATTTCAAAATTCTATTTTGCTGAGGGGCGGAGCCAGGCAACGTTTTTGGGAGGCACCTCATGCCATTTTGGCCATGTTAAGGGTAAAAGGAAAATGTCTGCCAAAAACAGAGTTTTTAAGATAGAACTTAAAACTTTATATGGATGTATAGCTCAATAGGTGGGCAATGTGCAGATATAGTTTTGTTCTCCTGAGGTCATTTTACAAGGTGAGGTCAAGGTCAAAAGTCAAAATTTGTTTTTTTCGCTATAATTTTGGCGCCGTTTTTTCAAATGCCAAACCCGGAATGTATATGACGTAGAAGGGTGCCTTCTACTTGTGTACCAAGTTTTAGCTTGATATCAGGTCGGGTCACGGAGCTATGACCTAAAATGTCAGTGCGCGTACCCTATATCGCAATAGCCATAAAACGAAATTTTTGAAATAGAGTGAATTCAAATCATTGAAAACGTTTAAAGATAATATTAAATGCACACGAGATCATTCCAAGTGACCGTGAGGTCACTGGAGGTCATTTAAAGTCAAAGGTCACATGTTGATCTGAGAAACGTGTGACCATGACAGTTCCCCCTTTTTCATGTCCCTGGCACCGCCTATGCTAACATTATACAAACATTGTAATGCGATTTGTACTTCTTTAGTATAACATGACTAGCAGAAGCCAAAAAAGGGTGTTTGCTTCTTTTGTTCATCCAGTTGTTAGACAACTAGTCCTCCTATTTTTGAAACCCCGTGAACGCCCATAAATTTTCTCAAAATTTCAGATTTGGAGACCCATGGTAAAAGCCCTACCCATAATCTCTCGATTCATGCCAGTTTCATCGAAATCGGTCAATAAACAACGGAGTTATAGGAAGTCCAAAAGTACCCCCATTTTGACATTTTTGCCCTCCTGTATCCACAAATTTCAAAATTTAGAAAATTTCTTTTTATAAAAATGTAGTTCACGCTACGGCAAATCGATTGCCGTTTGTTGCGATAAAATCGGACGAGTAGTTCTCGAGATCTCAGGGGGGGCCGAATCGGCCCCCCCCTGCCGGGAATCGGCCATACCGCCTAGCCCTCCGGGAATAGGGTTAAGTAGCGAAATGTTTGAAACAGCGGATCTTATCCATATTCACAGCTAAGCGACCTCGTTGGACAACCAGTAGCTGATAACGATGCGTAACATTTATGTGCTTTTCGTATGGCACGACACGCTTTAACACTGAGACTGACTGCCCCGATCTAACACGGAATGACCGCATTCGCGCGTGCGGAACAGGATGACCGTGCTCCCTCATGTTCGTCACATTAAAACCATGCCCACTCGTGGTTATCACGAGATGACCATGTCCGTGCGTGCTTGTTTCGAGATGACGTTGTCCGCTGGTGTTAATGACGGGATGGCCGTGACCCCTGATGCTTCTGGCGGAATGATCGTGTGTGATTGTGTTTATTACGGGATGACCGTGTCTGGTCGTGTTTATCACGGGATGACCGTGTCTGGTCGTGTTTATCACGGGATGACCGTGTCTGGTCGTGTTTATCACGGATGACCGGGTCTGGCCGTGTTTATCACGGGATGGCCGTGTTTGGTCGTGTTTATCACGGGATGACCGTGTCTGGTCGTGTTTATCACGGGATGACCGTGTCTGATCGTGATTGTCTCGTGACGCCGTGCTGCGGTCGTCCTCAGGAATGCCTCCCGCCGTCGCCGAGTTGGAAAATGGCTCGGCCGCCGTGCCGAGCACCACCGACACCACGGATGGTGACACGGCTGGTGACGCGCCCGACACCACCGCCGAGGAGCAGACCAAGACCAAACAGGTGGTCGGCATCATCTACCCGCCGCCTGAAGTGAGAAGTATCCTTTTACTGCATGGCGAGTCACCCGTGCAACCAGCGCAGGTCTCGGAATAGATAGGCGTGGTTAAGCGTGTGAGAGAGTTGTGGATGTGGGAGAAGGGATGGATCAACTCATGTTGACATTGTCTCAGGACCATATCGGTGCGTTTGTAATCACATTTTTGTCTCCAACCAAAACACATCCAGCCATCATTGTATGGCGAAACGCACCTTTGCCAATTTTGCTTTGAGAACGCTTTTGATGCTAATTCGACAGAAAGCTTTGCCGAGTAGAAGCCCTCCAGCCAAAAAACTCCTACGTCTCCTGATTTAAGTTTTCGTACTCTTGATTTCTAGGACTTGATGTTTTACGAAGAGGAACCTGTCCCTTGTCACTAGCACCAGGACTATAATATGTGCAAATCTTAAGGTCACGAGGAATGTTAATCGTCGAAAGTGACACCTCACACAGGGAGTGTAGATCCGCAAGGGATGTATGGCAAGCAGCCAAACTGGGCAGGTTGAAGGCTATTACTTGGCTGATTATCGTCATGGCCTTCCGCGAAAGAGGCCGTAATGCATACCTTCATCGCTTTTTTTAAGAATGGAAATACTAATAATCATTGTTTGTGCAACAAGCGAAGAAGACCATGCGGTACAGTACTCATATTAGTATTGGTCATGCCTCGAGTTTCCCGCTCTCTTGCATTGCTAGATACACTCTGGAGGTAGTTTTGTGCAGCTCTCCGTTTTGTTCTATGATCAGTCATTGTACTACTCGTGTTGGCATTAATGGTGACCGTAACGTCGCGATTTCTCTCCAGTGCTAAAGCAGAGTCGCGTTTTTTGAAGCAGTTTCGTGCACTTGTCCGTTTCATTCTGTCATTACCGTAACAAAGTCTGGGATATCACAAACGTGTTCGCAAGTTTTTACCCTACCACCAGGCTTCGCTGTTGGGTCCAATGAGGTGCACGCTCTCCGTGGAGACGATGCTCCGCCGTTTGGGTGGTGCCGTCCGGCGATGCAGCCCGGCGGACCGACTCGCCCCAGAATCCCTTCAGAGATTCGGCGCACCGAGCATGCGTGACGCCGTCGCCGGCTGTTGGGCTTCCGACGTCACCACGGTGTAGCAGTGCGTGGTGAACTGTGCCGCGTGAGGTGGTCCAACTGCGAGCGTCGTGAACGTTTCCTTGACGAGGCCGAATAGACATCGTCGACAAGACGGCGAGCTTCGTTGCTCGGAACGGGCCGGAGTTCGAGTCCCGAATCCGACAGAACGAGCTCAACAACCCGAAGTTCAACTTCCTGAACAGCGGCGACCCGTACCATGCCTACTACCAGCACAAGGTGGACGAGATCAGGGACGGCAAGGCCGGTGAGTGGAGCCCCGTGGACGTAGCGTAATGTTATCGTTACGCCGTTTTCCAGTCTGGCCCACATTCAGGTGTTGGTACAGTTACGCATGTTGCTGACAGTCATGATGTTTCGCTCTTAATTAACGTATTTGACGATTGCATAACGCATCACGCAGCTGCTTGCGAAATGCCATGCACCACCCTGGTCTGCTACGTTGTCAGCCTACTTCAGAACGGGAATTTCGTCACACACACGCATCATGTAGAACGACCGTCGTCGCGAGCGGTTGCCGGTGACCGTGACTGTGTGCCGCCGTCAGAGCCGGTGGCGGCCTCGAAGCCGCTGGTGCCGCTGGAGCTGACGCCGGCGCCGGCAGCGGGCACCGGCCAGGTGCGCGCCGGCCAGGAGATGTTCCGGCCGGCCGCCGAGAAGCAGATGGTGGTCACCGACCCGCCGCCCGACTACGAGTTCATCGCCGACCCGCCCTCCATCTCGGCCGTGGACCTGTGAGTGCCGGCCGCGGGGCCGCCCGCCCGGTCGTGCCGTCCGGCCGGCAGCTGTCGCCGGTAGCCGTCCGGGCCGGCGCCGCGAAGGGGGGGGGGGAAGAGGCGTGCAAGGTCTCTAAACTCCAGCAGTGACAACAGCTGCGGTGCCGGCTGTTGGTATTTTGATCGTCCGACTCATTTTAGGCCCAGAATGTCAAATTGTCAAACCCAGGTGTTAAATCAATTGTGCAGGAGCTCCTCTCACACGTTTAATTCATATCTGTTCATTATTTGCTTTTAACAGAAATATTGTTCTCAGCATACTTGTGATTCTTCAAGGGTAGATGACGGCGAATGAGTCCATGAAGCGCTTGTGCCACACGTGCCGTCCTTGCAGACACTTGGACGAATTCGTCCGAAGCGTTGTCTTCCCTGAGGCCTTTTGTATCCAGCCACCAGACTCGAGTGCTACGTCCTTGTGTCTGCCGGCGCAGTAAACCTATGCAATTTGTTCCAGGGATATCGTGAAGCTGACGGCCCAGTTTGTGGCACGGAACGGGCGTCAGTTCCTCACCAACCTGATGAACCGCGAGCAGCGCAATTACCAATTCGACTTCCTCCGGCCACAGCATTCGCTCTTCCAGTACTTCACCAAACTTCTGGAACAGTACACCAAGGTAACGCACAATGGAGGATGTGTTGCTTTTTCTGCAGTTTTGCATGCCCTCATGACACACAGTATTTTTCTTTCACCTGTCTTCGAATTTTTTACGTGACGACGAGTGAATGAGGCAATAGCATAACGTGTGTTTGGCGCGAGTTCAGACATTTTTGCCGGAACGTGGCATAATGTGGCATTCGCCTCAGAATTAAAACCAACTACAGGCTTCCTTTCTATTACACCTGCTATGTTGTGACTGATGTGTTGCTGACGGACGGCATTGAGAGAGACAGTTTTTGTCACGGTATCACCCAAGGAATTCGGGGATTTAGGATTGCATTCTGACTCTTTCTCGATGGCCGTGACACGCGTGCAGACCTGTTCGCGGGTTTCCACGATTTGATCGCCCGTATCGTCTCTGGGTCCGAACGCTTTGTGGAGGGATGCAGCCGTGATTCCTGCTGCGATATTAACGTAACGGGATCTCCGCTGGCGCCACCTGCCGCCGCAGTGCCGGCCCCGTGGTGACCACCTCCAGTGGAAAGAGGCATACATGTAACCACCGGTGGGGCTGGGGGACATGTCCCCACCAGTTTTGGCAAAATGGGCTTTTCCCCCATTTTGGCCGGAAAGTGGACGTTTTTTTGCAACTTCCGGCGGAAAAATGAGGTTTTGGGTCAGATTGTCCGTGCTCCCAGATTCTGATCTGCTTCCCCGCTCAATATCTGGGACGTGGCTACACCGATGGAAGGAGGCATGATTGTGGAGGCGAGTGAGAGATAGAGGCTGCAGGTGTCCGGCGGTGGTATGCAGTTCGACTAGATATTACCGTTCGGGGGGGGGAGGGGGATAGTAGTTACATCAGGCACCACTAGTAATAGCAAGAACTAGCGACTAGGCCGGACGGCCACTGCTCCCGGCTGGGGGAGCTGCTGCAGCAGACACTAATGGTCACGACAGAGACTGGCGGCTGGGCCTGGCGTCACTGCTCGCTGGTTGTAGACCCAGATTGGAGCTGATCGCTGCTCGTCAGCGGTGCGGGCCGGCCTTCGCGGTGTGATTGGACGGGACCGCACCCTCAGTGTTTCCCGGAGCCTCCAGACGGAGATGGGTGGAGATTGCTGTTTTTCCGCGGTGACGGACGACCTTGATGTGTGCTGGCAAACCGCGCCTGGACGTGGTTCTCGCCGTCACCTGGTAGTCGTTTGGAAAATGCGGGGTTTTGCGGCGGCTGATCGGAAAAATTGGAGTTGCTTTCATGTTTTTCTGTCTTCATTGTTTCGCTTTAAGGTGAGCTAACGAGTACGAATATAGCCGAGTAACTTGATTTTCGTTGAAAAGCACGTTTTAGCTTCAGGTATTCGTGACCTTTCCATGCAAAACAGCCATGCGTCTGTCGCAAATTCTACCAAGCGGCTAACATAAGTATTTTTGCGTTGTCGTTGCCTTTGCTTATTACATGGCCCTTGTAAAGATGTCGTGTATTGAAGCGACTGTTGCGAATGTCATACAGTTAATCAGGTAACGGCTGCCGTGAATTGAGTGCCTCATTGCCTTTTTTCGTTCGGTGACGTTTGTAAGCTATCCTGGTCACGTGCACTCATAATGTGCATATGACATTGTATGCTAGTTGCATGGCCACGATAGCCGATAGTTGTCAGAGGACTGGAAGCTTTACATAATTATTGGCCGCATGTCAGTTTCGTTTTGGCTCGTGAAATATCGTTTGGACCACGACTTAAGGGGAAATGATGTGATGGGAACCCTGAAAAGCTTTCATGTTGTATCATATTTCATTGTGGTAATCTTAACGAATGCTGTCAGTTGTAGCACAGGCCATGGTATCATGTAAGCGAAAACGATTTTGTCTTTGCAAAGATCTTACTCTGACCGGTACTAACTCCAGTAAGCATCCGCTCGTTCTGCTCAGCGGACGTCTTCTTCGAGTTCCGCCGAACGAATTTAGTTATGCTGCACACTAATGCACGTTAGTCGATACGCATTCAAGTCCCCAGATATCCACGGACGCATGAGATTCATGGTAACGCGTGCGATGCTTCATATGCATCGATACCGCTGTTGGACGTCGAACCTCACCTGTTCTGCCGTCAAGCTAAATCCTCACATCTCCTTATCGGGACATAGTTTCACACGCTGTCGGTAACGGCGGCGCTCGCACGAGGCCGCTTGCTCCTCCCGTCGGCCTGCCGAGCCGGCCGCCGCCTAGGGGCCGGACTTGCTCATCCTGGCCAGGCGGACGGGGCCGGGTAGTCGTGCCCGACGCCGGCCGCTGGCGGTCCTGGTCGGCGGCGGGCAGCCGGGCCCTCCGCCGCCCGGCGCGCAGTCGGGCGGCACCTCGACGCAGGCGACGGCCGTCTCGTCCGAGGCGTCGTCGCAGTCGTTGTAGCCGTCGCAAACGCGCTCGAGCGGCACGCAGGCGGTGCGACCGGCGCGGCAGCGGCGCTGGCCGGCTGCGCAGACGACGGGGTGAGCTTCGCAGGCGGCGGCCGCCTCGTCGCTGCCGTCGGCGCAGTCGTTGTCGCCGTCGCAGACGAGCAGGCTCGAGATGCAGCGCGACGGCGTCGACACGCAACGGAACTGTCCGGCGGCGCAGGTGATGTTCACGACGGCGCAGGCGGCGGCCGCCTCGTCGCTGGCGTCGGCGCAGTCGGGGTCGCCGTCGCAGACCCACGGCTGCGGCAGGCAGCCGTTGGCGTCGGCGCAGCGGAACTGGTCCTCGAGGCAGGCGCCGCCGCGCCGCTGGCGGCAGCGCCGGCTGGCCTCGTCGCTGCCGTCGAGGCAGTCGTAGCGGCCGTCGCAGACGCTGGCGGCCGGCACGCAGGCCGGCTCGCCGTCCTCGCAGGCGAACTGGTCGGCAGCGCAGGCGGTCGACGCCGCCCGGCCGGCTCCGCACAGCTCGTCGGTCTCGTCGCTGCCGTCCTTGCAGTCGTCCTGGCCGTCGCAGACGCTGAAGAGCGGCACGCAGCGCGCGAAGGAGCGCTCGCAGCGGAACTCGGTTTCGCCGCAGGTGACGTTGAGGCGGCGGCAGACGTCGGGCGCCTCGTCGCTGCCGTCGTCGCAGTCGCCGTCGCCGTCGCACACCTGCTGCGCGTGCAAGCACTGCTTGGGCGTGGAGCGGCACCGGAACTGGCGGGCGTAGCACGGGTGTCCGCTGGACGAGCAGACGGCGAACGTCTCGTCGCTGCCGTCCTGGCAGTCGTTGGTGCCGTCGCAGGCGCGCAGCTCGTCGACGCAGCGCGGGTAGCCGGAGCGGCAGCGAAATTGTCGCGCGCCGCACGGCCGGTCGCACGCGGCCACCGTCTCGTCGCCGCCGTCCAGGCAGTTGTTGATGCGGTCGCACACCTGGCGCTTGGAGATGTAGTTGTGCGGAGGGGAGGTGCACCGGAACTTGTTGGAGTAGGGCTCCACGCCGACGGCGCGGCAGGCGGCGGCCGTCTCGTCGCTGCCGTCGTCGCAGTCGTCGTCGCCGTCGCAGACCCACTGGCGCCAGATGCAGGCGCGCCGGCCGGCGCGGCAGCTGAACTGGCTGTCCGAGCAGGTGAGATTGAAGCGTGCGCACGCGGCCACCGTCTCGTCGCCGCCGTCGTGGCAGTCGGCGTAGCCGTCGCAGACGGCGGCGGCCTGCACGCAGCGCCGCTCGGCACCGTCGCAGCGCAGCTGGTCGTCGTTGCAAGGCGCGTTGGTGGCGGCGCAGGCGGCGGCTGTCTCGTCGCTCTCGTCCTGGCAGTGCGGTTCGCCGTCGCAGACCCAGCGCGCGGCCACTTGGGACGGCTGCGAGCTGTTGACGCAGGCGAACGGCGGCGCGGTGCGCGCGGGCGCCGCCACGCACGCGGCCTCCGTCTCGTCGCTGTGGTCGTAGCAGTCGCTGTGACCATCGCAGAGGAAGAACTCGGGCACGCAGCGGCGCTGCGAGCGGCCACAGCGGAACTGGCCGGCCGGGCAGGTGACGTTGAGCGCGTCGCACGCGGCCGCCGCCTCGTCGCCGCCGTCGAAGCAGTCGTCGCTGCCGTCGCAGACCCAGTGGGCCGGCACGCAGTTGCCGTTGTCGCAGCGGAACTGGTCGACGGCGCAGAGCGGGCAGCCGACCTCGTCGCGGCCGTCGGCGCAGTCGGGCGCGCCGTCGCAGGTCAGCGCCTGGTCGATGCAGTGCGGGCCGCCGCAGTGGAACTGGCCCTCGCCGCAGAGCTTCTGGCAGCCGCGCTCGTCGCCGCCGTCGCGGCAGTCGTCGACGCCGTCGCAGCGCCGCCACGGCCGCAGGCAGGCGCCGCTGTCGGCGCACTTGAAGAGCTCGTCGGCGCACGCGACGCGCCGGCAGTCGGACTCGTCGCTGCCGTCGCCGCAGTCGTCGTCGCCGTCGCAGACGTAGTCGGCGTCGACGCAGCGGCCGCTGGCGCAGGCGAAGCGGCCGGCCGGGCAGCGGCCGGCCGGCGCGCAGTCGGCCTCGTCGCTGCCGTCGCCGCAGCCGTCGCGGCCGTCGCAGCGCCAGTCGGGCGGCAGGCAGCGGCCGTTTTCGCAGCGGAACGCGCCGGCCGGGCAGCCGCGCGTCGCACAGCGCTCCTCGTCGCTGCCGTCGCCGCAGTCGTCGCGGCCGTCGCACAGCCGGTACGGGTGCACGCAGCGCGCGGCCGAGCGGCAGCGGAAGTGGTACGGCCGGCAGCTGATGCTAGGGCACTGGTCCTCGTCAGCGCCGTCAGCAGCGCAGTCCACCTGTCCGTCGCAGCGCAGCTCGCCGGGGATGCATGTGCCGTTCAGGCAGGCGATGCGACCGCGCGGGCACGGGCCAGCCCTGGGCGCCGGCCTGCCCTCCTCGGTAGCGCGGTCGGCGCCGTCTGGACAGTCCGCGCTCGGCGGCGGCGGGTCGCTCGCGCACCGGCCGCCCGCGCAGCCGCGCCGGCAGCCGGCCTCGTCGGAGCCGTCGGCGCAGTCGGCGCGCGAGTCGCACACGCGCGTCTTGTCCACGCACTGGTCGCCCGAGAAGCAGGCGTACTGGAGGCGGCTGCAGCGCGCGCCGGCCGCCAGCGCGTGGCAGGCGGCGGCCGCCATCAGCAGCGCGCGCAGCACAGGGGCTCCTCCCGCGGTCCTCATGGCGGCCGGGTGCGTGGCCGCGGACCGTCGGCGTCCGTCTGCTGTCGCGAACGATTCGCGGCCGCGGCGTCCGAGGCTGGTCTGCTCGGCCCGGCGCCGGACCGGGGACTGGCGGCCGCCGGCGGCCGGCGGCGGACGGCCAGCGACAGCAGACGAAGGCCGGATTATGCCGGCAGACGGTGCAGACGGCCGACTTGTGGTCGGATCAGGAGTGTCCTTGGTTCCCTCGGGGTCGGGGCGAGTTCTGTAGAAGCGGCGCGGCGATAGGGGGTGTGCATATCCGGGCGTGCCGCGACGTCCATTGTGAATCCGGCGCTCGTCAGCGCACGAGTCAGCTTGTTTTGCTTGTTGGTGCCTGAGTCAGAGTGACTGGCTGAGGTATTAACCTTCGCCCAACTAGCACCCTGACGTGGGTGGCCTGATCACGGGATGGGGGGCTTTTTGACGCCTCCCTCTATCTCGCGAACGGAACGTGGGAGAAAAATGAAACATCGTCGGAAAGCTGTTGATGAATACGATCGAAAACACTCGATTTTTTTGAAAAAATGGATAATAATGCTATTGTTTGCTCATATATGTAAAATATACCGCGTTTTAAGAAGAGCTGTAGCTCTTCTAATGAAGCTAGAGCATTTCTGAGTGCTAATGGAAAGCTAGTAGAATGTACGTTATGGTGGCATAGTTAAAGCATGCATATAATCACGCGTTACATCCGGTTGGATGCCATTTTTCACTTCGTCATATTTGTGAGGTTTTTGAACGTCGCTGACGAGTTGTTGTCCATATATGCTGCCAAAACGGTAGAAATGATTTGTACCATCAAGCCTAACATTCAACCATGTTCTTTACTTTATTTCGTGTTCTGTGGAGGATCAGTAACAGTGCAAATAAAAGAGCAAGAAATACGTAACAGTGGGTCGATAGGTTGCGATATGAGTTCGCTGATATGACCTGACTTGACATAGGGTCATGAATTGATTTGAAGCACGCTTGGTTCTCATCGTTTTATGCCTGGATCTCATGAAATAAACCAGAGGGATAAAGCTGGATATCTGGTTGTGAACTCTTCTACCACGGTGACCTCGCATTTCGTCTAGTTACCTAAGGCCATTTCACAACTCGGAAGCGGCTTAGTATAGTTTAGACGGCAGACTCGACTTCAGTGCCTTTTTGATCCCGGGGATCATCAAAACGGGGTTTATGGCTCCTTTTTGCTCATTCACCCCAAATGTGGCCTGACCTGGCCTCATGACCCTTCATGTGGGTCAGCACTATTTGCCGTGTTTTGTGACTTCCTTAGCCCATTGATACATTTCAATCACCGATAAGCCGAAAGACGGTTCAGAACTGTTAGGAATATGGAAAGAAGGCGGAAATTGATCTGACCTCCGATAATTGGCCTTGGCCGTGACAAAGAATTGCAGATAGCATAATTCTTCGGAACGCTTTCAAATACCATCGCTATAAGTGTTAGGCCTATCACTCGCACGGTATGGCTTATACAATACTTCTTTAAATACGAGGTTAACCTCTTAAACGTGACCCAGGTCAGTGACCTGAAATGACCGGAAGTTAAAACTGTACAGGGCATGCGCAAAGGACGAAGAAAAACTTACTGAAAGTTTCAGCGCGCTGCGCCCGCTGTTTTTTGTTCAAACACGAAAAGTCCTTGGGAAGGGGGGGGGGCGAAACGCCCCCTCGTGCGAGGGTTAAGCAACTTTGTCAGGGTGCAAAAATCCATTAAGTGGTATTAAACCTTCGAACGGAATCTGCCAGCTTGGTCGACTTTTCAGAAATGGATTCAGTTGTCGAAAAATGCCGCTGGTCGTGGTTTCATCATTTTGACCTGCCTTGTCATCACATTTTTCTGAGAAATGCCAGAAACATCAAACATACGGGAATCAAAATGTATTCCAGTCATCCGCTGATATAAAAGAATACGGGTCTTCGACTGAAGTGCATTGACAGCGCCAGCTTGCATTCGTGACTTGACGCAGCAACTGAGAATAGGAATTGGATTAATTAGATAGACGCTGGGGAAATTCGCGAGAAATCATTCGGAAACACAGAAAATTTAGATTTGAGATAAACTAGGTGTTTTGGTCTGCAGCTGGGCGTCTCAGCTCAAAACACGTGCTTAAGATCGGATATTTTCCTTTATTCAAGAGCCTGATGTACGTTTTCTGGGGTTGACCTTGAGGGATGAGCTGCGTAGTTGCATGGGGAAACGCGACCCGCATGGAATATGCTCATTGTCATGTTTCTGAGGCGTGCACGCCGCGTCTAAGAATTGGTTGTTTGAATTGGTTCTGCCATGCATTCCTTGCAGATGCGTCGTAATTAGATATTCCAGCGCCGTCCATCTGACCGTACAGTAATCCTTGGGATTTTGCAAAGCGGGTGCAGTTGGAGATGGATTAGACTCTCGATCTATTAACTGAGGGTTTATGTAGCGGAGATTGCAGAACTTCAAACGGCTACTTATTCCATAGTGCTGGGAGATTTTTCGGAAGCCAACACGGGGTTGATTACCAAGTAGGCTGCAGTAAGTGGGGGTTGATGGTTTTTGGTGGAATTTTCTCCTCTTTGCGGTTGTTATTCGTCATATTTTAGGTCGATACAAGCTTTACTTTGTTTGCGGTCATTTTTTGGGTGGTGTAGTGATAGCAGCAAGATGTTGAGGCGAGAGGTAGCTAGAAAAATTGCCTGGCTTAACACTGGTTAGCGCAAAAATTAGGTTTGACCACCCCTACAAAATCCTACCGATGGTCATCCTTGTTCTTGGGATGGGTTTCGTCACGCTTAGATTTGCTTGAGAGAAAGTGAAGGGTGACTCATTGCCGCACTTAAAGCTCGGAGGACAACCTCAGGGACCGAATGTCGGGGATGGACTGCACCTGACGAAAAGATTGTCCAGAGAACGCGTGTGAAAATTGGACTGGCGTCCTGGGCCTAACACGGTGTTACTCGCGGGGAAGAGATGTGGTGTGTTAGGAGCAAACTGCTGGTCGTCGCGGCGTCTCAGGGTGGGACAGTGCAGTATTCGACCGCTTGCGGACGTTATTGGAATGGTGTTGCGCCAGCATCGTGATGCATGAGGCCATGAATACCTTTCATGGTTTTGCATAAACCAAGATTACTGTGATAATGCGTTGTAGATTAGTACATGTGGTTTGTGAATGAGGTATTCAAACGATGTTTGTTATGCACTGGGAAGAGTATTTCTGAAGAGGATGCAGTTTTATGATTGAGATGGAACGTTTGGTTTGTAAACAGTTCCGTGTGTCGAGTGCTTTTCATGTGTAATAAGAAGAAACTTCCCGACCGAGAGAGGAATATTTTGTTACTTTGTAGACGTGCTGTCTGGTTGGAGCAGCTGAATATATCTGCTGTTGTTTTTTTTTTACCTACGACAGAATGGAGCATTTTGTTCGATTTATTTACAGCTGGCATTTAGTTGAAATAGCAGTTGATATTTACATATATTTACGTCCTGCACCCAGACTGGTTACGTATGCTAACTGCGATGTATGCCATTGTTTAATCTAACGATGTAGCTTTTTTGTGCATAGGGCGGTGCGTTTCATCAAAGCTTAAATCGCCGCGGTCTTTCGTCGTCCCACGGTGTGGCCAATGTGCCCTTTGGTTTTGCACCGCCCGCGGTGCCAGCTCACCGCCCAGACCAATGGTCGCCGACTCACCGTTCGTTTCTGACCGTGGGCCACGAGCAGGCCTCTGCCCCGTTATCGTTGTTCGACTGTGTGCTCCAGAACACGTCCAACGCTGTCTTTGTGTCGGACAGTACGACGGCTGTGGGTCCGTATGTCTGTGGGTTGATTGTCTGATTTACAGGAGGAATGATACGTCCATTCACGATGAAAAAAAACCATGAAGGGTGACTACTGTAACTTTTTTTGTGACTCATTTCGTCCTTCGTTTTTGTTATGTATGACTCACAGCCTTCGGGCATCAACATGTAAGCCATGCTCCTGAGGACTGGTCTGGGAGATAATTGTACTCAGCTATTGCAAAGCTCAGAGGGCTCTTGGGCTTTCTCGAGATATTGCGTTCTCTGTGATGCGTTTTTAGCGGGGGCTTTTCAAGGGACGTTGGCAGTGTGAGTTCGTGAACTTTATGCACGTGTTTAATTTTGCCCCAACGTAATGAAGTGGTAGCGTTGGAATCACAGTCGGTACTAAGCCGAGCTTGTTGCCATACCTTGACCCGGCCACCAAGGTGTTCCCAGATATGTAGTAATTTTGTCCCAGACACCAAACTTCATGGCACTTGAGGATCTATACCTTGCCGTGCAACTCCACGGCACGACTGACCGGCCCTTGACCGGCTGACCCTTTCTGTCTCTGACAAATACGGGTGCCCGTCCGAGGACTCGAACCTGGTGCATGCCTCACATCGGGCTCTGTTGCCTGTGTCCTTGTCCACCGGGCAACGTTGAATGGAATTGCTTTTAAACGGGCTATCATCTTCGTATTTCCCTATAATGTCAAAAGGCCCTGTTGTTGGTTTCTGTCCAGGCGTGAGTAAAGACTAAAGACGTACATAGACGTGGGTAATTTGTTTACACCGGATCGTGACTTCTCCATGGAGTGATACAGTTTCTGGAGCATTGACCGTCAGCACCTGAAAGTGCCTTTCTTTTGTTTCGAAATGGCAATCCGTCCTTGTGCAATGGGAGTGGTGTTAACCACGTGCTCTCGTCGGTACGTAAGCCCCGTGGAACTGAGCCTGGCTGCAGGCAGCTGCGGCATTGATATGTCACGGGATGTTATTGGATCCAGATCAGATTATTTCCTGTACACCGGGATTCCTCTGGATCCTGATCAGATTATTTCCTGGACGTTGCTTGTAAGGTACTATTTATGAGGTATTAATATGTGCTAACAGATACAAAGTATCGTTCCACCGCTGGATTGGTAGAATATTTTTAGTGTCGTTACACACCCTGTAGTTCATTGCAGTTATTCCATTGATGTAAGATCTTAGGATTATCTACAGTATGCCGTTTGGATAAATACTGGCAGATCTTGCCGGGGTTGCGGAAGTCATTCATCCTAGTAGCAAAGACGTGGAATGAAGAATATGGAATAAATGTCGTGGGAAATGAAGTACGATTATATCGCTGCGTTAGTTGTCATGCGGACGGTGTCTTCCAAAGCGTGCTGTCGTGGTCGAAGTCTTGTGGTTTGCCATGACACCAGATCCTCCATGCATTCCGCTGTTTCCCGCAGTTTTGGCGGCAGACGATGAAGTCTGAGTAGCAGGAATTAACAAACGTTGACCACGGCTTAAGAAACATTGCATTACGGGATGGAATTACCACCGTTTTATTGGAGTGCCGTAGTTTTGAGTTTTTGAACTTCATTTCCAATACTCCATTGCTTGACGCGGCTGAACACACCAAGCGCCATTATTACCATTGGTGTGGCACACACGATTCTTCAGTAACATGTAAGCTGTACGGCAGTTATCCATGGCACCTCTTGCCGCACCTGCTATTATGGTATGTTCAGAGTTGTCTTGGTGTGGTCAGAAACATCATGTTTACTGTTCTCGGAGGCTGAGGCGTAGGGATAACAAGATAACATTTTTGTGGTAACTAGGTTTTTATTGAGTGCGAAAAGTAATCTGCAGTTACTGCCAAGTGTCTGAGATCCGCTGGCTGACCTCTGGGATTAACGGTGTTTTCGATGGCTTTGCGGTTGGCGCGTTAGCACTGTAAGCCCAGCGTCCTGTCAAGAGTGAGTCAGCGCTTAGCAGTCAGTTGCAACGGTACCGGCAGGCTGCTGTGACGGAGAGCGATGTCCGGCACAGCGACGACTGTGGGGGTAGAAAAATGTGTTTTCGTTGCATGCACTGTCTGCTGTCTCGCCAGGACTCGAGTAGTTGTCTGCGACCAAGTTTTAGTGGAGCAAGTGGGGCCATGGTGACGTGATTATGCAGTTCGGCAGGAGGTGCGACGTACCACTCATGTGTAGTTGGCGACAAACTGAAAAGTCTCCGCGACCATCTCCCACGCACATAATAATGGAGAGCCAGTTAAAACGTAATGCGCGTTCCAGGAACCCATGCGCGTGCAGTTTCTCCCGAGATATAACAGCAGTTACAGTGAGTAATTGGTTTGCTTCGTTAGTTACAAGAAATGTAGGAATTTGGTATATCCGACTCACCCTTGTCCCAATTCCAGGACATTTCGTAAAACCAGTTTGAGCCAGCCATGGACACTGGACAAAATTTTATTATTTTTGATAACTGCAAAGAAGAACAGGTTTTGGAAACTGCCAGATCACTGTCTAACGTTGTTACGAGTAGCGAAAAGCAGTCGTTATGAACGTTATCTGTGCGTTTCCAGAAGTCGGGGGCATGTCTCAAGTATTGTTTACGTCCACTGAACGTTCATTAGACTGTCGAACGTTAAAACACAATATCTTACGGAGTAATGCGACGAAGATTGCATTTTGCGTTGTGGATGGCTACACTTCTGCTCGGCAAATCGTCCTGGACGACTTTATCTGCTGTTGTAACCACGCGTTCGATAAAGTTTTTAGCTTACTGTTCCTTAATTCAAATTCTTAACAGATAGTAACGCTAAGGTGATGCGGGGCTGAGCCATATGGGCAGGAAGATTGTAAACGTCTGCTAGGACCTCAGAAGTGTCATGTCCGCCTTGCGTTTGTGTGTGTCGGCACTGAAAGGTCTCAGATGTCGGCAGGTGTGTTTGTGTGTCGGCGCCGTGGCCGTGATGGCGGTTTGGCCGCTGCGGTACCCGCCGCTGGCAGCCGTCGGGCCTGTGATGGGGGCGTCTACAAATAGGCCAGCGCCAGAAACGGACTGTCGGGGCTTTGTTCTGCGCGGGGTCTGGTTCGCACCAGCTCCGCCCTGTGTGTGATGGCGGTGGTTTGCGCCCTCTGGGCGTCAGTCTGTGTCGGCGAATGTGTGCCAGACCGTTGGTCGGCTGAACGGGCCCGATCTGAAGGGAAGCTTGCTGCTCGGAGGCAATGCATTCGCTCGAAGCGGCAGCTCTCCCGATCCATAATCACGTGACTTATCGCCATCTGAGGCCTGTGCGATGCCTTCTCCGTCGCAGCACCGAGAATGTGCCGGTACCCATCGGACGGCGATTACGACGTCGTGCGGGTGATGTTATCAGCCGGCTGCTTGCTGCGTTGCCGTGTTTGGCGGCGTGGCGCTGCTGCGCCGTTATCACGGTCGCGTGGCGGTGGTTTTCCCGTCATCCCCGGCGGAGGTGCTGTCCATCCGTGCTCAGCGCGGTCCGCCTGTGCACCGGTCGGCGGCGATGCCGTTCACGTTCTCTGCCGGCCTTGGTCGGGGCCCAAACACGCGCCGCCGCCCCCGGAGCCGGTGCGGACGGCCGGACCACGTGCCCTGACATCATCCGGCCGAGCTTTGTGAGCTCCCGGGACACGAGACCGGCCGCCGGCGCAGAGATTTGGGGCTGCCGGGATATGCGAGGCTGCACTGCACAAGACCGACACTGATTGACCATTGACCCAGGCGCCGCTCTCTGGGCATATATAAGGCCAGTGAAGGAGTGCTCCAGGTCCGTCTTCGTTTATGGATGATTGTGGCCGATTTGCAACAAAGCATCACGAACGGAGTTAGTCAAATAGAAATGGTCTTAATTGGCTCATAGGTATTCGGCATTGTTGAAGAATGAGGCAATGAGGCAATCCTCGCCAGTTGTACAGCACACAGTGCAAACGCTACAGTTCGCGCAAAGGGCTACGACGTTAACGATCCAGGCAATTAACCGTGCCGCCAAAGGGCCAGCTTCTGATGCTGACGTGGTCGAACGAAACAGACTGGTTGGCGGTCGCAGAGTTATAGTCTGTTTTTATGGTAATTCGATGTATTGCTTTTGGTGCGTTAGATAAAAGGAAACCGGCTAGGGGTCGGTCCAGAGTACTAGCAGTTTTCAGATGCCGAGATATGTTGTCCGCCTTATTCACATTTCATCAGCCGGCAGTGCCGTGCCAAATTATTTGGTTTTTGTATTGCAACAGTGCACGAAGGATTTGCTTCGATATTCCTTCAGGCATTTTTAATGCTTTCTAATCTTGGAAAGATCTCGACTTTGTTTCCCGCTGAACTCCGGCTCACCGCAGGGTATTTCCAAACGCAGAGCCTTGTGACGGTTTGCCGGTCGCGGCCCGCAGGTGCTGATCCCGCCTAAGGACCTGATGGCCAAGCTGGACGCTGAGTGCGACTCGCCGGCGCGCGTGCTGGACCACGTGCGCTACCGGGTCGAGTGGGACCGGCTGCAGGAGGCCCGCAAGCGGCGGGAGGAGGAGGCCGTGGAGCGCGAGCGCGTCTCTTACGCCCAGATCGACTGGCACGACTTCGTGGTGGTGGAGACGGTCGACTACCAGCCGTGGGAGCAGGGCCAGTTCCCGCCGCCGACCAACCCCGGCCAGGTCGGCCAGCGCGTCCTGATGCAGGTCAGCGGGAGGGACGCCGGCGTCCAATTGGAGTGGGGGAAGTAGGCAATGGGGTCTGGCTGCGGCATGTTGTTTCCTCGGTGGGCGTTGGCGAAGATGTGCGGCGTTTGACGTTGACACAGTTGGCGTGAAGTCCGAATGAATAAGTGAGTGTTAAGTGGCGTTAGCTATCGAGAAGCCGTAAAACCGCATACTACCAGAGTGCAGCAAAGCATGTCGTGTTGATTCAGTTGATACAGTTGTGTTGTTCATTGGTCGGCTTTGACTTGAATCAGTCATTTGGATTCGGCCGGGGAGTGGTGCAGTGCGCCGTCCTCGATCGCCGGTTGATTGATTATTGGGGCTTAAGCTCACCGGCTACGAGGTCACACGGCGCCCGTGCGCGTTAGCCGGACCGGACCTGCCTTGAACCAGGTTTCCGTCCGACCCGCAGGAGCGCATCGACGACGGCGAGGAGATGCAGATGTCCGACGAGGAGGAGGCCGAGCCGGAGCAGCCGGCGCCGGCCCAGAGCTCGTCCTCGTCCGAGGACGAGGACGAGCCCGAGCAGGAGCAGGGCGTGGCCGACAACACGCAGGTGCAGGACATGGAGGAGGACTCGGACGACGAGGCCGAGGAGGGGCGCCGGCCGGCGGCGCCGTCCACGTCCCGCGCGCAGCCACCGCCGCCGCCGCTGCCGCCCAAACCCGACCAGGTCGTCATCAAGAAATATGACCCGAAAGGTATGTACAGGGCGACGTTGCATGGTTTGTGTGGACGCTTGTGTATGGGTGGAACGGTGATGACCTACTTAACGGGATTGAAAACGGCCATATGTATTCAGCGGGATTTGGATGTTGTACTTCTCCGACTACGTGATTACGCCTACTTCGTATGCTGTGTTTTGGCATCTGCATAGCATCTGCATACGCATTGTCAAGCGTGTTTGCGGTTCGAAATGACAATGGCCGTATGCAGAGAACCCAGCCATGTCGTCAAGGCCCGGTTTGACGGCGCTCCGCTTTGTCCGCAGCGGCGGCCAAGCCGTCCCGCGCGCCGGCGCCCGACGAGTACCTCATATCGCCCATCACTGGCGAGCGCATCCCGGCGAACCAGGTGGCCAAGCATATGCGCATCGGCCTGCTGGACCCGCGCTGGGTCGAACAGCGCGACCGCCAGCTCAACGAGAAGGTCAACCAGAAAACTGTGTTCGCTACTGGTGAGCGGTGGGCGCCGAATGGCCCTGTAGTCGGTGCGCCCCCAAGCCCCAGTAACCAACCAACCAACCGTTGAGCGGCTCACTGTCAGCGGCTGGGGGAGGGGAGGGGTGATTAATGTCTCACCGCCTGGCGAAACTGATCTCTGCTTTCTGGATCTCCCGAATGTTTGCCGTATTTCAGTCTTTTGCCCAGATAGTTTAGTATGTCGGAAGTTTTTTGGGCGTAAACGCGGATAATTTGTCCAGCCTGAGCTGTGGGCTCTGGTTTGTCAGAGCGTACTTTTCCATCGGATCTGTCACCGGTGGTGTCGTCAGCTGTCAGCTGGGATGAGGACGTGTGTTGTCCGGGGACCCGGTCGGCCGGACTGCGGGCCGCGCTGCCCGCGCGCGCGTCTCGCGGCGTCTTTGACGGCCGTCGTCCGCAGACATCGGCGCGCACCTGCAGAACCTGGCCGAACGGCGCACGGACATCTTCGGCGCCGGGGACGAGGAAACCATCATCGGCAAGAAGATCGGAGAGGAGGAGAAGCGTCCCGACGACAAGGTTCGTAGGTCGTGTTGCTGGTGTGGCGTGGGGTTTCTCCTGCGTAGTTGGAACCTTTGGGTTAGCCCTTATCGTTGGGAGGCCTGAGAGGCTGCGACTTTCGATGACGTCTGGTCGTGGTGACTGAGGATGCTTACCGGGCACGTCTGCGGAGCACTGCCTGGCTGGGCATCAGCCGTCCGCCGAGATTAGGTTGGTGTGGCCCGGTGGCTGAGTGACCCATATTTGAGTTCGTCGTCTTTATTGCGGCAGCGTCAGTGAGCGTAACGGGCTGAGATGTCGCGACCGGTTGGTTTCTGGCCTGGTGTCAGCGGTGACATTCTTTGTACAAATCTTTCGATCACCATGACCTCGAAATGGTCCGGGGAGTGGATCGAAAGTGTTCTCACCGGCGAACCAAACCGGTCACGACGAGAAACCGGTGATCATTGTCACCATGCTGCCTCATAGGAATGCGACGGCGAATACCTTGCCCCTCGTGATCGGCATAGGATGCCATTGTACTAAATGGCTCATTTTTGTTGTTTTTGCCACCACCTGCGTAAACAGTTGGTCTTTTAGAATGATCAGGTTTGCCGCGATAATGTAATATCTACGCTTGCATACTCTAGGGATATCAGTTACCGACAGTACCTTTTTCAGGTCGGTGTCTGTGAATAGTGACGATTTTTGGCGCGTTGTAGGGATTATTCACCCGTCTTGTCATCGGAGCTAGAAATATGAACTGGGATTTCAGCAAGCCACTACATGACATGACGGGATGTAAGCGTCTTTGTGGTACCATTCTCTACCCCGGTTCCTGGTTCAAAGTAATCCCTTAATGCCATGTGGTTCTAAGAAGTTTATGTGAGTTGCAAATGCAGGGAACGTCCCCGTGCAAAGGAAAGTTAAGTATCTCAGATTACAAGGAGACGATGGGCTATACTGTGTTATTACCTGGGAAAGTTACGTTATTAACTTTTATTATGTAACAAAATACGTTGTTACGTATGTCGATGACTTCTTAATGGTCGTTTGATGTTATTGGCCTGTTAATTGACGTCCTTGCCATTTTGCTTTTTTCCCGTTACTCTCGAGACAACCTTCCACAAAATCTTCCATATGTTGTCATGTTGATGTGGTTACTAGCTGACCGAGAAGCGGCGAGCAGGTTTCAATGAAACTGGGGCTTTTTGTTTTAATGAGCGACCGCACCCTGCCCGGCCAAACCATTCTGAGAACCAGGATCGCTATAGGCTGCGACCGTTGCTCAGATGACCAGGAAACTTTGTACGCCACGTGGAAGGATCGGTCAGCTTGGCGGTGTTGTGGAGGTGTCCAGGTTGTGCGGCGCTGGGTCTTGTTTGAGGGTGCGCGAAAGTGGATCATTTTAAGTGGGGTCGCAGCCATTCTCGCACGTGGATCATTTCATTATAGCAAGTCGGTGTGTGAATGGACATTCGTAGATCAGATAATGTCGAGTCCAACAACGGTGGTGATGGATTATGCTGCATATGATTTGTCCAGAGGTAGTGCCTGCCGGTAAGGACCAAGTTGTCGAATTGGAAGCTCGCTCTCCGCACGCCCTGAGGCGCGTAAGACCGACGTATGTCTCATTCCCCTCGCATCGCGTGTCGTTTGTTGCGAATGTTGGTTGGTCGGCCTTTTTCCCCGGCCGACATGTCTGACGCACTGTTGCCTGTTTCCAGAGCATCTGGGACGGCCACACGGCCAGCGTGGAGGCGGCCACCCGCGCCGCACGCGCCAACGTCTCTGTCGACGAGCAGATCAGCCACATCCACAAGGCCAAGGGCCTGCTGGAGGACAGCGAACGCGAGCGGATCGGACCGAAGAAGGGACGCGACCGGCGCGACCGGCGGGACCGCGAACGCGAACGCGACCGCGACCGCGACCGCGACCGGGAGGAGCGCGACCGCGAGCGGGAGCGCGAGAAAGAGCGCGAGAAGGAGAGAGAGCGGGAGCGCGAGGAGCGCGACCGGCAGCCGCCGCCGCCGCCTCCGCCGCCGCCTCCGCCCCCGCCCGCGCCCAAGGCGCCGGCGCCGCCGCCGCCGCCGCCGGCCTCGGCCCCGGCCCCGGCTCCGCCGCCGCCTCCGCCGCCGCCGCCCCGCTCGGTGCCGCAGCCGCCGCGGCTGACTCCGGCGCCGCAGCCGCTGCTGCTGCGGCCGCCGCTGATGGCGCCGCAGGGCGTCATGATGGCGCCCCGGCCGCCCGTAGTCCGTGAGTCTGCTGTCGTCCGGGGCTGTCGTGGTCTGATTGACGTGCTGCGTGTACATCTGGTGCTGTGGGACGTGGCCAGCCGTTTGGACGGGGTCAGATTTATTGAGCTCTCCTGTACGCATGTTTGGAGGTGCGTTTATGTACGTGACGTCTGCGGGATGGCCGTTATACCTTGAGTCATAATTGACATGCTGGCTAACGTAAAAAGCAAACAAACAGAAGGAAAAGAGGGTAAAAACGAGGTTTGGCTATCGTTGGGGGCCGGCATTGGTGCTTTCTATTGTCATTTCCACTCCCACCCCCTCGCTTTTGTTACTTTTTTGTAGCAAGGGAATTGCGTGCCGTACTGTTTTTGCTGCTCCTCTGCTAAGATTTCGTCATCCCCTTTTTGCTTACCGGCTACCGCTGTTTCGGCTGTCCAGGTTTAAAAGACTCATCAGTCCTCATTGTCTTTTGTGTGCGTTCTCCTCAGTAGAGTACCAAATCACCATGTGGCCTGTCTGTCTGTCTGCCGCTACTTAACCTCCCCCCGTCTGGCCTGTCTGCCATGTTTCGCCGACCTTTGTGCCGTGTTCCGGTGACCTATGTGCCATGTTTCGCTGATCCGTTTTCCGTTCTTGCTTTGTTTCGCTTACCTGTCTGCCGTTTTTCGCTGACCTGCATGCCGTATTTCAGTACCGGCGCGGCCCATGTTCACCATGCAGGCGGTCCCGGCCGGCTTCATGCCACCCATGCAGCCCGCCCACGCGCCCGGACCACCCATGCAGGTGGTGAGTTAGCACAGACCAGACGCGCGCGCCACCGTGCCATGCTGCCAAACGGCAAGACTTATCTTGGAGGTAGGGGGGGGGGACGTTTTGAATGGGTTTGGTTTTGTCGTCAGGTCGGTGTGGACGTAGAGGGACGGGGCCGTGTCAGTCCTGCCAATTTTTGGACATTACTGTCGCGGGTAGGCTTGTAATGGCCATGTGATACTGGTACGCCGTTCACGCGCGAACTCTAGCTGTCACGTGGGTTGCTGGGTGTCACTGTGGCGCTGGTGTTTTGTTGAGCGTTGACGGCTGGCTGCGCCGATGTGAGTCCGCCGTCGGCTGTCCTCGCCGCCCGGTAACGCCGTCGTCACCCTCGGCCGCAGATGGCGCCGGAGCCGATGATCATGAGCGAGGACGAGCCGCCCAGCAAGAAGCAGCGCACGGAGGACAGCCTGGTGCCGGAGAACATGTGGCTGGCCCGCAACCCGTCGGTGCGTGTGGACGAGCGGCCGCCGCGCCGGCGCCGGGCGCTGGCTGCCGCTACCGCGCCGGCCCCCTGCACCGTGGCGGGCATTTTGTGCGCTGCCGAGTGATCCGCAGTGGCGGCGATAGGGAAACATTACATATGTGTGGGGATTTTGTAACTTTGCCGGCCTCACTGAAATGGGAGTGGTGTGGGTACAGGTCGGGCTGCTGGTTGTCTTGATGTCAGTAACGGCGTCTTGACGTCTGGGACGCCAGTAACGGCGTCAGTAACAGGGTCAGCGTCATCCACGCATGTCTGCGATACCAGCATATGCGTTTTGATGTTTTGAGATTTACAGTGTGTCTGGTTCTCGCGTTCTTGCGCTTGGTCCTGGTGTTCTCGTGCTCTTGGAGGGGTGGTGCTCCATGTATTTCACCCCACCGTCAGGCTTATAATCATCCGGATGGTGTTCGACCCAGGCCTGCTATCTGCAGGTGGGATCGTATCCTCCACATGTTCCCTGCTGTTTTGTTCCTGACCTGGTGGCCGCTGACCGCGGGGCCAGGTCGTTTCCTCGACGTGTTCCCGTGTTATTCCGTGACTGACCGGTGACCGCTGACCGCGGGGCCAGGTCGTATCCTCCACGTGTTCCCGTGTTATTCGGTGACTGACCGGTGGCCACTGACCGCGGGGCCAGGTCGTATCCTCCACGTGTTCCCGTGTTATTCCGTGACTAACCCGGTGGCCGCTGACCGCTGGGCCAGGTCGTATTCTCCACGTGTTCCCGTGTTATTCCGTGACTAACCCGGTGGCCGCTGACCGCTGGATCAGGTCGTGTCCTCCACGTGTTCCCGTGTTCCGTGACTGACCCGGTGGCCGCTGACCGCTGGGCCAGGTCATATCCTCCACGTGTTCCCGTGTTATTCCGTGACTGACCCGGTGGCCGCTGACCGCGGGGCCAGGTCGTATCCTCCACGTGTCCCCGTGTTCCGTGACTGACCCGGTGACCGCTGACCGCAGGGCCAGGTGACGTTCCGCGTGTCGGTGCCGACCGTGACGGACAAGCCCGAGTGGCGACTGAACGGCCAGACGCTGTCGCTCACGATGCCGCTGACCGACATGGTCTCCGTGGTGAAGGCGCGCCTTCACGACGAGACTGGCCTGCCGCCCGGCAAACAGAAACTGCTCGGAGAGGTAGGCGTCCGGCGGGGCGGGCGCCGCGGCACCCGGGCAATACAGGCGGCCGTTTTGGCAGGACGAGTGGCTGACTGGTCTTGGATAGCACGGCACCCAGTGGAGATGAAATGGCGCGCTTGTACGTGCTGTGAGTTCGGGCCATCGGAATTGCCGTTATCCCATTGGAAAGCCGGGCGATGTAATCCATTTATTTCGCGCACTTTTTGGGTACATTGACCACAAGCTTTTTTTTATTCTGCCTCCCGATCAGAATTGTCAGCCACGGTTTAATACAAAACATTTTTGGTCTTGGAGTGACGCCTGGGATTCTGGAATTCACCCCTCCCTTGTTTGTCTAGTAGTATTTTGCAGTTTCTGAGTCCCCACCTTTTGCAGGGCATTTTCTTCAAAGACTCCAACACGCTGGCGTACTACAACGTGGCTAACGGTGGCACCATCCAGCTGCAGCTGAAGGAGAGAGGCGGCCGTAAGAAGTGAGCCGTGGAGCTCTCCCTGCTCCGAGTGGCGCGCATCCGCGGCCGAACCCACCCGCAGCCAGTGCGCAGACTGCTGTGTGTCGTCGTCATGTCTGGCATGGCATCTCTGGCGGTCGCCCGGCGGCGTCGAGGCGGTGTGTCACCCGATCGATGTGTTGGGGCGATGGGCCCCGACCGACCCGGATCTTGGATTCCTTCGAACTCGCGGATCATAGCAAATACACACTCACACCGGATGGGCCTGATGTTTGCGAGCTGTCGCTTTGGTGACGTGCGTGTGTGAATGTTCATTTTGGTGGTACTGTGCCATTGATAAGTTGAGATCCATGATTGAGTCGTTTTGGGACGGCTGCAAAGAAATGTTTGCATGTCACCGATTACATTGAAGTTCAATCGGACTAATTTAGACGGCTTGCTTTTTTGGGACGTGTCATTACTACGGTGCCTGAATATGGGGTCGCGCGAAGACCGACCACTGGGGCTGAAGGCTCCACCGGGACGCGTGAGCGCGTCGCTGTGTTCGGGCAGCCCCGCTCTCCGTGTAACGCAGACTGCTGTCCGTCGCTCGCTACTACGTCAGGAGACCGGTAGGCCAACGGGCTCTGGCCCAGTCGCCGCGGGTCGCGTCCAAGGCAGTACCCTAGGAAGGGCCACCCAAGGCAATATCTGGTATACAATTGAAATAATAGTTTCTCAGAATTGCGTAAGGCCATAGACGTATTTCGACGCCACCCGGCTCTCCTTGAGTACAACTTTGTCCTTCGGGAAATACGTGGTAGCAGGGTCTTTGTGCGGATAGCACGTCGTGCCGTACAAAATATCAAGTAAATATCTAGGCTCTTCCCAGTTTAGTTGGCCTTGAAACATTACAAGTGGTTATTTGCTTAGCCTGCGCGTACCTGTGAGTAATCCAGGACACGCACGCTTATGGACTGAAGCTTTTGTTTGATTTGCCGTAAGGAAGTAAATAGTCTTGTCGATGTTCGTGAAACATGGCAAAGGAAACGTGCAATTTCCGTTGCGCTTCAACCGACCGTATCGCCAACGATGTTCTATGAACCCAACATTCCGACGGGCGCTGGCTAGCTCCTATTGGGGCAACAAGCCTGGTATTAGACGAACGACCCAGGACCAGACCCTTTACACGGACATTAGACGGACCGTCGAAAGTCCAACAGCGCCTCTGGACGGGCCAGCGACGGCTCAACAGGGTCTCGGACGAATCGCAGAATAGCTCAAAAAATGAAAACGGCGCCTTGTGCAGACGATCGCCAAGCCCAAGGTTTAACGTCAGTGTGTGGCCTGTTTGCGAACGAGTAGCGCAGGGGCTCGAAGAGCTGTTGCAGCAAATTTTCAGATCAGTATCGTCACGAGAAAGGGATGCAAGACGGAAAGGTGAGACGCGTGCAAACGCATGAGGTCGCTGAATTTTGAAATTCCCACTACCTAACTTAATTTGGCCATCGTCGACTGTGGCCGAATGAAACGCCCTTTTCAGGCCGATTCGTCCGCAAAAGAAGCGATACAGTCCACCAATGCACCTGTGTCATACACAACTCACCTCACATGGAAACGTTTCCGGTGTCAAAAGCGTGCGCCTTCGTCGTAACATCACGGAGTATATAAACGGCAACGTCCGTTCCCTAAGCCCTAAATATATTCGGCTCCCACAACGATCCTACTAGATATCGCCAAGACCTCTGGACGGCCGGTATCAGTCGCCGGACATCCCCAGGTGATGCAGTCTGGCGACGACCACATGACCCTAAGGCATCGTACGGAGAATCTTCCCTGCGGAGATTCTCACCCTTCTTTTTTCGGGGCCAGGTGCAAACGCACATGCACCATTCTTTGAACTCTTCCTCTCAACGTTTGTCACCCGGGGTACCTGCAGCTGAAGGTGCGCACGTTCTTTTATACCCTCTTCGACGCCATTGGTAGGCAACGAAATTCCCTCAAGTTCATTGGCCGTCTGTCCAAGCGTAGACATAAAAATGGTTAAATCTGCTAGATCTTACGAGTAAAACACATTGTGAGTACCAGATTTCAACAGTCATTTTCATGTGATCAGAGGCGAAAACGCAGCTTTATGTTCCCTGCACCACAAGGTCAACCATTTATTGTCCATTCATATTATGCTTCACCAAGACAGCACTGGAGCGGACCAAGAGCTGCGCGGAGCCAGCGTCGGAGGCGACATAATATGCATATGCCAGCCCAATGTAGACATTCCAGTATTACGGCCCAATACTCTAAAGCGGCCACGAGGGAAAAAACAAAAAACAAAAAAACTGATTCTAATTCCATCAGATCGCCGTAACGCCCGCCGGCCAGTCATTTCAAAAGGTATCGCTCGCTCCTGCACTCCAGGGGCGACTCGTTGTTTGCAGGACATTTTACCGACGCGGAGAGCAGGGACACCCACGACCGGAACTAAGAACCAGCTGAGACCCACGACCGGAGCTAACTGTGGCGCTCTTCCCCTAAAAAGACACGAGCAGTCGACTTGTACTCCCGTTCACCAGGATACCTGAGACGCCAGCGAAGATGAGCCGCGAGAGACGGCCAACTCGGCCCGATGATGTAACAATGAACGCGCCCTCGTTACCCGAAATTGAACAATCGCCGGCGCACGCTGCGGGCGCCAGCCCGCGGACAACCGGACTTCCGAGCCGGCACCAGTAAGTACTGTGGCCGCACACGTCACGAGACAAACCGCCGCTGCGTGACGGACGGCGGGCCCACAGTTCAGTAGTCGTCCCGGCCGGGGTCGGGCCACGGGCGGTGGCCGCCGCTCCAGCCTGGCACGGTCTCCGGTGGCGGCGGCACGCTGGGCTCGCCGCCGCCCCAGCAGCGGGCCGGCGGCCGGCCGGCCGGGGCGGCCCAGAGCGCGGGCGGGGCCGCCGGACGGGGGCGCCGGCCGCCGCCGCCCGGCCCGGACCAGTGGCGGCCGCCGTCAGCCGGCCGGCACGGCGGCGACAGTCAGCCGGAGGACGGCTGGAACGTCTGACCGGGCACGAACTCGGCCGCCATCGGGTTCAGCTGCACCTGGCGCCAACACGAGCACACCATCAACACCCACGCAACGGCGGCACACCGCAGCCACCCCGCCTCAGACAGCAGCACACCGCAGTCCCTCAAGAATCTCGTACGGACATCACGAGCGACAAGATCTGCATACTCCTGGCGTTCTTGTTAAGGTGTGGAAAGCGCGCTTCAGTAGGTCGATAGCGGTTTTCCTCAACAGGGACGAGTGCCAGCTGCGGCCACTGGGTTGGTAACGAAGTCTGACGTACTGGCCGTTCGACCGTGGTTCTATTCGTCATGCTGCGCTATGAATGCCGGCCGGCCGGCGAATGAAAGTCGGAGGCGAGAGTCAAATACAGACCAAACCCATCCACAAACCAAACCAGACGAGATTCTGGATTTCTGTCTTATGATATGACTTGAACTCGAACCTGCATGAGCTACTTCCCAACAACTCAGAACACTTCATAACCTGACTGGAATAAACACGCAACAGAGCAGAACGCCTTACCTTGGGCTTTTCGTTGACGGAGAGAGTGCGGATGTTGTTGGCCAGGGCCTCTTCAGGTGACACCGTGGCTGGGTAGTTACTCCACGGCTGTTCTGTCTGACCACATGGTGGGTACCCACTCGACCAGCTCACTTGTCTATTGTGATAAAAAACAGCCGTCAACAATGAATAAAATAATGACATAAGTTCTACATATTTTCGGAAGGCTCCAATTACACAGCTGGACAGCACTCTCCCTTGCTCTTCGTAGTTAATTTTCTTTTTCAGTAACGCGGCCTAAGCGGATTAGTGCAGTACCATCCTCCTTGGAAATACAGAAACAAAGAATTACAGAGCCATTGGGCAATGCTATGTGATGACATCTTTTGCCTCAAGTAAAAACTGGAAATACTGTTATACAGACCTTACAGTTCAACCGGTACTTCGGTTTAGGCCAAATCAAGACGGTCAGACCGTGCATTTTCGTCTCTCGTGTAAATGGACACTTATTTTCCATTTATATGAGAACACTTCAGTGCTTGTACTGCATCCTGTACCAATATATCATCATTTTCTGGGCACATGGTGACCCACTGTCACGCCCAATGAACAACTTAAACCCGACCTCAAAGTAACATTCGAAATACCGGCGGACTCGTAACAAACATTTTGAACACAAAACACTGTCTTGCAACTTCATTCCATCTCAGATGGGTTCATAGAAATGGTGGCCTGACATCACTGCTGTGTAGTGGAAAAGGCAACACAGATAGTTTATACTGTTCTTATTGTAACCAACATATTCAAAATGGCCAAGGTAACCAAAATGTCACTAGAATGTTAAATGTTAACCACAATTCATCAACCATGCAAGGCCATCTCAAGTCATGTTGAACAAAAAATATGGCATCTTACTGAACCAGCATTGCTTTTAACATGTACAAAACTTCTCATATTCCTGGCCATGCTTTTCAAAATGACAATATCTCCTTGTGACACAATCCATCCCAAAACTGGGATGTCTCAAAATGGGTAATAAGAAAAACTGATCAGTATGTTTTTTTTAACTTTCCCTTTCTAAAGTCCAATGCTACTGCTCGGCATCTTTCCAGAACTACAGAGAATACAACTCCTGGGCTGGAGAAAGGGACTGATTCTGTCTTCAATCACAAGGTTATGGTTAAGCAGCTAGATGCCAGATAAGCCAATATATAAATATAATATGATGAAATATGAGATATAGCAAAAAGTGTAAGATAAAGCACAAGATGTAAGACATGTGAGATGAGACCATATAAAAGAATAGGAAGTTAACCATAAGAATAGTAAATCAACCATCTATGAGACCATATAAAAGAATAGTAAGTTAACCATATCTCATACTCACTAGAGAAGCAAAAAAATATATCCCTGTCAAATAAGATGGCCTCATCTGGCTTATAACAAGGACAATGATGACAAATTCCTACCACTGGTTACTAGGGCTACTGCAACTAGCACTATTTTACAAGATACAAAGATATACCAGTAGTCTTCCAACCACCTCCACCCAGAACCAAGGATGACTGAGGTCATAAAAAGCATTAACTGACCCTGCCTGCCATGGTCCAGCCGGCTCCGGAGCAGCAAGGCGCTCCTCATCCTCAAGCATTTCATTGAAACATTTTTGTGCCATCTGTTCATCTTCAATCTGCTGCAGCATCTGGACAAGAAACAAGGTGCAAAACCGGTCATATAAATCACATAGAAATGGTTCATCATGTACAAAAAAGTGTCTGGTTGAGATGACAGCAGTGCCAGCACTGGCACTGCCTATTCTACCAACCACTGCCTGGTGTTTGTCCTGCATTCCCAGCTGTGTGCTAGATGACTGAGTTGGGACTGAGAATTTCTCCTGAGTTTACTCATGACAGTACCAGTCCATATTACATGTGACTCTGGATCCAGATAGGAAAGCAAACATTTCAAGGGCAAATACCCAAATAACACTACAAGTCCAGGTTTCTACAGGCTTCATAGTTCAACAGTTAGCATAAAGTACAATACTGTAAAAATTCTTACCTCCTTCTCTACTTCTTCTTCATTAGCCATCCACATGTAGTCTTCAAAATCATCCTTTTTGGGGGCTGATTGTGAATGATCACCACTAGACCCACCACTGTTGTCACCATAATAACCATTACCAATGTCTCCTCTGGATGAATCCATGTTCACCTGTCAGAGATAAGAACATGACTGTGACTGATGTAGCTTATACCAACCTGTAAGATGCCTTCTGGGAGACATACATTCTACTGCATTTGTATTCAAATTTGGAAACAGATTCCATATGTTGCTAGGAACATGAATTTTCTTCTGCTACATTTTTCAGTATAAATATATTTATGGATTTACTCAATATTTTGCACCTGGGAAAATCCACATTTTAGGAAACCAACTGCTAAACATACCTACAAAATTGCTCAATCATTACTCAGCAGTAAAATAAAACACTTGCAGAACAGAGTCCAAGAGCAAAACATCACTCCTAGAACAGTTATGCAGACAAGTGCTTGCATGCTAGCACTGGGAATGGAAGGGCCAAAATTTGAAATGCTTGAGCCATCTACTAACAAACTCTTCATAAGGCACCCAGTCACTGTAAGTTATTAACTAGCAGAAAGCATTATGGCTGGGTTGAGCTAGCTGTCCAATTTTATTTCTCCTGTTAGCAGAATTACAACCCACTTGGACTATGGTTTCACTACTCAATAACAACAAACATGAAACATGTCCCTCCTGGTGGTCACCACTGAAGAATCATCTATTTACCAAGAAGCTGGCAATGGAGAATGGATAATGACTGAGATCATGCATGTCTCATGCTCAATACCAGGGACCAGGCATGGGAAGATTTCATGAAATGTTATTTTGTGTCAAAGAACAACATGAAAAATAGCTTAACAGCTGAGGGCTTTTTGCAGGTTGAGAAATTGCTGCAACAATGCCAAGATATCCATAGAAAGGGGCAAGTTCATCAGTCTTGAAAATTTCAGGCAATGCTCATGAAACTACCATTACCAATCATTATGTCCCCATTGGTGACAGTGCCATATAGACAAGCATTAACTCCATATATGTTTGTAACTCAATGATCATGCTATGTTGCAGATGCCTACCAAACACCCATTTTATGCTCAGAAATGTTTGAATGGCAAAAAGCAAAGCTTAAATGAAAACTTTAGATTTATGAATGCAAAATACCATGCCATGATGTGGAATGTGAAAAAAATTACCAAACAACACTGTCACTCAGTCCATTGCTGACTGTGGCACTATTGGCTTCCAAATTTTGATTGTATTGCCCAGTAACTTAACTGACAAGAGTACTCCAAAAATGAAAGAACTTTGCCATTTATTGTGTGAATGATTGTTTTTCTTTGCAAGTAAACAGCCTAGCCTAATCTAATCTAATCTAATCTAATTTAATCTGCCCTAATCTAACCCCTCATCATTATGTTAGGATTTCTTAATCTGACAATGTCAGTTTTTGGACAGTAAATCAAAGCATTCGTGGGCCAAACAGTGCAGGCAAGTTGGTGACCCAAGTTTTGATGGTGTTTGTTTATAGCAGGAATTTATTCAATTCTTTCCAAAAATGGTAGCTGGAATGTCATGGCTTTCTCCTTTAGAGCAGCACTTTGTGTATTGCCCTGCATGAAACATATAAATAAGGTCTGCTGAGAGCTCATGATGTGAATTACCGAATAAAATCACGAGATCACATATGAAATGAAGGTTTGCTGCCAAAATCTGGCATGAACCCTCACTAATAACCATTTCTCAATACTACCGTGCCAAGTGAGATTAACTATAATAACAGATTGCTTTCACTGGCCCTAAAATATGACACATACTGTGTCAGGCGAAATCCACGCCGACACGAACAGAATAACGTTCGTATACAGAAAAAACGTTCGCAACGCCAGATGGTGAAACTACCACCGAGGCAACACTTGGAATACGACAGCGTCGAACATGAACACGCATTTGGCGTCCTAAAAACTTCCGATAATGAGTGCAGTTGCGGATGCCGTATTTTCCGTAGTGCATAAGAACCAATGAAACCATAAAACGGCCCTAATTATGAAACCACTTACTATATGCTCCGTGCACACCGCGTGTCACTTCCAGATGCAGTTGTTTACAATTAACGAAGCGGCGTGAAACGGCGCAAGACATTACGGGATATGGGAACAGTTGTCCTTCACGAAACGTTTTTACTATGCAAAGATGCAAATGACTTCGAAATCCTATCTTGTGAGCTTATAACACCGCGTTATGTTCAGACAAACATGATTTCGCCATTTGCTACGATATCAGCGTAATTATATGGTTCCTGCAAAAACCATCTGCAAACTTCATCACATGACATAAAAGCTAACGCCAAAAATAACACTCCATTATCTGTTGTGGTTCACCCTGCCTTTGTTAGCATACCCAGGCAATAATCTCATTGTTATGGCTTTCCAGTATAACTTACGAAACCATCTGTGGGGCCAGGGGATCGGCTCCCCCTAGGCCCGCGAATTTCTTGTTTAATAGCACAGACGCACTGAGCAAGGTGTCTGGCCCTACTCCATGTACAGAAATGTGTGATGGTGATTAATGATGGTGAAACCCTTCGTAAAATCCTCGGCGAAACCCCATTGCACATGGCCCCTCCAGCGGGCGATATTTGTGCGGCTCAAGTTCTCAATGAGGTTCGCCCCTCCCCTGAAGCAAATCCTGACCGCAACGCTGGCCTTCGCTTCCCTGCCGTCCGCAAGGAGAAAACAATCCTTCATTTCTCCTTGCGCGCCAAGGAAATACTTCGCTCTCAAGTGTGACCACATCTTAGCGCATTCTTCGGAGATCCTTTCGCAGAGATTGCTCTACGCCCGTTCCGAGGTGCGAGAGTTGAGTGTAACATGGACAGTTATAGAATTTCGTGAAACCATTCTCGCCAATTTACATCTATTCCCTGGCAAGTTTCCTCGTCGACAACTGGTTTGGCTGACGTCTGGCGACACGCCAGGTAACTTAAACACCAGGTCAAATTTTAACACTTCCTAAAGGTGATTAAGTGCAGGAGCCCTGACCGTTGTACTCCAAACACTAACATGAGCAGGAATGCCTTTTCAGGGATGTAGCCAGGATTTTCCTCAGAGGAGGGGGCGAATATCGCATTTTGTCATATGCCAGTGGCATATGATGAAACTTGTAGTGAAAAGCAACATTTTTGTGCACTATATCCCATATTTAATGCACAGGGGAACATGTTTGCTTTTGTAACATTTATATGACCACTTTCCTGTATTCCTGCAAAATTGCTATATATTTAGTGTAGACTGATTGGCTGGGGGGGGGGGCTTGGCCACCATGGTCCCCTTGGCTACATCTCTGCCTTCTCCAGTATGCAACAGGGGACATGCATCCAGATTTAATTCAATCCATGTGGACAAACTGTTCCCAGATTCTACTGTGCAGACATGATCTGAATTGAGTTGGGGACATTCTTGGGCAAGGGACATTCATAAGGTAAAGATTGGCTTACATCTGCCCATATTTGGGCACAAAATGAGGCTTGATTTCTGTTGTCATGCACATTCTATCTGGAGTCCAAGATGCACTAACTTGTTTGTGAATGCGATGGTAGAACATCTATCTTCATTTTCCTGTTAAAACATCCTGAATTTCCAAGCCAAAAAGAGCAAAATAAAGCATATGAATATAAGATGAAAATCACTTATGCTCTCAAACTGTCAGCTGGTTAGGTAATTTTTTGATTAGGTATCAGCTTGCTTATTAATATTGTGCTGAGGAACAGCTGGCTAAGTAATTTTTGGCTCATCAGGCAGTTAGGAAAGCACTTTTCATCACTGTTTCCATGGTCAAGGTCAAATTTCACACTGATGCAGACTTTGGAAGGACTGGACTGACTTTTGGCTTGTAGCTTGAACTGCAGTCTGATTTGGTACTGTTTTCATCAGCAGATGGGTTAATGTGTCAAAAGTTTTGTTGATTTAATATGACCATGCAAAAAATAAGCCAAAAACTGCTTAGTGTTCCATATGTTGGCAGCTAAAGGCTATTTTTGGATTCAGCTATTTTTTTTTTATCTTCCTCTCATAAATCCCCAGCTAAATTGGATAAAAATGATCAGAGACTGCCTGAATTTATTTTTTTTGTCTGAAATCAGTAGACCCAAGAAGGTATCCAAATGTGCATTGTGCTCAGACATGTCTTTGCAACTTCTGGAATGTTTGGCTCTAAGATTTAATGTCTGCTGACAACTTGAATCCATTAGATTGAGTGTCTTGGTTGGTAATTCTAAATATTTTCAGAAGCCATGCTACATGAAATATTGTGGCTGTTGTTGCAAGATGCCTGATGCCTGTAACTCCACTGTTACATTAATTATAGTTGTTTAGATTTTTAGGAACATTGAAATGTTAGATGGCTCACAAACATCAGAAATTATGAGATTCTTCAGGCATTGAAAAAGATTGAATGACTGAGCCACATCTCACTGAAAAGAGCAGTCAAAAAATTGGAATGACCTTAAATGTGCAAGCAGAGCTTTCTTGAACACACTAAGTTTTGTCAGGATTTTGCTGATTGACATGGTAACCCAGACAATGGGGGCCTTTGCAGTTCAAATTATAGGACTGCTGTTGTTTTCAGACCTCTTTTGATGTCAGTGATGTGAGGACTGTTAAGTGAAAGCTGTGTGGGAGCAAATGTAACATGAGTAAGAACCTTTATAAGGCACACATTGAATAGCAGCCATTTTACTAGTGTGCACTTGGGCACACCTCACCCAGGTCTGTCACCAGTCCCAGTCTGCCAGTCAGCAGACTGTGTGACAGGGGTCAGCAGGGTATTTTAGGCAGCCTAGATTCTGCATCAACTGGGGCAGCATGTTGTCCTAGTTGGGACAGAATGTAAGGAGCTAACATACCTCTAAAATTTGATCTGTCATCAGATTTAGGCCACTTCATTTTGTAGCCCAGAAAAATGTCTAGAAATTTCTTGCTGTATTTTTTTCTCATAAAATAACACTTTCTTGGTGCATTTTGGACAAATGTGGGGCAGTGGCACCATTACTGTGTGTTGAACATGTTTCTTTTTTTAGGAAGATTAAGTATGGTAATGTGCACCCCAATCCAACCTGCCATCCCAATTTTTGGTAGTTCTGCCCTTAACTTTGACATTCTCTGTTAGTGTTCATTTCGGTGCTGACTGGTGGCCATGGGCCAGGTCACCCACACCAGCTACCCACACAGTGTGTGACACCAGCTACCCAAAATTTGGCTTCTTGCACCAACTCTGCCCCAATGAGATTTTGTCAAAACATGGTCATGTTTTGCAGACTGGCCAGTGGGGAGCTAGGCTGAATAGAAGGCTGGCCTGGTCGTTGTTTTTTTGTGGTTCTTATGTTTTGGCTTACTGTAATGGGAGACATTTCGTCATGGCCCACTAATGGTGTAGCATCTTTTTCAGGGGCAAAATGTGGGTTCTCTGTGAAAATGCTAAATCACCAGGTGAGTTTGAGCAATGAAATTCAATTACTGAATGTGAGATTTCACATGGTAGTGCAGAGACTTGCTTATGCTTCATTTCTTGGATTTCGTGAACTGGAATCGCTGAACTGTCTCATGGTTTGCATTTTTTTCATGTCCCTTTCATCCAATTTCCTCACATTGCTCAGATGTTGTGTCATGTTTTATAATTGTCTGGACATCAGTAAGAAATGAGAAACCATCAGGTATTGAATGCTTTTAAACATGATTTGAATGGGTTGTTAGTGATAAGTTAGTGATAAGTTGTTGTATATAATATGTTGTATATATATATATATATATATATATATATAGTTGTAAGATAAAATAAGATAAGTTGTTAGTGATAAGATATTGGCAAATTGCGTGAGCTCTTCAGTTCTCATTGCTCAAAATGTGTTAGTTTGAGCCCTCAGAATTTTCAGTGTTCATTGTTGCAGAAGTAGTACACTATCTTCTGTGCAACCGAGATATCCTGGTTGGACGGAGAACAGATGTGAAGCTTGAAGATGACAAATCAGTCAGCAGAACACATGCTCGTCTGCATATTACGTACCAACAAGATGACGTGGTAGGTAATGCAAAACAAAAACAGTATTTAAGCTGTATGCTTTTCTGTGAATATGGAGCAGTTCTTCATGGCTGCTGGGGCCATTTTACAAGGAATCTTTAAAGAAAGGAGTCTTTCTTGCCAGTTTGGTCATATCTGGCAAACGTCATGTCAGATGGGCAATTATATGCCACATATGAAATGAAGGCATTTGATTCCCTAAGAACGAAAAACTTCAAAATTGTGGATGACATGTTCATGGAAGCATCCTTCTATAAAGCCTGTGAAGGTACGTTTGCGAAAGTTGTTGGGCAATAGAGTAATACGAAGCTTACCCGTTTATTGTTTTTTCGGGCGTTGAATTGCATTCGAAGCATCACCGCCTATCTAGCTGTCGGGACGTGATTGTTGTGATTAGCGGCAGGCAGAACGCATTCTCCGGTGGTGTTCGTTTCAGTGCTCGCCGGCGGCCGTGGGCCAGGTCACCTTGTGCGACACCAGCAAGTACGGCACGTTCGTCGACGGACAGAAAATGGATGGCGACAGAGTGGTGGGCGATGGTGCCGTCATCACTTTCGGACTGCAGTGGAACACTTGGACGTGAGCAAACCACTAGTGTCGATCAACGCGTCGAGGGAGTGTGCACCCATGGCTAAACGGACTTAAATCTGAAGGCAGGTGTTTGCGATGTCCAGCTGGAAAGTGGAAGCACATCTTAAGCAGTACCTCGAGCCTGGCGTGGACTTTCTTGGGCCATCCTGGAGTCGTTTGTGTCCTGCGGCTAGTTATATTGCCGAGGCGGCCCTGAGTCTTCTCTGGTTCCACCTGTCATTGCCGCGACCGACAATGTCGTGTACTTGTACTGTTATTTCGGTTGCCTCCACGACTCTGGCGTTGCATTTTTCCCGTAGCAAACGTTATTGCCAAATTCTTGTTACGTGCAACGACCAGGACTGCGTCACCGGAAGGACGTCTGTATGCCATGTTCGTCTGGGCGTACGACCACGCCGACTCTGGGCCCTTTGCCGCCCGTGGCCACATCGTCTCTGTAATCCGCGGGGTTATGAACCAAGATCACCGTGTACCGGGACTCGCCCGCCACATCAGGGGGCACCGCGCGCCGAGTCTGGCTGGGGCGACTGTGTGCCGTGGTCTGCACGTGACGAGGGCGGGGGTCGGCCGCAGGCTGAGATGGCGGCCCCTGACGGTGGTCAGCTCGCTGCTGCCGCGGCTGGACCGGGACCAGCTGAGCGGACTGCTGGCTGAGCTCGGCGCCACCCTGCAGCCGGGGTGGACGCCCGACGTCGGCCTGCTGGTCATGGCCACCTTCAAAATGTCCGTCAAGGTCAGTGCAGTCTGGCGTTGGCGACCTGCTCCACCTTCTGAAGTTTGCTTCGATAGTTCGTAGGTTTACGGGCTTGTGGCTTATTGAATGGCTGGTGACCAGTAAAAGACATGATGTATTTTGACGTGCTTCCCTGAGTAGAAAGAAGTGTTGCCAGTTGAGGGCAGAAAGAAGCTTTCCTTCATCAGAACGAGTTTTTCCTGACCAGTTTAGAACCGACTGTCAGCTGTTGGCGCTTCACGGAGTCGTTGGCTCGATGATGTCCGGTCGTTGTGTACGTCAGGCGGTCCAGGATCTGGTGGCTAATGTGTCGGTGCTGTATATTCAACTGTGTCCGGTCGTGGTGTACGTCTGGTGGTCCGGGCTCTGGCGGCTGATGTGTCGGTGTTGTACAGTCCTCTGTGTACGGCAGGTGGTCCAGGCTCTGGTGGCTGATGTGTCGGTGTTGTACAGTCCTCTGTGTACGGCAGGCGGTGCAGGCTCTGGCGGCCGGTGTACCGATCGTCACGCCGGCCTATATCCGCGCCACGTGTGAGTGCCGGCGCGTCAGCACCACCTCGCCGACCGTCAGCGCCGACGACTTCCGGCCGCCGTTCGACGAGCCCACGCTCAACGGCAGCGATCATCACATCGGGGTGAGCTGTCCAGGGGGGCGAGGGTGTTGCCCTGTAGTAGAGGTGCCAATGTTGGCTGGGCTTCTTTGTGTTGGTAGAGATAGGAAATATTGTGCTGTGTCTTGTCCCTCGTGTTGGCATTTTTTTCAACCGTGGAAGCTGGGAAAATGTCTGAGTTCGGAATGATTAGACTTATTCGGCTCACTTGAGATCGTCTGAGGTCCTCTGCAGGGACGTGATGGCGTCGTTTGCCAGACGGCGTGGCTGATGGCGGCGCCACCTGTGTCCGCCAGGTGGACACTAGACGCCAGACGCTGTTTGTCGGCAAGCAGTTTGTGTTTGTCGAGGAGTCGCAGCTCAAGCGGCTGAAGGTCGCCATAGAGCTGGCAGGTATGACTTGGCCAGCTTAGCGGTAGTAGCTATAGTAGACGTTTGGGTCCACCAAATAGTTAAAACATTTCGACGGACTCTGGTAGCTACCACGCGCAGTGAAACATTTTGTAGGAGAGACAATCATTTGCTAGGTCCGTGTCCCTCTTGTCTCTTCCTCTTTCTCATCCGCTCTGTGGTTTGCTCTCTGTGTTCGCTCTCCATTTGTTTAGGACATAGCACAGCAGACTGGTGAAATCAGACTACCGTTTCTCCGCCCGCAGGTGGTACTCCGATGCTGTTTTTCCAGTGCGACATGTCGCCCGCTGAGCTGACGTCTCCAAACGTGGTCGTTATGCACACAGACGTCAAGTCACCACAGATCAACAAACTCAGAGGTACCGTGCGGCGTCGGTGATCCACTGTTTTGAATGCCGGGTACGACTGTGTGTCGAACATTGAGATTATGTGCCCAGAAACGAATGAATCTGGTGTCTTGTTGCCACTGCTTTGTGCAGGCAATGTGCGCGCAAAGCTGTTTGTCAATACTTGGTGGCTGTTTCCGGTTTACAAATTTTTGCTAGGGAAGAGATAGAATAACGTGATTGATAGCACTTGCATATGAAGCCTGAACATGGTAACCACTCTTAAGTATATAAAACTCATGCTGTGCTTTCGGCGGCGGGATGGATTGTTCCAGTTATCACGAGGAGCAAAACATCGTGAGGTCTGACCGTGCAATCTGGCCCTGGACCTGCACAGTCTCTACAGACAATAGACGGCGCTTCTGTTTCGCATTACAGAGATATGCTGGGTGTTGACGTGCTCCTCTAACACGCAGCTGTGCTGAAGCGGAAGAAGCTGCGGATGGTGCAGGACCAGGAGGTTGGTCTGGCCGTGCTGCGGGTGTCCACGGAGCGCGACTGCAACCCGGCCTTCGACTACACGGCCTCGTTCCTGACGCCGCTGGCCAGCACGCAGAGCCAGGCCGTGGTGCGTCCGCCGTGCGGCGACGTCCGGAACTGGTTTATTGAGGGGTGGTACGAGCCCACTGCGGCTCGAATAAAAACATCACAGCGTGAAATGCGCAAAGGGCAATTTTGTTTTGTTAAAATGCTGCTATTTTTGTGTCGTTATTGCCGTGGTGGTTCACCGTATACCAGCATAGGGGCCTTCCGATGTCGTTGCATGCTGTAGGAGCGTTTTCCTGTGTCTTAGTTGCAGCTTGTTGTTGTCTGTTGTTTTGGTACCAGTTACCAGCTATTGACACTTCATCCATGTTTTGCACTTCGGAAACTATAGTTACCATGGATTTGCTTTTCGTCTGAGAGATTTATTTCACCATTAGGACGTGAGAAAGTTGTCCAGCAGGACACTGTCGCGGCCTCAGCCCGATGTGACGGCCCGCAGACCCTGTATTAATGTTGTTCTGAGACTGCTGACTCCCCGGGCCGATCTCGTTGTACCGGTGTCAGGCGCGGGCCGTCCTTGGATTGATTCGGCGCTGTGGCCCTCAGAGGGGGGCCGTCCTGGCCAAGGAGACCCAGCCCCCGGAGCCGCCGGTCAGGCCGCTCGGTCGGAGCCAGACCTGCTGTGTGGTGCCGCCGACGCCGTCCACCCCTGCCTCGACACCGTCCGCCGCTGCGCCGACACCGTCCGCCCCTGCCTCGACACGGTCCGCCGCTGCCTCGACACGGTCCACCCCTGCCTCGACACGGTCCGCCGCTGCCTCGACACGGTCCACCCCTGCCTCGACACGGTCCGCCGCTGCCTCGACACGGTCCGCCGCTGCGCCCACGGCGTCCGCCGCTGCCTCGACACGGTCCGCCCCTGCCTCGACACGGTCCGCCGCTGCGCCCACGGCGTCCGCCGCTGCCTCGACACGGTCCACCGCTGCGCCCACGGCGTCCGCCCCTGCGCCGACACCGTTCGTCTCGGCGCCGACACCGTCCGTCCCGGCCACAGCGCCGTCCGTCCGGCCGACCGGAGGGCCCGACGGTGAGGTCGCCGGCCGCCGGCCGCGGCGGCCTGAGCGGCCGTCGGGCGCCGGGTCGGACGCGGCCCCGGCCAGCCCGGCGGCGGAGGCGGTCCGCCGGCGGCCGGCCGTGGAACCGCAGCCCGGCCCGGACGCCAAGCGGCCGCGTTGGAAGAGGGCGCACACGGCGGGCCCGGTCGTCGACCGCCGTGTGACGTGGGAGACGGAGGGGCCCATGTTGGACCCCAGCGGCAGTCGAAGGTGAGTGTCTGAGACGGTCTGTTCGAGCTTCAACGGTAATTGTAAGTGAGTATTGCGCCTGAGACGGTGTGTTGGACGTCAGCTCTACTGGCAGCTGAAGAGAAGCGTCTGAGACGGTATGTTGGGAGTCAGCTCTAGTGGTAGCTGAACAAAATTGTAGACTGCCGGACGCCAGCCCATGCGAAGGGAGCGTCTAAGGCTGTCTGTCAGAGCTCATTGGTAGTCGCAGGTAAGGAGAGTGCCTGAGGACTGAGACGGTGTGGAAAAGTGGGTGGATAGGGCGCTAGCAAAGGTTGACGAGGCAGCGTACCGTAGTGGTGAATTTGTTTGTGTGCTTTGGCGGTGGCAATTACACGATGTTGATGCCCTCGCTATCGCTCTGGTTACACTCATGCTAGCGTCCAGCCTGGCACCTTCCTTTTGATCACGGGGTCCTGCCATTCCAAGTTACGTCCAGGACCTCGACACAGAGAAGCCGGACATCTGCCATCTCGATGCCCAGTATTTTCCCGCGGCGTAACGCGACAAGCCGTGACGTCACTTCCGGCCGGCAGGGCTCGGGAGTCGGACGGCGAGGACACGCAGTCGGCGTTCAAGCGGCCCAGGACGGTGGACAGTGCGAGGCCGCGCCGCCCTGCGGGCGCCGACGATCTGTTTGACTTTGACCTGGAGTCGACCATCCAACCGGCGCCGAAAACCAAGTTCAGGAGGTCAGTGCTGGGTCTCGCTGAGAGAGGTGTGTGGCCGTGAGAGGTGTATGCATATCCGACGATGTGTTGTTAAAAGCTAACAACATGGACACTACTGATGTACCATCGTGCGTTGTGTATGCGTTGTATGCTGAGTTAGTCGCGTAACATTGAGTTTTACAAGTGTATAGCAATGAATGTATATAAAGTATTACGTCTCTAGACTTTAGGTGTTGAACCTTTTGAAACAGGTTGGTGTTTTTATGTGATTGTGTTGTGTGAGTTAGCTGTTATCGTAGTACTGGCTGAACTGAGTATTGGTTTTAAGTAGTATTGTGGTAGAAACATGCACAGGCTAAAGAAGCTGATTGTTGATATGAAAGCACATTGTGAAAATGGATTACTACCATCGTATGATTTTGTATTATTGACACTCATCTGAAATATTGGATTGTTATTGCATTGGAGTAAATATTGGAAAAAAATATTCGAAAAAAATTCGAAAGATGAATTTCGAAAAACAACCTACGTGGAGTCTCATATCTTGGCATTCAGGAAAATGTTGTACAAACGGTTCTGAGGGGTTCTCGTCGAAATTGAACAGCAACATACCGGAGGGATAAAGCCAGTGAAAGTGTCATTGACAGTACCACCCGTTTCTGCTCGCTCGGCCGCTGGTCGTGTCCAACCGTGATGCTGCGTTCGGCTGACGATCGCCGGCTCGGCTGGGATCGATTGGCCGCTGACAAAGGTGATCGCTCGTCTCCACAGCGAATCGGTGGGGGCCGACACCCCGTCGGCACCACTTCCACCGCGGCCTCGACCGCCGCCGCCGCCGCCGCCGCCGGCCGTCAGGCAGAGCAGGATGAAGGAGGAGCCGGACGGTGACTGGATGAGCTCGACCCGTGCGCCGCCGCCCCGGCCCAGTCCGTCCCCTGAGAAGCCGGGCCCTGTTAAATGGGAACAGGTGGGCGTCACTGATGTAGTCTAGCTTCTTCAGATGTCCGTTGGCGCGATATGAGAGCCTCATATGGGGAACGTGATGCAGACGCGATGATAATATTTTACGAGAAAAGTTACTGCAATATTTTTCACAGAATTTCCCAGTGATGGTGGTCACTTGAACACGATTTTCCACTCACCGTTGAAGCAGTGGCTGATAGCCTATGAGCCGTGTCCGCCATCAGGTGTCTGATCTGGGTGAACAGGTCAGTGAGGTGGAGGCTGATAACTGATGAGTTCTGTCCGCCATCAGGTGTCGGATCTGAGTGGACAGACCCCTGAAACGGTGGCTGATAACTGATGAGTTCTGTCCGCCATCAGGTGTCGGATCTGGGCGGACAGATCCCTGAGATGGTGACTGGTAACTGATGAGTTCTGTCCGCCATCAGGTGTCGGATCTGGGTGGACAGACCCCTGAAACGGTGACTGATAACTGATGAGTTCTGTCCGCCATCAGGTGTCGGATCTGGGCGGACAGATCCCTGAAACGGTGGCTGATAACTGATGAGTTCTGTCCGCCATCAGGTGTCAGATCTGGGCGGACAGATCCCTGAGATGGTGGCTAGTAACTGATGAGTTCTGTCCGCCATCAGGTGTCGGATCTGGGCGGACAGATCCCTGAGATGGTGGCTGATAACTGAGGGATGCTGTTCGCCGTCAGGTGTCGGGTCTGGGCGGCGGGGATGAGGCCGAGCTGGCCGGTGTCTGCGTGCGGCTAGAGAAGGCCTCCCTGATCTGCCGGCGTCAGACTCCTGCTCCTGCCACCTCAGACGCTGCTGCCGCTGCCGCTGCCGTCACCGGGCCCAACTTCAAACGCTTCAGAAGGGTGGGTGCAGAATATGGCATGGGATGGCTGGCTGCTTTTGGAATGCCTACGTGGTTCCTTGACTTTGGAATGCGACATGGACGCTGATGCCGTCACTTGATGTCGGCGACCCGGCGGATTTATCGCAAATGCGTTGTTTTTAAATGACGTCGGACAGATCCAGATGGCAGGGTTCCTGTTAGCGCACTCTTGGGTTCCGGTGAACTTCATTACGCCTGGTGTACGGGGCCATAAATGTGCCCCGCAGTACGTCTGGGCTCTGCCAGTCATTCAGTACGCTGGCGTCACGTAGCTGGCGTACAGTTCTGCGGTCCTGCGACGGGCGCCATTTTCCCATGGCGGCGACATGCTGTTGAAGGGGATGCTCCGCCCCGGTCGGTTTGTCAAAATCGGGTTGATTTCTCTGAAAAAATGCCGAACGCGGAACGTTCCCCTTGAACTCAAGTAACCGACGAACTGCAGTCCCGTTAAATTTTCCTTTACCTCCAGCATTGTTCCAACGCTGGGGCAGCGTGCGCTGGCTGTGCCTGCAGTCCCGTGAGCGGTCTGAACCCCGGTCTTGTTTCACCCGTGGTCGGGTGGTCGCTGCAGGTCCGGCAGCCGCCGCCGTGTCCGCACATCATCGGCGGCTCCGATTTTTTCGTCAGCACAAGGCGGCGCTCAGTGTTCGCCAACGCCGCCGCCGCCACCAACGGCGATGACGCCCGGCTGCGGAACCAGTCGGTACGTACCGCTGCTGCTGGGGACGTGTCGGTACGTACCGCTGCTGCTGGGGACGTGTCGGTACGTACCGCTGCTGCTGTGGACGAGTCGGTATGTGCTGCTGCTGCTGCGGACGAGTCGGTATGTGCTGCTGCTGCTGCGGACGAGTCGGTATGTGCTGCTGCTGCTGCGGACGAGTCTGTACGTGCTGCGACTGTTGTGGACGAATCCGTGCGTGTTGCTGCTGTGGACGAGTCAGTATGTGTCACCGCTGCTCTGGACGGGTCTGTACCGCTGCTATGGACGAGCCGGTACGCTACGCTGCTGCTGTGGGATGAGCCGATTTGTGCTGCTGCTGCCGCCGACAGTGTATCCGTGGCTTAACAGCTTACGCGTGTCTTCTGTGTTCTGGCAGCGGCGGCAGGGGCAGGAGGAGGAGGATCTCCTGCGGATGCTGGATGGGGTCGGAAGCAGCGGCAGGACCGGCAGAAGCCGGTAGTCCGCCGCTGCTCTGTGTTTGACGGGGCGCAGAAACAGCGAAAGCGTCCGCCGATGACACGGATGACCGATGGAACAGAGCTGGCAGAGGTGTGGTCTGTGCTGGACACAAACGGCAACAGACACAAACCGTGGGCACATTGTTCGGTCAGACGAATGGAGCGGCGGCCAGAGCGTGGTTGCAAGTGCCGCCGGGTCAGCCGGGCCGGTGATGGCGGGCAGTGGTTCCGGCGCAAACGCCATGGCTAGATGTGGAGAGAAACTTTTGACCCCACCTGTCTGTTTCCATGTGGTGTTTCTTAGGATGATTACGGAGATTAGCGTAATTTGGCCAGGATACGTGGTTCGTAAAAATCGCTTCGTGAATGCTGTCCGAAGGGCGTTACGTTCTCTTCTAACTGATCGAGATGTTCCCTCGTAAATGATGCGAATGAGCAGAACGGGTCTGGTATTCTGAGCTGTAGTGATGCCCAAGAGCTTGAAGGCTGTGATGTGCATTCCTGCGGAGTACGCTACATGATCAGAGAAGTTTCGTATTCCGTATTACCATGATATATCATGTTGCGTTGGAACCATGGGTCATCTGATATATGACCAGCTTCTGGTGATTGTTTCTGTGAGATCCAGGCTTTTGCTTGACTGAAGTCATCGGATTTCCGCTGGCTGCTCACCAGCTGGACGTAGCCAAGAATGTCGCACAAAAGGGCCGTGCAGAAATGCGTCCCCCCTTAAGGCCTCAGATGTCTTCGTGAATTTTTAAAGCTCTTGCCCACGGAATGTGACATCTAGTATGGTTAGTGAGCCACGACGCGACCGCCACGCGCTGTATAGTCGGGATTGGGCTGCGGACAACACCATCTGCGAAATACTCAGTCCTCAGAATTCGATTACCCGGTTCACCAGTTACCATTGCATTCGCAGTCGAGCGGGTAATAGGTGGCTGGATATGCCCGTACTTGTCAATGATAACCCTTCGATTCGTGGAAACGGTGTAGCAGGAATTGAATTCTAGGGCGCCGAGAACCGACCCGAAATTGAGTTTTGTGTTTTAGCCGGCTGTTACCTTGGCGGCGGCGTAGGTCAAGAAATTTAGCCCGTCTTAGAAACCCAGCATCACGGAAAATCTACCAATTTGTTTCAGCTGTGATGGATAACCAAGAAACTCGGCCATTACAAGTCACTGAATTCAGCTGTAGCGGGACGCCACGACGAAGCCGTATTCCCGAGTGCGTAGGGGTCACTGACGTCATGGCCGCCCACAGTGCGGATGGCGAAACCATACCGAGCGGAGCACTACAGTTGTATTGGACACCACATGGCCCGGGGCCCGTAACACTGGCACAGCGAGTGGCCCCAGGAGACCGCCAGGCGCAGACAACCGTGGCGGAACCGACCACTCCGCCACCACCGAGCTCGTCCGACATCCATCGCGCCATCTAGGGAGAACTCCCGTAAACTTAAGTGCCGAGGTCCGCCGGCCTAATACAAAAAACCGCTGCTGCTGCGGCGGCGGCCCACACATACTTGGTCAGTAGCGGCGCTGGGACCAGCGAGTTACGCGCTACGAACGCGACGGTCAATGGTTTCGCCGGCACCGGTCATGGCAATATGAGCTCCACAGGTCACAACATTGAGCGTCCGCGCGCAATACCAATTGCACAGAACGACGCGAGTGTACGACAAAACTGTCGACGATGTCTTCAGGTAAAGCTAACGAGATGCGAAAGACGTAGAATGCCCACGCATAGCCCTATGCGCGGAGATCAAACAGGATATTGGCATGAGAGCGTACTGTGTGCGTGTAAGCGCATAAATGGAAGAATGTAAACGCCAAGTACGCTTGCCACAAACGAGCAAATACACGAGATCGCGCACACGCACCGAGTACACATCACCTGACCACGGGCTCGAAAACACTGGAACGGAGGAATAGCGGCTACAGGTACCGACGCCGAGCGCGCACGACCGACACCCGCTCACCCGACCGTGAGGCCCGAGGGCCGCGGCGGCACCCGCCCCGTCCCCGGCCGCGGCCGCCGCGCTCATATCACCAGGTCGACTAGATGCGCCGGCCGGCCGGCCCGCCGCCGGCCGCCTTTGTACTGGGCGGTGCGCGGCCGGCCGCTACACCGAAATCTCGTAGCCGGCGTCGCGCCGCTTGGTGCGAGGCTCGGCCGGTGGCGGGCGGCCGGCGGGCGCGGGCCGGCCGCCCGCCGCCGCCGCCCAGTACGCCGGCTGGCGGAGCGCGGCCGGCGGCGGCGAGGGCGGCTCGCCGGGCGGTGGCGGCGGCGGCGGCTCGGCCAGGCCGCTGGCGGTGGTGCGCGGCGCGCCGCTGTAGGGCGCTGCCGGCCGGTACTGGCCGCTCGGGCAGCTGGCGTCCACCGGCGGGTAGCCGCGGCCCGGCGGCGGCCGCCGCGCCCCGGTCGGCGTGCCCGGCTGCGAGCGCCGCGCCGGACTTACGTACAGCGGCGGGCTGGCCGGCCAGCCGGCCGGCGACGCCGCCTCCGGCGAGCAAGCCGACTCCGGCGTCTGGCTGCGGGAGCGGCGGCCGTCCCTGCAAACAAAGAGGCCGACCTCGGCACTAAAATAACCTGCCAAATGCAAGTTGACCACCAAGCTGAAGTAGAAAGGTAACCCCGACGTCGACGGGCATATATGATTCCCTTATCGTCCCCAAGACTGGGCTCTGCGGACCTTGTCCACTGCCAAAATCCCATCGGAGGCACACGCATTTCACAGCACGCATCTCCAACGGACGGTGCCTTGCGCACACGCCAGCCCGACAGCGGCGGCTCACCTGGCCTGGTGGCTGCGGCCGGACAGCCGCCGGCCGGACGAGCCCGGCGTGCCGGGCGTGCCGCCCGACCGGCGGCCGGACACCACGCTGGCGCGCGACGCGCTGTGCGGCAGCGGCGGCGGCGGCGGCGGCTCGCAGTCGAGCGACTGCGACATGCCCAGGTCCAAGTCGCCGTCCGAGAGGTCGCCGAGCTCGGCCGCCTGCGGGCGGACGGCCGGTCAGCTGCTTGGCTGCTGGCCGAGACCGGCCGGCGAGTGCATCGAACGTTGATCATAGAAACAGGCCGACAAGTGACTGACGTGTCCCGAAGACATTGCCACAACATGGCAGGGTGAAAAATTCACCTTTAAAGTGATACTGAATTTGTTGCAAAAAAAGCACGGAAATGCCCGTGAAAAAAATAGGTGACTTGGATGAAACTAAAATACCGTTCTGACAAAAGTGAAGCATGGAAAAGTGGAAAGGCACATTAGTTATCAATACATCCAAAGTGCAGCAAAAATCGCACTCACCCACGCCAGAGGCAACCAAATAAAGTTAAGAAGCGATCAGCATTACACGGCAGTCTGATGCCAAATTGGCAGGTGCGATACTTCGGGCACGCGTGGAGCGGCAGCCATCTGCAAGACGCGGGCAGGACGGACTCAGCGTGCCGCCAAGGCAGACAAACACCCGAGCGGCGTGCAGGCAGTGCGCAACACAGCCCCGCCTGTACCGGCAGGCGTCAAACGCCCACAGCAGGGTCGGTTGGCGGACGACACAAACGATTCAAAGGCGTGCTACCTAAGGCTGGCCACGGGTGCAGAAGCATGCGCTCCAATCATGCGCAACGAAACACGCAGCAAAAATCGGACGAGGCAGAAACGCTGCTGCAGCGATGGTGAAAACGAAAGCAAGCTCGGCCCACCCAAGAAAACAAGCTCGGTCCATCCAAGAAAACAAGCTCGGCCTACCCAGGAAAAAAAACTGGCAATTTGTGTTCAGGAATACGGAACATGGGGTCTTCGCGGCCAAGGAGGGACCCTGACATGATAGAACGACTCTGACTCAAGATCATTACTATGACGAAATATACTTGTGAAACAATTTGCCAGAACAATTATCAGTCCTGTCCGCACACCAGGTCCACGGGCGACATTGTAAGCAAAAAGCCAGACAAATTCACATGCCCTATCAACAATGATCCGAAGCACGGCATTCCTTCCTTAATGGGTCGCATTCCAACGCTTCGTACTTACCGCCTTTCTTGGCTCCTTCGGATAACCAACGTTTCACAAGAATCCTTGCCCTCCGTTCTACCGTAGGAACACAGGTCACTCCGGCCGGGTTCGGCCCTGAACAGACGGCGGGACCACGCACACCGAACTGCCACACCCACTGCCCGGCGGCGCATGCTGGCCGGCCAGGCGTCCGACTGCTGCGGGCAGCCGGCGGCGGCCGGCCCCACCGGCGTGCAGCGGAGCTCGTACCTGACGCACCTGGGTGTACCGGGCCGCATGGCTCTTGCCGCGTACACCGTTACCGTTGTCGACGTACAGCTTGACCTGGTGGTCGGCGGCGACGGCGGGCGGCCGCTGCGGCGAGCTCGGCAGGCTGTAGCGGTGCCGGCGGCGGCGCGCCTGTCTGGAGAGGGCCACCACGCTGCCGCGCGCGGCCGGCGGCGTGAGCGGCCCGCCCGACACGGACCGGGCACCGCACGGGACCAGGGGCGGACGGAGCCCTCACGGCGCGAGAAGCGGCCGCTGATACAGCATCGCCTCAATGGCGACGACGCTATCTAGTGACATCGGCGCAGTGACGCTGTTCGAATCGAGCACATCCCGGGAACGCAGTGTTAAAGCTGATCAATGGCCTGCTACAAATGCATCAAATAATACGGCGGAAGATGACACACGCTTGAAAGCCGTTAGTAGAAAAAACACAACGGAGAGTGGAATTAAAGTATGGGTGGAACCCAAACCGCTGCCTCGACCACCCACAGACACCCGGCCGGCCACCGGTACCCAGGCCTTACTTGGGGTACTGCGGCGCCCAGAGGGTGCGGCAGAAATTGACGCAACAGCCGCGCGAGAACGGATTGAAGCCGCCGCGGAACTTGCCGGTGACCTGTTCGTTGGTGGTCCGGCCGCGCGTGGCCAGCACTGTGTGGAAGCCGGCCAGGCCCAGCACGGGCACGAACAGCGTGCCGATCACGCACATCACCGCCATACTGCACGGCCGGCGTCAAGGAAAACGTAACACAGGACGAGGGAGCACCGCCTGGCGACCGGAGCCCAACATTGCAAAACAGCGTCCGTCCAGAAAAAAACGGTATATCAATAAATAAAGCATTACATCCGACAAAACTATGACGGCCGTCATTCAATCTACTGAACGTTTATTACAGCAAAGATAAAGTGGCGTTCTGCACGGCATGCTACACTTACCACCATTCCAGTTCTTAACGATACCTGGGCTACTTGGTCACACTTGAAAACAAAACACTACCTGCCGCAGCACGCCAGCCACTGCCGGCGGCGGCCACCCAGCCGAGCGTGAACGACTCAAAGGATACGTGGCGACGACACCGACCTCAGCCAGCTCGTCACGCCGATGCAGCACGTACACCAGGCACTGGCCGAACACGGACATCATGTGCAGACTCAGCGACACCAGGAACAGGAAGAAGAACCGGTAGTTGCGCCGGCCGATGCAGTTGTTCACCCATGGACAGTGGTGATCGAACGTCTGCGGACGGGACACGGGCCTGTGTTAACGGCTTAGCAGGTCTGGGCTGCAACCCAACAGGCTTAGATCCCCTATCGGGCCTGGGTCGCGCCAAACGTGACCAGAACTAAACGTCTGCAGCCTACTTAATATTTGCACCGTTTCTGGGAAGAGTGCAGCTGGTGCCAATGCCAGCGTGGAATACAGACCAGATCTTTGCTTTGATAAGGGTCTAAAATGAACAATGAAACTTGAGGGAAGAACGCGCACATTTTAGGGTTATACAAACATGTTAGAGAATAAATGGGTAGAGACAGCAGCTGATGGCAACGCATGGGTACAAACTCAATAAGTTGGGAGCGGGAGGAGGGGCGCCTGCCTGAACTCTGGTTTAGGAACAGTCAAGGCAGCAACAAAGGAGCAGATACCCCATAATTCGGGAAATAAACGCCAGTGATATGTCGCTGAATGGAACCAAACAACTTCATCACGCTCTTGCCCTCTCGTATGAAAACGTTCTGGCACCTGTTCTCCTGCACACACCTCGATGCAGTGGTTGCAGACGCTGCAGTGCGAGCAGCGCGGCGGCCGGTAGAACTGGCACGTGGCGCACCACTTCATCCGCACCGTGATGCCACTGATCTCCACGTTCTTGTAGAGCGGCAGCCGGAAGTCGTCATCTCTGTCCTCGTCCGACGAGGCTGCCGGGCACCGGGCAGTCACTCACGGGTGCTGGGCGGTCGCCAACGGACTCTATACAGTGCGGCGCAGCACAGCGGCCACACGCCTGCTGCCATCGTGGCTGGGCATGGCCAGACACTTTCAGGCATGTGACTGCTTCAGACTAGGACATGCACAAGATCAGGTATTAGTGGCAGTGGCAAATTTCTCAGGCACGCATCAGTATCCATATCTCTCAACAGCAGCAGTGCATTAATGGAGCTTGAAGTTAACCCGCGCACGACCGTGGGTCGGCGGCGATCACGCTCGACGGGGGGGGGGCGATCCCCCTCTAACTCACGAACGGTTGGTCGCACGATAAAAGTAAGCACACCGTTGGAAATCTTGACGCGTAGAGCTCGAAATTGGTCTCATTTTCAGTTTTAGATGATATGTACGCAATATATGTCCTATATATGTTTTCTCATAGCCGACTGCATGAGACCGAGAAAGGGCCTGAATCTCCAGGGGTGTGACTAATAATCCATAGGTGAAGGCACCAACGCACCAGTAAAGGTCCGCAGATGTCGATTAACGCCTAATTTCTCAGATTTACCCAATATATACGCCGAAACGCTGAGTTAAAGACACGGCAATTTTCACGCCGGTTGTCCGCGGGCGCTGCAGCCGTACGCAGTAAGAAATTAATGGGAACTAATCTTAGCATTCCTTTATTTTCGCGGCATACGCCTATCCATGTAAATTTTATTAATCTTAGTGGTTCCTGTTTCTCACGCTCATGGTTTCTCATGCTCCAATTTTGGAAAAATTCGGTCATTACCAATCTACATGATTAGCGGAGCTTTATTCGTGACAGCCTGTTTGTTTCCAAAATACGCAATTTTTGGAACGTTTTGAGGTTCTTGGTATTACGTCTGTGCAAGCCAGTTTTGCCATTTTGTACCCATTCTGAGTAATTGAGTAATTCATCACTGATTTTGACAGTGGTACATTTTGGCTCACAACGGTGATTCGTGACCTGACCTCAGGTCAATGGCTGGAAATCACTGATACTTTGCCCATTGACGATAACTAGATGTATGCTTTACTCCACACTAAAATGTTATGAAAATTCTGTCAATTTCCGAAAAGAAACGACGACATGTCTTAAAAATGGGCTTAACCTTGGGTCAATGACCCAGAAAATTCCAAAAAATCCGAGATAGCAGATTGCAGCATCTATCAAGATCACTAATCACTGAAAGTATTATTGTGATATCTTGTTTTCCCAAAAAGTTACAGGGTGCTAGCCTTTTTTGGACAAGTCAGTTTGGCCTGACCTAGGTCAGACACCTGGCTTGACCTAAGGTCAAAACTTTGACATAAAGTGTAAAAATGATCAAGCAAAAGGTACATCAAGTTTCGTGGCGCTGTGTTCGTTTGTCCTTCTGCAATCCTAGAAAAACCTCGGGGAGGGGGGGGGGCAGTCAACGGCCCCCCAGTCATTCAGAGGCATCTCTTTCAGTTCATGTCCCTCAAACAGAACACAAATGAGGAAACCAAATAATGTAATGTACTTGCTATTCCTACCTTATGACTAATGAATGAAAAAATGGAAAAACTTGTGCTTTACACATGTCCCAATATGATGCACCAATATGAAGGAATTATGAAATAATATGATGCACCACCATGTCCCAATATGAAGGAATATTACCATAAAACTAATGGAAAGTAGCAAGATATCAATACATTCAAGCACAATCCAATACATCTTGTTCTTACCTCTGGGCACAATTCCTGGATTCATAAAGGTGGCCAGGGAGAAGTTTGCAATGACAAACAGAGACAAGATTCCCTGGCACAGTGGAACAAGGAAACCCCAGTGCTGTAGTCTTGTGAAGAGCCACTGGCACCTGCCAAGAAGCACAACAATGTAGCCCAACAACACACATTAGAATTGTGCCACACATGCACAAGAGCAAAAGGATAAATGAAGCTCCATGCACAGTGCATACTCCAGAGCAATCAGTTTTTATTGCTCCCAAAATCTGTGCAATTTTCATTGTGAATATATCTGAAGGTCACATCAGCATGGGATCATCAATATCATGATGTTTCACACCACTATGGTGTCACACTGGGCCATCAAAAGCCAAATTTACAAAGTGTGACATTTCAAATATTGTCAAATTACTTTGGAAAACCATTTGGGACAGCCATCCCATCCAAAACCAGCAACCATGTGCAATGAGAGGCATTTTATGAAGTACTATGGTATTCACTAGATTTTATGCATCCTATTAGGTATATTCATGTGAACATATCAATGGCCTTTTAGTATCACATGCCCCAAGTCAAACCATGCCTTCATTTTGCTCACAAAGATGTGCACTGGAACCCTATGTATACATTCTACACAATTAAGCTTTGGGATACCCATGGTATTTGGTTCATACACAATAAAGGGCAGTCCCAAAATTTGCAACATATTCACCTTTGATATGGTCTGTGAACTACAACACAATACTGAGGTTCAAAAATATGGCATACTTGGCAACACACCAACAAGAACAATTGACTGTCATAAAATTAGCCAAACTGGTTCATTGGTTGAAGAGTTACTGAACTGGGGCATTCTATGCCCACTCAAACAAATGGAAGGTGGCAAAAACCCTCAACAACTGTCTGGTCAAAATCACAAATTGCTTTACATCCACAAAAGTGGAGATAAAACAATGCATCAATACCATGCCATTTTGGTTTGCACAGAACAGTAGCCAGCCAATAACTACCAGGTTTCCTGGCACTAATCCAAAAAGGGTAGGGGGCCTTTGTGGGCCACAGGCTCCTCCCATGTATGAAGAAATGTCATTAAAGTAGACAAGATATTGGATGAAAGCAATCAAGAAAACAGAAAGCAAGCAGTTTCCAATTCCCAGACACATCTTTTCTGACCTATGCTCCCCTTGGGAGATTTCCAAATCCAATGCCTGTGGGTTATCAGCCACAAACCAATGACTTCAAGGGTAATAGCATGTTATTAATGACCACTTTATCATCCCCATGGTTCTTATTAATGGATTAATTCATTATTGTCCATTTTTCTTCCCAGGTAAAAGGTCCATTGTATCTATTCACTTCATCCAGGTTTCTATTTCACCATATTTTTACCTTGCTTTGTAAGTCAGACATCACCCTTCTCTTCAAAAACATTGTAGCCTCAGCTTCCTCAATTTGAAAAACAGTTTAACTGACCATGGCACATGATTCTGGCCACTAGCACCATCAGTCATCTGTTGGCAGAAATGCTTTCTTCCAATAGGTTTGTTGCATGGCTGCCAGATATGCTATGCAGAAAATTCTTTACATTTACAGATAAAAAATTGTGTCTAACAAGAATACCATCAAAAGGAAAAACATAAAAGAGCATGGGAGAGTTTTCTGAGGGATTTGTGAAACTGACAACTACTTTCAAAGACTTTATTAAGAATCCTTATTGCTGTCATGCACCTCCTCCTATCCTAGGTGTCTAAAGAAGACAATTATACACTTATTTATGTGTCTTACTTCCATACCAAAAAACTAAACATTTTATGTAGCCACAAGCTCCTTCCCAAAAATGTCTGGCCTAATATGACACCAACAAGAGACAATCTTTGTGTTATTAACAAGACTGCCCAACAACATTTCAAAACCTTTAACACCTTGAGACTGTGTGCATTTGTCCTTATATGGTTTTTAATCATCATCATACTATAATGCTGAAATAAATCAATCACAAAGTGGATTTTAATACACAGTATGATTAACTGTAGACCTGCATAATCATACAACAAAACAAATCATACAATCTGAACAAAACACCGCCACAGCAGACAATCAAATGCGACTCACGGAAAGTAAAAATATATGCCAGTGCATCCCAGAAGCATAGTCCATGCAACTGTTGCAGGGATAAACTTTGTTGATGGCTTGCATCTTGACATCTTGGTGGTCCAAGCAGCATACAATATCAGACTTCTCTACATGGTCTGAAAGAACATTGTTAATTCTAAGTTCCATTAAACACTTCAAAATGAGATAACCATTCACAGATAATTACATCACTTCCCACTTTACTGAATAATCGTACTTCTTTTACATACATTTTTGCATTCAGGCCAAACCTGAAATCAGCTTCCAAACGGGTAGTATGTTATTAGATACTATGCATACAATTTAGGACAATCAAAGAAAGTTTTGAGTGACGTCAGAAACTCCTTCGCATGAGAATGTTCACTCCATACACTATGAATGCAGCAAGATAGTTCTGATGCATTCAGCAAGTTACACATTCGGAACGATCTCACGCCAGCAGAAAACAAATAGTTACATATGCTTCTCTCACTCCCAACAAAAGCGCAAGCATTCGTGGCGCTGAGCACCTACCTGGAAAAAGTACCAATTAATCACAGTTTCGAGTGAATATCATGATGTCACTCATCTCCATCACTTGTGGCACTTCAAAAGCAGAAACATCAAGTCGTATTCAAGCAAGTCATTGCATTCTTAAGTAAACACCATGGTCAATCCTCATCCCATCCCAAGAGAATGCGCAAAGGAGGTAGAGACGGTAGAGAATGGGACAATCGTTGGAAAGTCTGTGTCTGGGCGTGGAGAATCAGCTGACAGTTGCATGAACATGTAGTCGTAAATGGCGCTGTGGCAAGTGCGCGATGAAGTAGAAAAAGGAATCCCTTGACATGGTATAACTGTTAAGAGGAATGTTTTATGATGGGCTCGTTATAATAAATATAAATATAGTATCTTCTACATCTACGTTTGTTACCCTTAACTCTCCCAAAAAGTTTGTAAGGTTTTATCAAATTGTTTTTATGCAAATTGCTGATCAAAAATTGCAGTCATGGCCAATTTTCAAGAAGATGTGGGACGAAAGGGATGGCCTAGATAACGTTTTGTAATGTTTTCTGCGTGGTGGATATAGCATTCCCTGTCACTTCTTAGTCCATTTTTTGAAATTATTGAGAAATTAAGAACTCTTTCCCGACATTCATGACAAAATTTCGAGTAGCCTCATGACGAAACCATCAGTACCTATCTAGTCCTATGAATTAACTGATATGGTTTGAGAGAGAAACCGATTTATAGGTCATGCAACCTGCAC
>CP099839.1:12930543-13318043 GCA_030062745.1 Capitulum mitella | reverse complement strand
AACGTAAGAACGTCTAAAACTGCCGATATTCGTCGGAAATAATCATCGTAAGATATAGAGAGTGTCCAGATCTAGAGTCAGCCTGGGTCATCTGACCCACTGATGTCAAGATCTTCAACTTCTTCAAGGTCAACGTCAAGGTTATTTCCGACGAGTTCCGGTGAGTTCAGGTGTTCTTTATTACCCATTTCTGACACATGTCGGTAAGTTTAGCCGTTCTAGCGTTGCCCGTCCCTTGACCTTGAATTTAATGTTGATGATCACGAGCGACGTGTCAGTCGAACCAAACCGACTCTAGATATTGACACATCCTGTTATGGACGGATAACCCCGCCGAATATTGGTAAATTTGGACTTTCTAACGTTCCCCATAACACAGAAATCTGGCCTTGAATTTTACGAAGAAGGTCGCTCTCGACGGGTCGGGTGACCCAGCCTGACTCTAGATACTGACACGCTCTGTGTCATGGGGGCGGGGGGGGGGGGCATTTCCGACGAATACCGGTTAGTGTAACTGTTTTAGCGTTCACAGTTTCTTGATTTTTAATTTGATCTTGGAGGTCGTGCGCAGCAGGTCAGGTGACCCAAAATGACTCCAGATCTTAACACACCTGATGTTGTAGAGTGGTTATTTCGGAACAACACCGGTAAGTTTGGGTTTTCTAGCATTCCCTGTTCTTCGAGCATGAATTTGAGCAAGGTCACTCGCGACGGATTAGGTGACTTAACCGGACTGTAGATCTTTACACACTATTTTATGAAGGGCTTCTTTTCGATGATTAGTGATAAGTGTTTGAACTTGATTTTGACCTTGACGGTCATACGTCACGGCAATGGCCTAGCTAGCTTTCGGTCCAGGAAGGAGAGAGCTCAAAATTAGGGCCTCCAAGTAGTCTAAAATTAGGAAAACTTTCCAGACTTTGCCCAGTTTATTTTCAGGAACCGTAAGGAAAAATCGGACCATGCTCTTATCTCGTCTAGAAATCTGCAAAAACCTGTTTTAACTGAAATGGCTTGTAAATTATTTTGCCGCTGATTTCCACATGATGCTGCGTGAGAAAAAATGCGCTGGATATTGCTAGTTCACACGTTTTTTTTTGTCCCCCGCCCTTTTCTTGCCTTTCATTAGTTGGCTGACCCTTCGTCGCGTGGCCCCGATCTGACACCAGGAACAAAATCGACAGGCAGGGCGCAGTTGGCTTCCCGATTATCTGCTGTGCGTGTCAACTTAAGGCTTCTCCCTGAGACGCGCTCTTTTTTCCTTCCCGCTGTCCCCGCGCGCTGCTCAGAGGTACTCCCTGAGGCGCATATTTGTTTTGCAGTCAGGCGGAAGCCGCCGTTATATATGTGGTTGGATTATCACTGCGTCGATTATCGTTGTTTGCATGTTAGTCACATTTCTGGGTGTAGTCTCCTAGGATTAGCAACAGAAGTTTTGTTCTCGAACACAGGTGTCATTTCGGTCTAAACGGGCCACGGCAGGAGAGCGTTGTAATATCTTCGAACGTCGTGAAACTAAAACCATTCGAATGCGTTGCGGGCTTTGTGATGAACGAGGATCCCCGTCTTCTCGTTTTTAATAATCAGTGTGGTTCGCATTCCAGATTCCCTACCAACACAATATTAAATTGGAGGCTTGGTTCAGCGCTCCATGAGCAGTGCACTCAGACTTTTTACTTCGCTTCCATACTTTCATTGCGCTACGTTACCGTCTCAGCGCTTCTGCCCATCCCAGGGCCTCTGAGTCCAATGCCTTCTGACCGTCGCAGGGCGGCAGGGCCCTGCTTGTCTCAGGGATCATAACCGTCCCAGGGGCCTTAACTGTCTACGGATCCCTGGCCGTCCTAGTCTCGCTGGCTGTATCAGGGCATCTGACGTTCTCAGGGCCCCGAAGTGCTTCAGATTCATGACTGTCCTGACATCAGGAGCCCTAGCTCCTGACTGTGCCAAGGCCCCTGAAAGTCTTAGGACTCATGACTCTCCCGAGATCCCTGACCATTACTGGGCCCCTGACTGTTCCGGGATCCTGGCCATCCCCGGGCCTTTAACCCTATTCCCGGAGGGCTAGACAGTATGGTCGATTCCCGGCAGGGGGTGGGATTCGGCCCCCCCCCCGAGATCTCGAGAACTACACATCCGATTTCGTCGCAACAAACGGCACTCGATTGGCCATGACGTGAACTACATTTTTATAAAAGGAAATTTTCAAAGTTTTGAAATGTGTGAGTACAGGGGGGCAAAATATCAAAATGGGGGGTATTTATGGACTTCTTATATCTCCGTTGTTCATGGACCGATTTCGATGAAACTGGTATGAATCGAGAGATTATGGATAGGACTTTTACCACTGGTACACATGTCTGAAATTTTGGGAAAATGCATGGGCATTTATAGGGTTTTAAAAATATGAGGATTAGTTTTTTAACAAATTAATGAACAAAAAAGGCAAAAAACACTTTTTTGGCTTCTGCTAGTCATGTTATGCTAAAGAAGTACAAATCGCATTACAATGTTTGTATAATGTTAGCATAGGCGGTGCCAGGGACATGAAAAAGAGGGAACTATCATGGTCACACGTTCTTCAGATCAGCTTGTCACCTTTGACCTTAAATTGCCTCCAGTGACCTTGGAGTCACTTGAAATGATCTCGTGTTCATTTAATATTATCTGTAAACGTTTTCAATCATTTGAATTCACTCTATTTCAAAAATTTCATTTTATGGCTATTGCGATATGGGGTACGCGCACTGGCATTTTAGGTCATAGCTCCGTGACCTGACCCGATATCAATTTGAAACTTAATACACAAGTAGAGGGCACCTTTTTACGTCATATATATCCCGGGTTTGGTATTTGAAAAAAGCGCAAAAATTATTGCAAAAAACAAATTTTGACCGTTGACCTTGATCTGACCTTGTAAAGTGACTTCAGACGAACAAAATTATATCTGCACGTTGCCCAGTTATTTAGCTATTCATCCATATAAATGTTTAAACTCTATTTTAAAAAGGCTGTATTTGGCGGGCATTTTCCTTTTTCCTTAAACATGGCCAAAATGACCTGAGACGCCTTTCAAAAACGTTGCCTGGCTCCGACCCTGAGCAAAAGAGAGTTTTGAAATTTTGTCACGGGACGTAGAAAGAATAGCTAGGAAAACTCACCAAGTTTCGTGAAGCTGCGTCAAAAAGCCTGGAATTGGCAAGCAAAAAACCCGAGGGGGGTGCAAATTCAGCCCCCCTGCCGGGAATAGGGTTAACGTCACAGGACGCTTACCCATCCCAGGGCCTCTGAACGTCCTAGGCTCCCTATTGTATCAGGGTCCATTATTGTCCCTAGCATGGCTGGAGATTTCCGAAAATTATTAAGGGGGAGGGGGATCCACAAAGGATGTCAGACCATTTCTTTCCAGTTATTGACATAAGCATATTGTTAGAATCCTTGAATATTGGGCCACCCCCGGGATCGCCAGCCATAGTCTCAAGACCACTAACCATTTCTGGCCTCAGACCATCTCCTGACACATGTGGCCGTCCCAGGGCCCTCAACTATCCTAGGGCTCATGACTTTCTCAGAACCTCTGCTTCAGGGCTCCTGACCATCACATAGCTAACATACACCTCAGGGGGCCCGATCTTCCGAGGACCTCTGACCGTTATAGGGGTCCCGTTGCGTCATGACCATGGCAGCCTCAGGCCCCTGACCGTCCCAAGACCTCTGACAGTTCCTGAAGGCCCTCGGGAATTCCAGGGTCTTTGATCGTCCAAGGGCCCCAGACTATCTCATGGCCCCTGGCTGTTTTGGAACCTCTTACCATCTCAGAACCCCTGACCATCTCGGCGCCACTAAAGGTTTCGGGGCCCCTGGTCGACCCCCAGGAGGGGGCAGTCTCCCCGTCGTACTCCCCTAGGCTATGCCATTGGCCACGGCTCAAATGACCCTGGCTGACTCTAGGTCTTTACACCTCTATGTTTTGCAGTGGTTATTCCCGACGGATCCTGGTAAGTTTCGGCGTTCTAGCGTTTTGCGTTTTTTTTTTTTTTTTTTTTTTTTACCACGAACGTCACCTTCATGGTTACGCTCTTTGGGTCAGGTGACCGAGATCGATTTTAGATGTTGACACTCTCTGTGTTATGGAGTGGTTATTTTCTACGAATACGGTAAGTTTGGAGTTTTTCGTTCCCCACACTTTGGCCTTCAAGTTGACCTAGAAGGCCACCTACGATGAATCAGGTCACCAGATTAACTTTAGATGTTGACATGCTCTATCCTATGGCGTGCTTAGTTTCCGTCCTCTTACCTTGCATTCGACCTTGAATGTCTGGGACCATTGGGCAAGTGACCCTAACTGACTAGGCATTGACACCATTTATCTTATGGAATGGTTGTTTTTTAATAAGACTGGCAAGCATCGGCATTCTAGAGTTCTTCGTTATTTGACCTTGATTTTTACCTTCAGGGTCATACGCTATGGGCCATGTGACCAAGACTAATTCCATATCTTGACATGTTCTATGGCATGGAGTAACTATTTCCGAAGAATGCCGGTGAGTTTGGGGGTTTTATCGTCCTCCACCCTTTGATCTTGAATTTGACCTCGAAGGTCGCAGGCCACGGGCCAGATGACCCCGACTGACTCCACAGCCCGTCTTTGGCTATAAAATGAAGCATGGATAAATAGGAGTTGTGTCTGAATAATGAGCAGTTTGCGCCTACTGGCATCACTCGTTAATACGTGCATTAGTGGACTGGGAAACCTTTGACGACCTCTAGAGGTAAAAAGTTTGAGCTATCGCCTAGGAAAACTCAGATTAGTAACGAATTTGTGAGTCTGACCCATAGGTATCCAAAATGTCGTGGGAATCGGAACTCGACTCTGAATCCGAATACGAAGACGACCCTAATTTCACGGACACGGGATGCGAGCGAGGGACTATGTCATCAAAGCTTGTAGTTTGTTTTTTTGTGATGTAATGCGATAATCATGCAAGCTGTTTTGATAGGGTGACACATCAGTAATCATTTGGCGTCAGTTTTAAGTGGGACAAATAAGTCTATGAGTATGCTACTGTATACCGCGTTTATTTTTCGTTGTTAAACAACTTGAATGAATCGATTCTGATTTCATTCTTTGGACAGGTGAACTATTAAATGCTGATTCTGGCTCAACGTGGTTTCCATGCGAGTTGATCCAGATTTTGATTCGCGAAAGTGCGACATTCCCGAATCGATTCAAAATCGATTTGAATAGATTGAGAATTGAGCACACGCATAATGAAGAAAGCATGTTCCGCACGTCTGGCGGCCAAGTGTTTTCGCCCTTACGTTGCTGGTACGAGTCAGTTACGTGCTTAAACACAAGAGTTCTCTCACTTCCCTGGGTAACGTTTTCTCGGCCCGAGCCTGTCTAGATCAGTTACATTTCCAAGGGACAGTGACGGGATGGTGAGGGGACGGAAAGCGGTGGCGTCAACTAACTTACTCAGAGCAAATCTCGTCATTATTTTGTCGTTCGTTTGGCTTAAATCGGTGGATATTTTGCGTTATGTTTTTTTGTCAATGATGGTGCCACCCTCCTAGTCCCTCCGTCAGTCTAATCATTATCTTGCTTTAGTGCGCATTTTCTCAACTGCCATGTTTGGATTCTCATGGCATCGGAGATTTTCCACGTACTGGGTCCTTCACAATGGAAACTCATCGCCGGAGTTGATCAATTGCTGCACTGACTAACAGTGCCGATTAAATAGCTTTGCCAGTACCATATCTGAGGACAACATATCTTCAGCCTGGTAATGGCTCAGAATACGTCGTCCGCATACACCAACGGCGGTAAAACAAATCCGACCAAAATAATACATGCTTTTTATTCTATGTAAAACTGAGAGATACGGCTGCATGACATACATCAGTGCCATAACACCAGGAAAGTATGACAAACCCAAGCTCCAATACTTTACGTGTCCTGCAACTAACCTATAGACGCGGTGTTTGCCATGACCATCGTGTTTTCAGATTTGGAGACTGGCCAGGTGAAAGGCCTTCATAATCGCCGCAACCATTTCGGTGACATCTGGGGATATGAGGCGGCTGGATCGAAGTTTTAAGCGCGAGGCCAAGTCTTTGTATGATAGATGTGCCTGGTTCTGTGTACGTCTGTGTGTTTGCATGGCTTTTATCCTTTATCGCTTTTCTCTCTCTTTTTTTGTCTTAACGTTGTAGCTACTTGACCAACGACGTCGAATGGCCATATGTCTGTGGCGCTTCAGCTGACGTCAGTACATAACATTTGAAAATGCAGCCATTGGCGAGAGTAGAATCCCAACCGTTTATTTCACACATACAGCTTGTAAATACGTATTCATAGGCGGGGGAACCCATGTAGCAAGTAAAGCGGCGGCCCAGTGCATGGTTTGAGATTTCCGAAAATCATTTGGGGGGGTGGGGGCTGGATAGGATTTCAGACCATTCCTTTCCAGTCATTGCCATACCACTAATGCTAAAATCTCTGAAAATACTGGTACAAACCCTCCAGACCCTCCAAGATCTCTAGCTATGTCAAAATCACTCTTCGGGGGGGGAGGGGCAAATGACATTTGCCCGCTTGATTCCCTCACACGTCAGGCATCGGACGTCGGGTTCGTGGGGTTCTAGTCTCGCCAATGGCCGCATTTTCAAATGTTACGTATTGACGTCAGCTGAAAATTTGAAGAAATTTGACAAAATTTGACAAATTTTGTCATATGCCATTGGCAATGACGTAATTTATAGGAAGGATCAGCAATTTTATGTAATTTGCCTCATTTTTATCGCGCAGGAAAAACATATGATTTCTTTGCAACATATGTATTACCACTATTCCGTATTCGTCCGAAATCGCCATATATCTAGTGTAGATCGTTTGGCTACACTAGATATATGTTCGGGGGGCATGGTCCCCATGGCCTCCCCCCTTGGGTACGTCCCTGGATCCTACGAAGTACAAAAACGCTCCTGTGCGCACGCAGCCGATGGCGAGATCGGTATGGGATCGGTAGCCGATCCATGCCTACATAGCATCCTGGGTGCGAGCGGCCTCCGCTGCCCTCCAAGCGCTGCGCATGCGCCATGGCCTGACGTCAAGCTGAGCCCTCAACGGCTTGCTGCCACTGGGTGAGCCTAGATGACGGCTGCGTCAACGAGCGAACGGAGTGGAATAGCCACGAGGTGACACGAAAATGAGTAGCATTACACCTTCACACTTATGGAGACAGTCTTCAAACCTTTAGAAATCGACGCGTCGCAATTAAGTTCCGTACAACTGGGTCAAGTCAGACTGCCCGAAGCTGTTAATGATCATTAGCTGTTAGCTGATCATTAGCTGAAGCTGTTAATAAACATTTTAAGTAAAACAATGCTTTTTATCGTCCTGAAAAATCCGTATAACTCCGCATAACTTCTCAGAACACTGGAAAACATCTCAATGAAACCAAACTTTCATCCAACGAACACGTCGAGGATCCAGAAGCCACCTTCGCTGAGAATGACCATTGTCTTGGTTCACCCTTGGTGCGAAAGGTCGAGTTCCTTGCTTGTTTCAACCTGGTATTGAGGAGCCAAACATGAACTGCTGTCGTGAGGTTTTAATGGGGACTTCCGTCGGCGCTGGACTGAAAAATGACGAGACTACGTTTCACGTCTTTATTGGTTTAACCAAAGATCATAGGTTTTATGATTCAAGCTAACGGATGGAATCGCCAAACCGACTGTCCCGCCCATGGACAATGAAAGTGTTTCTCTCGCACGTCATATTTAGTTCCGTCCAGTACTTTTCACATGCTTGGAAGGGACCTCGGTTCGAAACGACGCTGATTTTTAGACACAAAGTCTTATGAATAGTAGTGTTTCAGGCTTTCTTTGCGGAAAAGTAACCGTCAGAAAATGACTCACATGATCAACTCTATTAAAGTTTTTTTGCTTCATTTTACGAGCAAACAAACGGACGAGCAAACTATAGGGTATTTTGCAAGGTGTTTTGTACAACGTGTGCTTAACAGAACACTGCGCGTCATGCGGGTTTTTGCGTTACACTTGTGTTCTCGTGCGGGCGACCTGACGCCGGACCTGGGATCTCTCCGTCCTTTGTCGCAGCCAGCAAACACGGGTCCGTCCGCTGCCGTATCCATGCCGAGTTTATTTTGTTACAAATAATGTCTTATACAATATGCAAGCTGCGAGTTACGATACGGTGCGGCGCACCGGTCGACCGGGAGAGGCCTGGCCTGTCGCGAATACCCTGTACACGGTTTAAACACGAGTGCGGGCGCCGGCCGGACGCGGTCACGCGACCTCTGGGCAGGGGAGGGTGACGGAGCCGGGTAACTTTGTGTCCGCAGGCGCCCTGCGGAGACGCGCGCGCATGCATGACTACACTCGCGGGAGTGACCTGTGTTTACGGTGTTTGTGTTTGTGTCTGTGTGTGTGTGTGTGTGTGTTGTGTCTGTGCGCGGGACGTGCTCCTTTCATGTGCGGCAGGCTGGCACGCCTCTGGCCGTCGCCGTCCGCAGGCGTGCCTTTCCGGTGTGCGGCGGTGTTCGCGCCCATCAGCTGACGACTGCTAGGCCGCAGTGGTATGTGGCGCCGGCGCCTGTACGGTTCGTGTCGCCCGCCAGCGCCGTCTCGCGGCAGCCGCATGCACGTCTCGCAAGACCACCCACTCGCAAGTCGACTAACTACGGTAAATGCAGCCCTCTAATACTGACCAGCCGCCGGGCCCATCATATCAAAGCTTTATACTGGGGGTCGAGGTCACATGCCAGAGCGGAGGGGGCGGCCTGTAAAGCTGACCTTGACCTGGGGTCGTCTGGATCGCTACAGATCCGTCCCACTGATATGCTTGCGAGAATCAAGCTCTAGTCTAGCGGCCGGCCGGGCGTGCGCCGGCACCTCGTGCACCCCGCCCGAGGACACGCTCACCGCCGGCAGAAGGGTGGCCGCTCTAGCCAGCGCCCTCTGGCCACCCCGCGCCCTCAGGCCGACCCGGAGGCAGTACCCTCGCCCTACTTACCACGGTAACCGGCCGCGCACGTGCTGCGGTGCGCCCCCCAGTCTACCCCCAGTGTCGGCTAGCTACGCCCGCGCGAGGGTCAGGCGCAAAACGGGGACCGACGGGAAATACTGACCATGGAACCGGCCGGAGCAGGCCCTGACATCCAGAAGGGGAACGTATTTCAGAAGAATTTGGTCCCATGTGTCTACTAAACACAGAGAGTACACAATCACCGTCCGAGGCCGTCTGAAACACTCGCTCACGTATGCTTGGTAAATACTCGACGGTATATAGATATATGCCTACTATGTACATCGCCGCGGGATTCCGACCAGACGCAAAGGAACGCACTTAACTAAGAGTCCTCGCTCGGACCGGCCAGGGCTGCTCACAGGTCGCCAGCGCCGCTGCGCCTGACTTGGGCGACGTCCGCGGCCGCCGGCTCACACTCGCTCCGCCACGGACCGCGCGCACTGGTCACGTCACACGGCCGCCGTCGGCAGAGGGCGCGGCGCCACTGTCACTCCGCCGGCACGGCCGGGTCAGCCCGCTCCGCCCGAGGCGCTCCTCCGCTGGCTCCCAGTCTGGGGCGGCGCTCCAGCCAGCCCGGCGAGGTCGTCTCTTCGGCGGCGGCGGCGGCGTCCGACCTTGAGCCGCCCTTGAGCTCTCCGCCGGCGCGCGCTGACCGCGGCCAAGGTCGTCCGTCGGCAGGCCGGTGGCCGAGCGCAGGAGCGGCCAGGCCGTCAGGGTCGCGCCGATCGTAACAATGCAACACTAGACTTATAACTCGCAACAGTCCAAGTTCGAAAATTTCATAGTGATATACGTTTGTAACAAACAAGTCGTATGAAATGTACTATGCAAGCGCTGCCGGGCCGGCGCGGGCCGCGACGCCGCTGTGGACTGGAGGCGCCGGCGTCGCGGCGGGACACCTCTGTTGGCACTGGCCGAGTCCCGCTGCCCGCCGTCCCACGCGTCCACCCGCCCGACTCGCGGCTTGGGCCGCACCGTCGACGGCCGGCCGTCGACGCCGACGCCGCGCGGGGCTTGCCGCGTCGCGGACGGCGGGCGCCGGGCGCGCGGGTACACGTGGCCGGGATCACACGTGCTCGCCTCAGGCGGACCCGGACGAAGGTCAGGGGGTGGCGTCGTGTGAATCGGCGTTACTTATGTAAGAGATCTACAGCTAACGCTCGCACTGGGATGCTCACAATAAAGCTCAAGGAAATAAGCGTTATCAATGACTAGCAGTTAAAAATAAGATTCACGAGATCTGCGTAAGTATGCCTGAGGTCCAGTGTCCTACACGAGCCCCGTGAACGCCATGCCAAACGCAAACAAAAACGTGCAAATGACAGCACGTAAAGCTCTTCACCTCTCATGAAGTGAGCGTTGCCACTTTGTTAAGCCTTAAATAGCATAGTAAATAAATATGTCTAATATAAACTTTACGCTCGAATGAAGTGACGCAATAAATAAGGTGGAATTATGGAAATGCGGAAACGCTTAGGATAAGCTCAACAAATAAGCTTGTAAGTCGGCGGCACATATATCCTCAGCTATCGCGGATGACGCAAGACAAGGGCCACCTCTTGGAAAAACGATGTCTTGAGAACCGCACTGCACTTCTTCAAGCTACGCAGGTGTGCTCCTCGCTCTAACGTTCCTAACGTCCCCGTCGTCCCCTATACTGCGTCCCTGTCCTGGTGCTATTTACAGGCGGCGCAACCTGGTTCACACTCGACAACAAAACTTGTGCTGTATCACCGCAGACACCTCCAAAAGTCTTCAGCTCTTCACGGCGCCGACCAGGGTCCGTCGGCCGAGCATTGCGCTATAATAAATACTCAATAAATACCGAAACACTAGAGCTCTTTCGTCCCATGTCCCGGTGCCAGGCGCTCCCGCTAGACGATGCCGGTCTCACGCAGCTAGCCTAGCACGCCCTCACTGGAAGTCACTTTTGAAGTAGGCCGGCTGGCGCCGGAGGTGGATGAAATAGAAGGAACGACCGCCTGGCGTCGGCGGCGACGCTACAGGTGGCGTCACCGATTTTCTGCACCGCTATAGGTGGCTCTGGCGGCGGCGTTGTGGGCGGCCCGGGGCGGAGACACTCCGGCCGACGATAGAGGACGCCTGCAACAAGAAGTGGTCGAGTGTCAGCGCCTCGGTTGGTTTCGACACACGGCAGCGGCGCCCCCCGCGCTGCACAGGATTGGGTCTTATTTCGGTGTCGAGTCCTGGTCGATATTCTGACTACCAGCGTTAGTCAACTCTCTCCCTAGCCAAACTCAACACCGAGGAGCGGATTTAAGCAGTTTTTGCTCCATACTTGAGTTGTCGCAAAGAAGGGTTAAGGTCATTGTTTTGACTCGACCGGTTTGGATAAGAACAGACTGTCAAGCTAACAGATAATCACCACGCATACTAACGACGAGACGCGATCTATGCTACAGAAATAACCATGGTGTATTTGTGGAATTGTCGGCAAAACATTGATCCTCGAAAACTCATCGGACGGCTTTTCAAAGGTGTTAATCTCATTTGGCCCAGTAGGATGAGAGAGAAAATTGTCTTTTACACTTGCATGGTCGCAGCTCTTTCGACGCATGTGAATGAAGCGTCTAACATCATTCAGTTCTCTTTTAACCGCCGAAATTAAAAAGCAAAAGTGAAGGCAGGCTCTAATGTAAATTCCGGAAGGTTTTGTCTTGCTCAGTGGCAAACCTACTTTCTGTCGGGCACCTGTTACCTTCAATGTCCAGGAGAACCCTGCTGACGAACGACAACCAATAGCACCAGTTCGTTTTTGAGGCGGGTTATGGAAGTCCCGAAACAAAATTAACAGCTTGTCTGGGGCAGTGAACCAGCATCACACAAGAACGTCCAGCCCAGCTCCGGTTTTCCTACACGATAACACAAAGATAAGCACACCGAGAGGGGAAAACACCACTAAACAGCAGCTCACAAACAGCGACGGAACGCCACGTCACGACAAGTCGAGCCAGCACACCCAGATCCGGCGCTCCGGCCACACCTAAAACCGCCACCACCACCACCTAACGAACAATGCCGGCAACAAACGACAGTCACCACTGTACGTGCGCCCACTTACGATCTGATTACAGCCAATTGCTTTGAGCATCTTTCCTGCTGATTTGGGCTGAAATCGGCGCACTCGGTTAGATCCGAAGCACTGCTGGCACCGTGTTTAACAAATAAATCGTGACGTTTTATCTTATATCCCAGCGGGCAAGACGTCAATAAAATTTATGTAAAGCTAGTAGGGCGAGTTTCACACATCTGAAGATATCCATTCTGGATGTTGTTGCAATCATTTGTTTGTTTGGTTTTTGCTGCAATGACCATTTCTGTTGCAATGACTTAAAAAACTTATTATCGTTCTACACAATTTTTAACTTAAATTAAAGGGAATGTTTGATCTCGGTTGACATTCCCGAAAAAGATTATGCTGGGCCTAAAAATGTCGCTAATTACTTTTTTTTAGCACTCGACGTTCTGCTATACACATCTAAAAGAATAAGAAAATGTGGTTAACAAAACTATATTATGATATCATAACTTAAAGTAGACGCAACACTAGACTGCATGGGTCGTTATGCAACCGCAAACAGTAGGTCACGGGTGGATAGAACACGCTTCGGGATATTCTTGGAAAGTGCTTTGCCGCAAGCCAGTAGTAAGAACTTTTTGACCTATAATGTGCATCGGATATATACATACGATATATGCGTACGGTATACGCAATATATACAGAATGGAGATTCCAAGACTGCAGCTTCATCACAGCTACCTAGTTCTAGCCGTACGTTAAACGTGGAGTATGACTCGTCAGAAAGAAACGCGATGCATTTGATTTCCTATCAATTTGCTATTTAAATGGATGGGATTAAACTATGTAGTAATCAGCGCATGTGCCTGGCCTGCAGAATGGCATGTTGGTGATTCTCTCCACGCTTCATCGGCTCTACGTCAGACGAGCGCCGCAACAGCAGCTGAGGACGCTGCCGTCTTAGTAGCTCGACCATAGCTGATATACGCAACATGGAACGGCAGTCGAAGGACTTATAAATCTGTGTGCTTAATATGACACTTGCGGCACCACGACACATTCACAAACGAATTTCCGGGAAAATGATGAGTACAAACAACCTCTTAAATCGCTTCTAGTCATGCAACGTTTTGAAATATTTCGGCATAGGAAGAAGGTGAAAAAACATGCCACTGTAGACACGCTGGTCTCCTCTTATTTTCCCGGTGAGCAGCCGACTTTTTTTACGTCAAACAGCGACTATACCAACCAAACCAGCCCAGAGTCTATTGTTCCCCATAGCTCAGTCAGATCTCAAGAGCTCAATCAGATTTCGACTCAGTCGGGTCCCGACAGCCCAGTCAGATTCCGACCAAGTCAGGTCCCGGTAGCCCAGTCAGATCTTGGCGGCTTGGTGAGATCAAGACAGCGCAATCAGGTCCCAACACATCAAATCTCGACGACTCAGTCAGATCGCAAGAACTCGGTCAGGTTCAGGCAGCTGCATGAGGTGGCGATAACTTAGGCACCGATAACTGAGTCAGGCCCCGATAAACCTGTTAGGTACAGACAGCCCAGGCAGGCGGAGACGGGAGACAATCGGGAAGTCGGACTGTTCCATCGCTGCACATTCCAACAGTTTACGCCTGATATACGACAGCCGGTAGCCGAAGGGCCTCGAAAATCATACAGCCGACAGTCGTACACTAGGTAAACGTCAAAAATAGAAGCAAAAGTAAAGTAAACGGTCAACAACAGACAGTCCACAGACGGACCACAGTTGGGCTGCGGACAGCCGACAACCGGACAATCGACTTTAGACAGTCGCATAAGGGCGACCGTCGCCGGACAGCCAATAGTCTGACCACGGACAATCGACCGTTCTACAGTCAGCAGTCTGACAGTCGGCGGCTGGAGAGTCGACAGTTCGCGGTCCCGCAGCCAGACGTCGACGGCCGACAGTCTGACAGTAGACAGTGGACGCTCGGACGGCGGACGGCCCGCGGTCCACCTGGCGGCGACCGTCCGTTCTCGGCCAGCCTGACGCACCGTCCGGCGTCCGACGACCGGGCCGGGCCGGGCCGCGCCACCGCGCTGCTGCGCTCACCTGCGCGGCGGCCTAGTACGGTCGAGAGGCGTCCTTGGGTCGCTTCAGCTGCACCTTGAGCCGCTTCATGCCCACCTGGAACCCGTTCATGGCCTGGATGGCGGCCTGGGCCGACGCCGGGTTGTCGAAGCTGACGAACCCTGTCGTGAGCGCACGGTCGACGTCAGCAGGCTAGATCGGGTCGGAGGGACGTCTGCGTCACAGCGAGGTCAACGACGAAAAAGCGCGTCGACGCACGGGCGGGGAGATGGGGTCACTGTGAGGGGAAGTCGGGCCAAGTCGGACGCTTCCGGTCAGTGTGCACTCGGGACCCTTTGGGATAGCTGCGATCACAGTATGCCATTGGGGCCAGAACGGGTTAGTTGGGGTCGAACAGGGTCGTGAGCGTAAGGCCATACAGTTAGAGTAGGGACGCGCTGATGTAGCGGCGAAACTGTTTGACCCCGGCCGGGAGACTATCGCAGGGAGCTGCAGGCAGCGCGACTCCTGATTTCGCCGCTCGCACTTGAGAACAATAGCACAGGAATAACATTGATGCCTCGTCCTCCGATGGAACTTTTGCCAGGCCGCAGTCAGTGTAAGCCGACTGAAACAATTTTAACTCCAGGCCGTCCAATTCGGTTCGTGGATTTGTCCACCCGATGCATCCATGGAGGACTTGGCTGGGTTAAATTCTGTTGTAATAAATTTGCTTTTCATCCTAGAAAACACTTTTAGACACATCGCAAACCCCGGAAATAATAAGTTGCATTAGGTACCAGCTTATCCGCATGCCTGATATCAGAGGAGCACAATAGCTGTGAAACCGACAGCAACTGGTTCTGCAGGAATTTTATGATTTTGAAACTGACTGCCTCTTCCTAACACCCACGGTTGGTGTGAAGTTCTGCAACACTCGATCATCAGCTCTGACGGCCACTCAGAGTGGGGAAGATAACTCACCAAAACATTTGCTCTGGTTGGTGGCACGATCAATGAACACCTTGGATGAGATGACGTTTCCAAACGGCAGGAACATCTGCATGAGCTCTGCGTCGCCAAACTCTTGCGGGAGGTGGTAGATGAAGAGATTGCAGCCCTCAGGGCCGCTTATGCTGCACCCTGATAAACATGTTGAACGTTGAAAGGTGTGCTGTCGCTCCCAGCTCGATGTGTCATCCGAGGGTATCGGAACATGGGACTTGCGGTTAAACCAATGACTTCTAAACAGCTCGAAATGTCGTTAGACTTACATTGAGACTTGTCGCGAACATTTCAAAAGACAGGACAATGAATAATGCAGCCAGACGAGTTCGGATGGAAGGTTCGCCCACTAACACCGTATCAAACAGGGCAGATCAATCGCCACCATGATCAAAACTCAGTACAAAAGCAACGATCTAAAGGGATGACGTCACATGCATACAGCCCTCCTAGATCGTTGGAATCTCGATCGATCATGGTGAGTACCATCCGGTGGAAATCTTCAAGAAACGTAGACATACAGATTCTGGCGAACTCAGGAGCAAAGTACATACAATAATCCAACAAGAAACAGTGCACAGCCAGTCCAGTTTTTCAGCCATGCTACATGCACACACGGCCATGAAGACAGGGTCTGCTGCTTCTGAACTGTGCATCAGTTCGGTCCGTTTTATGGTCTGTAAGGCTAATGCACCCACGTCCGATGCCGAGGCTGAGGCGTCAGCCGGACCCGGTCGAGGCCCAGTCGGCCGGGGGTGAACAGGCAGCCCCGCCCCCGGGCCCCAGCGGCACACTAGCCCTAATGCAAACGCTGAAATATTTAGAGCTGCCGGCGACACAGCGAGACACATGGAATGCTTCGACTGGTCCGGCCGGCCCATGCGATCGTCCCCACGTGCGTCACGAGGTGGCTAAGGGAGCGCTGCTCTGAAGGGACCAATCACAGCGCCCGGCATGCGTCACCGCCCGCGAGGGAGAGAAGTGGGCAGGGGGGGGGGGACGGGAACGGTGCCGGCAGCGGGAGACGGATCTCTCAGAGATGGAAGCAGTTTGGAGGAGGGGGAGGGAGGAAGCTGAGGACATGCGGGCGCCAGCATCCAAACTCACAAAAGTGAAACGAGAGGGAGACGATAAGCGAAATGACAGCGCCGTTCAATACAAGAGACCCGAAAGCTCAGACAAAGAGAGAAAATGACTCTCTAAAATGAAGGGACGTACAGGGGACAGGGAAAATCCTATTTGTTCAGGGAAGAGCACAGTCAATGGAAAATAATGACGAGGATCCCCAAGGGATGGAAAAAAAACACACCATTTTCTATAAATGGGATGGATGGACAAGATGTATTCTGGACGCAGATGGACAGGTTGTGGGTACGGCGGACACAGGGCAAGAACAGGGTCCACGGTGCTGACGCGCCGCCCTATCAGGTCACGTCGCTCATGCCCCTCCTGCCTCCGAGTCTAAGAGCGCCGGCGTCACCGTTACCTTCTCGGGGGAGAATCAGAGGCGGCTGCGTCACAATCGGGGGATAGGGCTGGGGGAAGGCCGCTGCAACAGACAGGAGAACGGCCGGTCAGTCAGGCCGCCGCCGCCCGGGCGCCCACTCCGCGCCGTCACGCGCCGCCGCGGCCGGCGCTAATGCGTCACGCGCGCCGTGTCGCGCACTCGGCGCCGTGACAGGCCCACGCCGGGCGCGGTCCGTCACTCGACGGGCGGCGCACGCCATCGCTTGCCGCCGCCCGTTTTGCGCGCCGTCATAGGGGCGGCGGCCGGTGACGGCCGCCGGTGCGGCGCGGCCCCGCGTCCGTCGGCGCCCGCGGCGCCGTCCGCGTCCGTCCGGCGCCCACACCGCGGCGGGCGCCCCGTCCGCGAGGCGCGGCGCTTCCGGGCGCCCGGGCGGCGGCGCCCGGGGGCGGCGCCCGGCGCGTGACAACCAACCAACACCGGCATCAGCAACAGCCCGGTCATCCACTGCTCTACGGCGCGGCCGGACAGGCCACGCGTGCCCGTGGCGCGACGTTCGGTGACACTGCTCGCGTCCACGCGGCGGCGGCCGGCGCCGGCGCGTGCCCAAGCGGCAGCCGCCAGCCTAGCTGCCCACAGCGGTGCGCACGACACGGAAAGCGGCGCCGGCGCGCGGCGGCACTCACCGACTCCCGAGTAGGGCATCCCCGGGTAGGCGGCCGACTGCATCGTCGCCTCCCCGTTCATCGACGCCGGCGACGATAGCACTGCAATCGGAGGCGGCGGGTCATCACGGCAGCCGGCGGGCGTGGCCAGCGCCGCCGCCGCCGCCGCCGGCCGTTAGCTTATCGGACGGCCGGGCGGCGGCGGCGGCGGCGGCGGCGCGGGTCGTGGGACGGCTGGCGGAGCCGCCGGCCGCCACCTCTGACCTTTGGTTAAGCACCGCGGCGCGCGGCAGCCGGCGCCCGGCGCGCTCGTTGGACCGACTAGGCCGCTTTGCCACGCTGTCTGCGCGCGGACCTCGGGGGTGAAATTAAGTACAAATGAAGCCGGTGGTCGTCGCCCGTGTAAGGCGCAACCGAAACGTGCTGAAATCACGGCCCGTTCCTGAGCGCACGCAGCGCCGTGTCTCGGGCCGGGAACAAATGTTCCGACGCGAGACGGAAAGGCGAGTGAACAAGCCGACCTCAACCAGGACCCACCGATCCGGGTGACGTCATGGGCCATTGGCAGGCGCCGTTTCCGTTTGCCGAGCGAACCTATTTGGGTCGCCGAGCGAGGACTAACAAGGTTTTGCGTCCTCCGGCGGCGGCCACCCGGCTCCCGTGGGACCCGAAACTCGGCCAGTTCGCTCAGCGGTCGGCCGGAGCCGGGCGGTGCCGGGGCCCGCCGGCCCCGTCCTGTTTGGGAGCTTCTGCACACGAGGGGCCCCACAATGCCATTGGATAATGGCTTCGGAAAGTTCCCGACAGAGGCTCTCCGAATAAGGTCGATCGATGGCGACTAGTTCTGACAGTGCGACAGTACCGGTTCCAACTACGCCGATGCATTCTTGACAGCTCATGAGTCCTCGGAGGTCGAGAGTGGCATGCCCTGGCGCATGGCACGACAGTTTTGCGGCCCAAGAAACTAAACGGAAATTCCGTTTAGTTTCCAAAACATGTGGACGTCTCCTCCTTCAGATTCTTTCGGTTAAGGCTGGCAACATACATCAAACGCGAAAATGCTCTTGAAGATGGCTTTCGACGAAATTGACGATTCAGATACGCATATGCTGCTTCTTTCCATTCAAATGATGGACAAGAATGTTTGAAGACTATTAATGTCCACGGTCAGGCTCAGTAAATCCGCACATGATAAACGATGCCACCTATTTCTTCACTAAAGGCTCTTTTACAATCATCACAACTTACCAGCAGTACTATGCGGGAGCAGTTGTGGGCGTTCCTTCTAATACAACGGACACATTTCACGAAATCCCTTTCAGTAGGCCCTTAGTTTTGCTCGAACGGAAAACATCCACGGCTAAATAGATTTTCAACATCCTGTCGTCATTTCAAACACAATGACACCCGCCATTTGCAAGGTTTCAAGCAGATAACCCACCGCAGAGATTCCATTCCGTCACAGCGCATTTTGCCTGGAGACCGCTGCACGACCGGCCTCAGCACAAGTCCCAGAACTGTGTTCATTCCCGAGCCATCTGCCCCGTTTGACGTGTCTAATCAGTCTGTGCGATCTGGATCGTCTGACCCGTCTGTCCTGTCTGCTCAAAACGACCCGTCTGAAATGTCCAACCCTTCTGATCACCGTGCTCAGTCTGATCCACCTCCTCAATTTGGCCCATCTGACCCAGCTGACCCCGTGACCCGTCTGACCCACCTGACCCGAGCGACCCGCCCGACCGGACGGTGCCCACTCACAGGTCGGGTAGGACTGCGGCAGTCCATTGGTGTAGACGCCGGCCTCGGAGACCACCGGCTGCTGCGAGGACGGCGGCGCGCCCACGCTGAACGTCGACATGGTCGGGGACGGCATGTTCGGGATCACGCCGTTCACCGGCGGCGCCGAGCCTGCCGGAGCGCCGCGAAGTCAAGACGAGCGCACAGTACACAAACGGCCGAGTATTCCAAGCTGTGGCACGATGTGTAGATGATGTGCCCTGCCATCTTCCTCCACGGAAGATGCCAATGATGTCTCCACCTGCATGCATGGGTAAACATTCGTTTTTTCCTACCGCACGGTGGGAACATTGTCACGATATGTTTCCAGCTGTGCTTTATTTGCAAACAGCTCGCTCGTTGTAATATAATTCAATCACTGCCTGGTATATAAACAACCCTGATTAAAGCAAGCGAGTCGTGGTTAACCTGCTTTTGTGGCGCCAGTATCCCAGGTTTGTAGAATCAAGTGGCAGATTCGGCAACTTAAATACCAGATTTTACCAGCCAGCATTTTGTGATGCTTGTTGCAGATCCCCCCACCCCACTCCTTTCATTATAGCAGAATGGCAGGTTTTCATGTCAAGAAAGGCGTCATGGGGCAAAGACGTCGTTAACTTTTAAAGACAGGCATGCCGCATTTTTAACCGACGAAAGGAGGGAGGGTTCCCAGAGTGAGTCAGGATGGCAGTTCCTTTCGTTGAAGGCAATACCGATGGTTCAAAATTTATGGATTTTGTCAACTTTATTTTTAGGATGCTGTCGCAAAAGAATACTTAAAATCGCCCCTAGGACTAAATCCTCAATTCCAATTACGCTCACCACCAGTCTAGCCTCCAGGACCCAATCGCGGGGTATCGCGTAAGCCGATTACATCGGGCCCACAATTCCGGGAAGTTAACACGGCTCAGGCAGGCCCAGCCCAGGCCGCGTCGGCGCCGGCCTGTCGCGCGGCGCGTCTCCGCGAGGTCACTGAAGTCGCCTGAACGAACTTTAAGTCGACAGGTCAGGGTGTGCGCCGCCAGAGCGTGAGCCCGGAGGCCGCTGATCCGCCGCCGCCGCCGCCGAGAACTGACGGCGCTCCGTGGCCAGCCGGATAAAACAGCGCCAGGACGCCGAGCAACGCCGGACGGCGGACTCACGAGAACAGTGTCCGAGTTCCCGGATGCGGCATGTCTATATCTGGCGGAGTATCGGATACCAGGCGAGGCACACCTTCACCTGACGGGGTGTCAGATAACAGCCAGGGTGCGTCTTTTTCTGGCGGAGTATCGGTTACCAGCTGAGGCATGCCTTTACCTGGTGGAGTACCAGATACCCGCCGGGGTACTTCTCGGTCTGGCAGAGTATCGGATACCGAGCTGAGGCGCACCTTTAGCTGGTGGTGTATCGAATGCTAGCCGAGACACACCTTTACCGGGCGGGGTACAGGATACCAATATACCGGATACGCCTTAACCCGGCGAAATATCGGATGTCAGCTGAGGCACGCCTTTACCTGGCGGAGTATCGGATACCAACCGTGGCGCGCCTTGATCAGAATATCGGATACCAGTCGCGGCGTGTCTTTATCTGTCGGAGGATCCAGTACGAGCCGTGGCACGTGGCGCATCAGCCCAGCTCAGCCTCCTTTACATCTCCATACTCCCGGCGAAGCTCGCCACTTAGATTCGCTCCACGCCCGTACAGTCTCTAGCCTTTGATATGCAAATTTACGAAGGTAAGGCAGCCAATAAATATTGCATGAGCTTTGTTTCAAAGACTTTTGTGCATTTCTTCGGCGTTTAATAAAACCCTTTGTAATATTCCACTGCACGTGCCTCAGGCCGGAAAAAGGCAGGGCCAGGACCCTCAGGTGGAGGCAATGGAGGGTGGATGAAATGCAAGACAAAGGAAAACTAAAATCACTTCTGCGCTTCTGAAGATTTCCCCCACACGATACTTTCCGACTGCAAAGCATCATGAATTTACATCTTCATCTTTTATTGGAACGAAACGCTACGAAATAGATTGGCCGTTCCAGTTACTGATAACCATGTTACCGTCACTGACTGAAAGATATTTATGCAGTTTCAGGGGCATAAATGACGATACAAATGCAAACCAAACTACACGTTTCAAAGTTTTGGTGATGCGGTCGTGATGTTTGGATCGTGACACATAGCAACGACAGCGAGCTAACCTTGAAAAACGCCGTCGATGTGGAAGTAACACGCAAGTAATGTCAGGGTATGCTCACAAGAAACCTCGGGAAACAATGATTAAATGCCAACAAGCACAAAGCCATTCAGGTTCTTTGAATTATTTTCAATGCCCGTCGGGCTGTGCTTCATTCCACAGGACTGCAAAAGCATAACGCGCATCACTGCGTAGCGCAAAAACGAATTAGTGCCCACTTAAAGTTGTTTCCTAGTGCTGTCGAGATAAAACAAGTAATCAATAGACAAGAACAAACGTTTTTAGACAGCCAGCAACTCCTCAAGAAAAACCATGGAGGTACGTGCTGAAAGATGTGGAGGAAAACATTCACACGCCATGCCATACAACACCTGTTGAACAATGTGGGTGGAGGTGAGGGCAGGGACAACAGTATCTTTGACCCAGTTATTCATCAATGGAGAAGGATGAATCGGATCACAGGGTTTTGCTGTGGTAAAAAAAACAAAAAATGGCGGGCGATCATGGAGATGGAAGTACAGGGTGTTCTTCCCTTGCCACGTCCGTGCGCATGCTGCTAAATTCCGCATAAGTCGACAAAAGCTCTTCGCCCCTTTCCGCAAAGTCGTGATGGTCACGCATACATATGCTCGAAGTGGATGGCGGCGCACGGCTCAAAACCTTTGCATGTTTACGTTTAAAACGCAGGAAACTGCCTGTTCTAGCAGAACACGGGATTTTTCGCTGTCGTGTTACGCGAACAATGACAACAAAGATGCATCAAGCGAACAAAAAACATCGAACCTCAACGAAGGTCGTCTTCCCGTCAAACCAGCCTTTCATCCATGGCTCTCCATGTCTTTCGGCGCACCTGCATATGCACGTGCGCTCCGCTCAGCGTCCCGACACCGAACGAAGCGGCCACCTTCGCTCAGCGTCCCGGCACCGAACGGAGCGACCACCTCCGCTCAGCGGCCACTCAGCGGGCTCGGACACCGCTCAGCGGCCCGGCGGCGGCCGCTCGAAACGGTGCGGCCGCCCGCGGGCCGGAATCCACCGGCGGGACGGATCGGCGCGCCCGAATCAATATCCAACAATAGGAGGGGGACGGGCGGCTTATTGGGAGTCGGCGACGCCGCCCAGTCCGGGGCTCCACGCCGGCCGATGACCGCCGGCCGCCCGACAAAGCCGCCCGCGTGGCTCCGTCGGCCGGTGGCTGTCGTGGCCACAGCAGGTCAGGGGCGGGCGGCACGTGAATGATGACGTTGAGAGCTGATGCACGGGGTTTGACGCCATAAGGTGGAGCGGCGCCTGAGGCTGCTAAAAAGAAATGGTGGGTGGTGGTGAACAAAGGGAGGCTCATGTCGGATGCGTTCAAGGCTCGAAACATCGTTCGTCCGATTGTGAGAATACCAGTAACCCACCCTGGCATTAGCTCGAGGCGCCTTTGAAGTTCAAATTATACGTAGGTGTTAGTAGTTGCTGGAAACGGAACGCCGCCATGAGTAATTACGGTGGAGACCCCGAATCAAGAGCGTTGGTTGAAACTGTGCCCGTCCACCATGGCAGGTGGATCTGACGGCGCCTGCTTAATATTCGAAGGAGACGCGACCTCGGCTACCAGCAATCAGCCGTGGGTATAACAGCGGCCACTGACCATTAGACGTGGGTACGATGGTGGTCGGTATGCCGTTGGTCAGCGCTCCGTGAGGCAGCTGAGTGATGGCGGCCATCGGACTGATGTAGCTGCCCTGAGCGGCCGCCATCAGTGCTGCCTGCTGCTGCAATGACACGAGGACATCACAGAGGTCAGACCCGGCCCACAGCTCGGCGTGCTGTTGCAGCGGCACGGAATGTCACCGGCCAAAGACAGGAACCCCGGCCGCCTGCTGCTGCAGTGACACAGGAACACCACAGAGGTCAGACAGCGGCCATTGGCACCGCCCGATGCGGCACCGACCCAGGGACATCACAGAGGTCAGAGCACTGCGGAGCAGAGCGCACCCCCGGCCGGCGGTCGCAGTCGACCGGGAGGGGGACGGAACGCGACTGGAATGATGATCACACGGAGAACGCACGCCAGAATACGAATCAGATATGTAAGACGCATGCCTCCGTTCGGTGCCTCGATATATTCGTCAAGAAATGAAAAGCATCTGGGGCCACGCCGTTATTGCTTCCATTATCTACGATTGGTATTTTAAAGGGGGTTCTTGGAAACCGACTTTGCTATAAGTTGAAAACATGGAGGGTATTTCTTAAGAGAAACGTTTAATGCTCTACACAATACGGACAATAACCTTACATTCATACAAACAGGTGGACCCTTGCGTAATGCTCGTGATTTCGTATCTTTCCTTAGTATCAATGATTTTGTACAAAGACAACATGCAGTCGATATCTCGCGCTCTCCTAATGAAATCGTCCGTGTTTTTAAACAACGCCACAGACGAAGTAAAATTTGCCAATGGCAACGCCAATGCTGAAATAAAATAAAGTCAGTGCCAATGCCAGCGAACATCTGCCACTGTGACCACTTCGTGTTGTAACAAAGCGCATCGCCGAATGGCAATGTCATATGACACCACAAACAAACGATACGCAGTTTCCTTCCACAATTAAGTGGCGTCGTACTTGTGATGTCATTCCATGACCTCGCGATGGCATGCCTACCTTTAACATACTTGCTTTTCTATTTGCTAGCCTTCCTCTCCTTTCTCTCTCTCTCTCTCTCTCTCTCTCTCTCTCTCTCTCTCTCTCCCTCTCCTCTCGCTCTCTCTCTCTCTTTTTTCTCTTCTCTCTTCTCTCAGTATCGTCTTCCTGCCTCACGTTCCCTAACTCTATTTGAAACCCCCTTAGATTTCTATCCGACATTTCCGCTATCTGTTCAGCGATCCGCTCTGGATTTACCGCGGCCAGCTATCCCGCTTTTATGGCGAATATAACCAGCGATGCCACTTCTGCGGCAGGCACTGCCAATAATCACATTTCTGCGGCGCATACGACTTACGATCCCGCTTCTGCAGCGTTTACAGCCAGCGGTCCCGCTTCTACAACGAAAACGGCCGATCATCCCACTTCCGCGGCGCATACGGTCGCCGGCCCCGCGACTGCTGCATTTACGGCCGCCGATCCCACTTCTGCTGCGTATACGGCCGCCGATCCCACTTCTGCTGCGTCTGCGGCCGCCGATCCCGCTTCTGCTGCACATAAGAGCGACGATTCCGCTTCTGCTGCGTATATGGCCGCCGATCCCGCTTCCACTGCGTATACGGCCGCCGGTCCCGCTTCAACTACGTATACGGCCGCCGATCCCGCTTCTGCTGCGTCTATGGCCGCCGATCCCGCTTCTACTACGTATACGGCCGCCGATCCCGCTTCTGCTGCGTCTATGGCCGCCGATCCCGCTTCTGCGGCGCCCAAACAGATCATCTCCGCTCCGGCGATTCGGCGTTTTTCGGCGCGCTAACACCACTTGGAGCGGCGTTTTTGCGAGCGCGTCGAATCGATACGGCCCGGCTTTATTGCCAGAGACGGCGGAGTGCGAGGGGCTGGACGGCGTCCGCGCGCCTTCCGAGCAGTCGACACGCCTCCGCCCCAGCATCGGCACGCCTATCAAGGAGCACTGAGAGCAACAAGGCCCGCGCTGCAGCGACGCATCGGGCCTGACGACTCCGTAGCCGCTGAAACACTTTTTATGGTCGCGCGAAGACGGCACGCCGCTGTTTTACAACGCTTGGCCTGGCCCGACGCATCGCATGCAAATAACTTCGGATGACACGCAAGACGCATGTGACGTATGCAAACTCACACGCACCCGCCCCAATGTCGCTTGGAATTACGGCGGATTCGAACGGGGCTTGACGTCGTCCCAGCCTCACGGCGAGACTTACGCTGTCCACAAACTGCGTGTAGGTGCCGTAGGTGCCGAACTGGTTGAAGACGAACGGCGAGAGCAGTCCCATGTTGCCGGCCATCTGCTGCATCCTCCTCAGCTGTCGCTCCTTTTCCGTGTCGGCGAACTTGACCACTAGACTAGACGATGCACCCTGCCGGCGACAGAGAGCGATTTTTATTGATTGAGCTGACAGCTTAGTATGGGTGGGTGGCTGACCGAGGGAAAGATACCAGGCATTTATTTTTATCTCAAAGAGCGTTCTACATGGTGCTGGGCCTAGCGATGGTCGGACGGAATCCAGCCCAAACATGGTGAGTATCCCCGAGGACCGCTAAAAACCCATCGAAGATTGTCGGAGGCTCTCCTGGACAATTAAGGAAGTCAAAATGCGATTAACGAGGGTTTGAGACCGATAAGAGTGATCTTAAATTTTTATTTAGACCCAAAACCGGGCCAAAGAAAAGAAGAAATTACTAGTCGTAAAGCTAAAGAGGGACCGAAACATGTGGCGGGCTATTTTAGAAACTTTGTGCGGCACCGAAGTAATTACCAGAGCCGCTGCGACGAACACATGGGACTCGGCAAAATGCACAGTATATATAGACTTCGTTATATTCCCTCAGACAAAATCAAAAAATTTCCGGAGATGACAAAAGGCCCTTACACGGTAGTTTTAAACAATTCATAAGGCATGGGCCGCCTGAGGATTATTTAGGATAGTCTAACAACGAGAACCCTGAAATTCTGGCCTCGATTGGTCCCACACAGATGCCTCGTGCAGCACAACCCTTGATTTCCTGCTCCAGGGAACACGATAAACATGGTGTCATGACCCCTTGGCACACCCTTGGGTATAGGAAACTGCTGCTACTGTATCAGATGTCACGAGCGCTTCTTAACAAGGCCCTGCCAGCACGTGGAAATGGCGCAGCTGGTTCCCACGCGAAGGAGAAAAGCAAACAGTAAATCAACTTAAAAAACAAGACACATCTGTTGAGATGTCAGCTGGCGGAATCGATGCGACAACCAACTGTCTGAGAACTGTTTTTAACGTCGTCTTAACGTTTCCTTAGTCGTCCAGCGTGTCGTAAGCACTAGGGGTTACGCTTGTTCACGGTGGCACTGGGTGCAAGTTTTCTCATGGTGCTCACAACCAGAAGCAGACGTTGGTGGCTGGGCAGGCCAGTCGATTAGTCCGTACGCAGTAGCGTGGCTCTGATGACTTCTGATACGTTCTCTTCAGATAAACTGGACAATTCGGCGAAGCCCATTGCTCATGGATCAAGAATGAGAAGTACTGGAAAACCGTCCGAGTCCCGCATTGGCACTTCTTCAAAAGTTGGCCCTCGCTTAGTCGTATTTGCCGCAACAGAAGACAGAGTTACCACCGCATTCCCCGTCAGAGCGTGCATAACATCGCCAACACCGGCCGAAAACAGCAGCTCGGCTCTCAGGCCTGCAGGCTGGGCCTCCTCCAACAGCGACCGCCTCGTGGAAATGTTCGACCTTTACGAGCAAGGACTACAGTCAAGTGGGACGAAATTACCCGACTCGGCTTAACTCCGGGACAAGTTGGAGCCGGGTAATTGAAAAACGGCCGCGACGGGACCCCAAAACAGCGCCAACAATTGGAATTGGCGACAGGCGGAGCACGCGATTCGGAGCGCAAGCGAACGCCAGCCAGCGTGGTCCGCCTCGAAGACGTGGTTCGGCCGAAGACCGCAAATACTGCGGCTTTATTGACGTTGTAATTGGAAATGCTCGCCGGAAGCGGGGAGGTCGAGGGTTTCCCAGAACGAGTATCAATAAATGGTAAGTTAAAACCTGTGTTCAGGTGGCCGTAAAACGAATGGCTAAACCACGACCACTGTCGATTAATTGGGCGTAAGTTGAGACCAAATCCACAGCCGAAAAGGTACAGAAGGATTTAACTGCATTACAGCATTAAAAACACCGATGACAGACACCATGCCACTGAAAAAGTTTTGTCATATTCCCGAGCTTCATTCCAATGCTGAGTGGAAAGCAAATAATGCGATGGATACTCTACAGGAACAGGAAAGTCTTCTGAATAGTTCACGTCGAAATGTAGCTGGCAGAACTCAACGTCTCCCGGATTCCTCACTAATGGATTCCTTTCAGGAGGACAGGAAGAAATATCTGCATATTTCATCGAAACATCTTTCTTCTTTCAGATCCATCATTTGGTGAGGGCTCTCTACCGACACAAATGCTGCTCTCGAATCCGGTTTGACGTCAAACGTCCCAAGATGGGTAAAAAATGAACGCGGTCCATGTCTAAGATCATATGGGTTTGGTCACTAAAACCATGTGACACACATCTTCCGTCCGTAAGACGTACGTCGACCATTGCTATTGGACATCTGGAAAAATGCGTCACCAAAACGGCTTCAGCGCAGCCTTGCCTCACTTCCTCAAAGCTTAAAGCGGTAATTAAACCCATCTCTGCAGGAGAAAGACCGAAGCAAACTTCTGCGTCGACCAGAGTGAACAAATATCAGGCAACATGCATGCGGCCAAGAAGTGTCGCACTGCACCGTACTGATATTCGCAGAAGAAGATCATTACATCAGCGCAGTTTACCGCACCGATTTTTTCCAACCCTGCGTCAGCGTCGACGACTCCACCTCGCACCGGACAGAGGGCAATGACCCGCACGACCTCGCAGCGACCCGGGGAAGGGGGGGGAGGCGGGCTGGCCCCGCGACCCGGACGGCTCGATGCGACCGCAAAGCCGGCGGCCGGCTCCAGCGCCCGACTCTGGCTGGCCCGGCGCGGCCGGCCGCTTCCTAAGCGGCGCACGTTTTGTGTTTACGTTCGGCCGCCTGCGCTGAATGCCGATGGCCTGCTCGGGCCCGATCCTGCCGCCCCGGCGTTATCCACTTGATAAGCCATTCAAACGGCAGCGGCAGGCGGCGGCCGGCGCCGGCCCGCCCAATGCGGCTAATGACCGTGAACCGATTGGGCGGCGCCGCGCGGAGCGCCGCCGCCCGGGCCGGCGCAAACTTTGATCTGGCTTCAAAAGCCAGATTGATTGCCCGTCTGGCCGCCCTTGAGTGCCGTCGCCGCGCCCGGCGGGCCGGCCCGGCCGCCGCGCCGGCGCGCCGGCAGCGGAGCCGGCGCTGGCGGCCGGCGCAGGTCGGGCTGGCGCGAGGGCCGGGCCGGGGACGCGCCCCTGCCGCGACCGTGCCATCCGCTGAGGCCGGCCGTGCGTGAGGCGGTGGTGCCGATCGCAGCGATACACCGCGCGGACGGCGCCGGCGGCGGGCCCGGCAGACGGCGGACGGCCGGATCGACCGTGCCCGAGTGCCGGCGCCGCCGGACCGGGCGGATAAGGCAGCAGTCGACTCCTCCGCAGAATGTCTTGAATGCGTCCCCGCGCGCGAGTAAGAATAATCCGTGGAATGGCCGAGAGACTATCATGGAGGTAGTTCCGGTGGAAGTCCTGCATCGTAGGTGGCGAAACGCTCTTGGACGGCAAGCCTTTGAGCCTGGATGAGTTTCATGTACGGACCATTACACGTGGAGGATGTGTTAGCGAAGCGTTTCAACTATTCCTATCAGCACTTCGTGAATTAAACATTGGGCTGAAAAATGACCCAGACATTGGAAGAGGAAACAGCTCATACCGGAACAACGTGCTGAATAAAGAATCTTCGGGTTTTAGAGAACCTGAAGGCAATGTACTGCAGCATTTGTTTCCAGATTACAAGTCCAGAAAATTTAAACACGACGAAATTCCAAAAGCACGAGTAAACGGCAAGCACACGGGTTTGCTAGACACAATCGAATGCCACTCATTATAACCTTAATGCTCTAGGTGACCTTGGAGACGCCTGACCATTATCAGAGCAAAGCAATGAAAACCATGCCAAACACGGAAAATGCAAGCCATTCTAATATCACGGGCATGGAAAACAGCGGGGACGGAGCAAGGCTTCGTTTAAACTCCCTTTATTCCGCGACAGCCCAGGCGGGCGCACGCTCTCCAAGGAGGCGGCCAACTCTTTCGGCGTCGTTTCTCGTTTGTCCGGTAACGAGGCAGCGGCGCCCGCGGCTCGAGGCCGCCCAGCGCCTCCGTCCCCACCTTATCTGGTAAGCTAATTCTGCGGCGCCAGCGGCCGCCGCGGTCCGGTAATTTCCCACAATGAGTGGGAGTAGCAGGGCGATGGGCGGCGCCGTGTCGGAGACGGCCTCCGGACGCGCCCGACGACCCGCCGCCGCCGCCGCCGCCGTCGGCGGCGACGCTGTTTGTCGGCTGCTCGACGACGGACGGGGAGGCGGGGGCGATCGGCGGCCGCGGCCAGCGCCCGATGAAAACAGACGGCCGGCGCGGCGGCGCCCGGTCCCGGCAGGCGAGTCGTACTCACGGGCATCGTTTGACTACCATGTAAACTGTTGATGGCCGTCTGCGCTTCCTGATGTGATGAGAACTTCACGAAAGCGCAGCCTGAAAAGGAGCAGAGGCAAGTGAGACGTTGTCGGGATCCTCTTGGGACAGTCAAACGCACAGCTCGTCAGCGATTTACGGAATAATTGTATTCTGTTTCGTACGTGAACAAGCTCAAATGAGGCATTTCGGAATAATGGGCTTACAGAGTAAAGCGATCCTACAAAACTGACATCACATTTGTTGATTTCATGTTACCATAGGTGATCTTGGAATCAATGTCAGTGCATGTATGTACCATACATGCATACATAACATCATACATCATGCATTCACATGGAACAATGCAATAAATGACAACAGTTTACCGACAACACTGAACTGAGTTAGACACTTAAAAATCGACACAGTTTAATCAGAGCTTGGCCGTTTTTATATACTCAATCCGCTAGTTTAAAGTCAATGAGCCTTTCTGTCTACGCAAATTTTACAACAATGACTTCCTGAGGGAGTCAACTTGCGGGAAAACTTCTAAGCCAACGACGGACAGCCTGGTTTTAACAGCGAGGAGACGGTTTTCTTCTCCACTGTTATAGAGCCCGAGTTAACGACAACCAGGGCGACTACTGGTCATAATGACACGACTGTTAAAATCTGTGATTCTTCAACATTCCCGGACGGTTCTTGCTACACCACCCAAGTGCCGCATTTTCCACACAACGAAACCAATGGCATGATCGGTCGTGCCCGTTTCTGGTTGGGTTTACGGTGAGCGCAAAACAGATGGGAACACTCGTTAACATAAAGTTCTGACCACGGAGCGATGGTGCTCACCCCAAAAGCCGCGTCCGATCAGCAGAAATAATCAGTAGGGCCAATGGCAAAACAGATGCACTCGCATCTTCTGGTCTGCTAGTACCTAATGTAAACATTAATTTAAACATAAAAAACATGAGTAAATCTAAACAAGGTATAAAGAGTCTACAACAATCCCTTTGCCTGGTTTAATAAAAATAACTACAATGTCATACACGATTGGTAAAATTATTTATTAAGCAGAACGTATTATAATCGGTTCATCATGTTTCGAAAAACACAGCAAATCACTGCATTAGCTACCTGATATGCATTTCATGGCATAACGACTTTCCGACATTTTCAAGTCAACATATACTCAAGTCACTTTCGAATGACACGTGAACGAATACCATTTTTGACGTCAGCTTCATGCATGTGAGGTTCAGTTACGCACCCTCTTCTGAGAACAAACTGTACGTAATCCGGAAAGTCCCTTGACTCAAATCCCATGGTAAAAATACATGGGAGTTTCTGGCTGAAATAGATATCTACATCTGAGCGCCCTGAAAACGCGCATGAACTGCCGGCGACCTGACGGCTGCTCCCTGATTTAGCCGTGACCGTTTCCAGGTTCATGGAGCACGTGGCCGGGCGGCCAGTGGCCGATGCATCACGGAGTCACTCCCGCCGAGTGCGACGTCGCGACTTTAATGGCCTGGCCGGGCGCGCTTTAGAAGGATGGCCTTCCCATGCAGAGCGGCCGTGTTCCGCCGTGCGGAGCGCGGCGCGGCCATGCGGGCTTTGACCGGGCTGCGAGCGAGGGCGGCCGCCGGCGTCGCGGCGACACTCGGCCCCAGTCATCTGGCGCTGAACGCTCTTCAGCCCGCCGGCCGCCTTTGGAAGTCATGACCCAAACAGACCCATAAAGGTCAGCCCCATCAGTTTCCGTTTCGGCTCTCGTAAAGTTCTGAGAGGTAATCTCGCTGGTGCGGCCTCCTCGGAAATTTAAATATCCCGCCGGCGGCAGGCAGCCCCAGTGGACTGCCGCTGCGGATGGCGAAAGGCCCCACCGGGCTGGACAGGACCACGCGGAAGAGGACCGCCTGCGATGTCGCGCCGTAAAATGCTCCAGTGGTGCTGCATTGGAAACCAGCGGTTCAACGTGTCACATCGAAAAGTCCGATGGTTCATTAGTTCAGGGAAGCTCTTCCTGTCGTGTGCAATTACGCACAGCGACAGGATATATATTTACGCAGAAAAAGCCAATGAAAAGGAGCATAAAATTGCGGACGGCAGACAAACTGTGCAGCTGAGCGGTATAAGCAAACATTGCCAACGTGTAGTACCATCTATTGCACATAAATCTCATGCCAAGTGTTTATCATCGGGGCCACAGCACCGCACTTTTCTCCTCTTTTCTGTCGTTTGGAGTCGAGTTTAAAGTGATATTAACGAAGATGTTTGGACCGCGATCCTGCGTTTGTCTTTTCGGAAAGACAAACAGAAAGAAGAGGGAGAGAAAAGGTTTGGCTCCGTTCGATTTCCATTCGGTTCCGAAATGGTTACGAATTGCAAGCTCACTCCCAAAAGAATTCGTGAAGAAACGGGCAACATACGTTACTCTGGCTCTAACCTTTTAAATTAGGGCTGGTAAATTCCAGTTCAGCACAGAACCGCTGCCAAAAACAGCCTGGAATTGCTCACAGGTACCCTGATCGCTGGGAGTTATGGAGGGTTGTTCTTTTACCTACTCTGATAATTTCTTTTTCTTTGAGGACGGGAAGGAGCCATTCTAAAACTACAAACCCTGCTCAAGACTAAAACCTTTGAACATCTTTGTTTGTCTTGCCTTAATGCCCTTTTGTCGCATATTTACCTCCTAAGCTTTATGGCTCAATTTAGAGAGCTCTTCGCTTTTGAAGCAGGCCATGCTTACAGACCAAGCAATGCAATTAACGAAATGGCTTCTGTTCGCCTCGCTGCACAGAGAGACGACACCGTGGTGACGACGAGCAGAAAGATATCACCATCACGCGGACTACTGAAAACCCTACAAGGCGTTCCGACTATCGACTGACTCTATGTTCCTCCGTACATGGCTCCATCATGAATACTCCCCGAGATATGGTACACTTTCGTAAAAAATCATCATACGCACACCGAGATCGGCTCATTTATAATCACGTCCCAGATCTGTTTCAAACATCACTTCTGTGATATTAACGGTGTCACGAAAATTCACGATTTGCGACATATTCTTCAGGGAAACAGTTGTGGCATATGAAATTAAAACTATTCCATTAAATATATGTTTTGTGTTGTTTAAGATAAAGCTTACTCACATGATCACAGGAACTAGTTTGGGATGGGGAATGAGTTATTTCGTTTTTCACCAAATGCCACAAAGTTATGTTATCCACAAGGCTGTACCACTTTTAACAGAATATAACATAAAAGGTATGTTCTGTTATTGCCAAGGCTGTACATTTTCATCAGACAGCAGAGGTGAAAAACATTATTCTATATCTTTGCGGAACGAGATATAAACCCAGAACACGCGCGCAAAATCGGAAAGCTCCGACCGCTAACAGATGCGATCTCTCTCAGATCTTTGACTAGCATACACATTACAACTCAATTATACTACTCCTCACTTCGCTGGCCCTAATCTTGAATGATATTAGGACTGCCAAGATGATTGATTTCATTAATTTCGGCGAGAAATGGCAGGCACAAGACTCTTGGGGGAGCGGACTGAGCCTGGAGCGACCGGCAAGCTTCAATAACACACAAGGCCGGGAAAACGTCCGGCGAATTTCGCCGGATCGTCGCCGGCGCGGCGCACCCAATCACAGACGGGCGGTGTCGGAGGTGTCATCCGTCGAGTCCCGGCGGCGAGCGCCGGCGACGGCGAACACAACACGGCTCTCACCGGACCCGACAAACACTCGCGACAAACAGCACGCCGGAATTTCGGCGGCTGCGGGGCTCCGACGGTAGATGCCGGTCCGAGTGGAAGTCACGCAGCGCGGCGCGAGCGTCGTCCACTCCTCGGGCTGGCGCTTTCGGCACCGGGATACTGACCTTTGCTAACTCCGTCCGTGCCGCGCAGTATGGTGCACTCCTCGATCAGACCGTACGGCTGGAACAATTGCTTTACGTCCTCTTCAGTCTGTTGCTTACTGAGCATACCAATGAAGAGTTTCCGGTCTTCTGAAACAAAGGGCACTGCATTAAAGCATCTGCTTAGTGGACAATTTTATACCGCACAGCTCTGAGCCAAAGCTCATATAAACGCGACAGGGCGATTTACGACGTCATTTGCAACTTTATTTCTCCATTGGTCAAGGAATGAGACACATCAAGTGATGCTCTCTGTGGCCAAGATTTCCTGACCTATGAAAATCTAAACCGTGCACATAAGAGCAAAATTCACTTGACGAACTACACAAGACACAAATAACTGTCAGTGCTATAAATAATGTATTCATTCATCCGACGACTGCATAGACATAAACGAAACCATCCTCTGCCTCAATTACACGGGTCGTTCCGATTTTAAACATGAGGGATCTTTCCGTCGTTTCATGTAAACTTCTCACAAAATGTTGCATCATTTCCCCATATGTTATTACAAAGTTTCTCTCATATGTTTCCGTAATTTTTCATGGCATCATTCAGTGTCAATGAAAACAGTCCCCATTCTTTGCCAATCAAAGTGTCAGTAATGCCAGCACACATGTCAGTTGCTCCCTAGAGATAAATTATATTAAACAGGAACTACGGGGCATTTCTGAGAAGCAACACACGTTAGTGTGCATTACATTACGAATGCTATCCCCTGTCTCTTTTTTCCAAGCTGTTTTTCTTTTTTTTTGCGTGACATCATTGCTATTATTTTTTTGCGATTTCTCGAAGCCCGAAGTGGCTCAGGATATTCGCAGGCAGCTGCAGTCTGTCTTAGCTGAGATCCTGGGTTTAAACATGTACTGACAGTGGCGGATTGTTGCCATGGTAAACCAGAAAAAGTGAAAAGCGGGGAGTGGTGTAACTCATCCTGACTGTGTTCTTTAAATATCGCGGCTCCACATATCGCATAAATAGGTCACGCGGCTATAGAAGAGTATCCCTGTTTCGCTATGAACAGGAAGGAAAATGAAGTGGTAAATGTATGGAATACGTCTTTTTTGGACTGATGACCTTCGCAGGAATGTTTCTTAAGGCACTCCTGATACTCCCAAAAATCTTGACATCATGGATCATACTTCGTTACAAACATGCCGTAAAACTATACGACAGTCCTATTCCGCATTTCTAAGACCAGAAAGAACCTTTAACTACTGGAGGAACCCTTCACCACTTGTAAGCTAAGAAAGACCCTTTCTCCCTTCAGTGGCCAATAGGCCTCGTCCCCTTTTCAGCACCATTCTCCCTCTCTCCGGCCATACGACTTCCAACTTTTCCAGGCCGGCAGGGACGTCTCAGGCACCGTTATGCTCCCTTGGAGGGTCGTTTGCGTCCGTTACCGAGATGAAAGTAGCAGTCCGGGTCGGGCAGATACCGGCGCTTAAGCCGTGTCACCGCCGCAAGACGGCGAGAACGGGCCAACTTTGATGGCGCCCCCAGCCAGCGTCATGGCCTGGCGGTCGTGCGTGGACGGTGCCGGTTTGCGTGTCAAACCGCTGTCGATCACAATCGGCCGCAGAAACGGAGCGTATATTTAGCGGCGGCCAACATCAAAGTGCATTATTGATTTTGATTAGATAGCCGAGCTGAAGTAGCGGTTCCACGGCCGGAAGATTGCGAAGCGAACGGGGACTGGTCGATAGAAAATGGTGCCGAGAAACGTGAAAGGGTGCACCGATGAAAGCCGCTGGTATTATTCAAGTGCTGTCCAAGTGCTGTTCAACTTTATGAAAACGGCACTTAGTGCCACGCTTTGTTCTGCCTTTATTCCATCATTTCTGGCTTGCCTTATACCTCGAGATTGCTATTTCCTTTTACATTTTCTGCACTTTCCGTGCAGTTTTCGTTTAGTATCGACATAGACGTCTTTGAATAGGTAACTAGCATTCTAAGATTTGTTCATAATCATAATAGCCTGTTGCATAAACAAATGTATAAGCTAATGCATACTTCAAGCATAAGTTAATGAATCATTTATTTTACACTTTGATCAGCACGATGTTCAAAAGATGCATAAAATGCTCCCATGTTTTCTGTTCATTCTGCCGCACGCAGGCTAGACGCGGCTTCTCGTCTCAAATCTGGAAACAGAGTCAAATATCATCGTTCCATGCACATTTAACCACCAACGCCAGCAGTGAAGCTTGAACCAATGAATAATCTTGAACTTCGTTTTTGAACGTTTTCAAACACCTGGTGACAACATGGGAAGTGAATGTCACATTACTTAGCTGAGCTGCGAACCGTTAAGTCCAGGAACAAATTTGATCGCTGTCATCGCTGGTGCCGTAGTCCAATGCCTGCACGTATGCCTTGTCTGGACCTCATTTGTCCGTTAAGCCCTGAGATTAGCACAAGTACCTTTCCTGCCCTAAATTCCCCAATAGCTGGCTCTGTATGTACCTCCATCCCATTTCATTCATGGTCGCCCGCCGTGATCCTCTGGCGCATCTGACCACTGCACTCCCTGAGAGTCTGCCCCATCTGACCACCATTGTCTCTAAGAGTCTGCCCCATCTGGCCGCGGCGGCCTCTGAGAGTCTGCCCCCTCTGACCGCGGCGGACTCTGAGAGTCTGACCCTCTGACCGCGGCGGACTCTAAGAGTCTGCCCCATCTGACCACCATTGTGTCTCTAGGCCGTCCCATCTGGCCGCGGCGGTTCCTGAGCGTCTGCCCCATCTGACCGCGGCGGACTCTGAGAGCCTGCCCCATCTAACCGCGGCGGTCTCTGAGAGTCTGCCCCATCTAACCGCGGCGGTCTCTGAGAGTCTGCCCCCTCTGACCGCGGCGGCCTCTGAGAGCCTGCGCGATCTGACTGCGGCGGTCTCTGGGAGCCTGCCCGATCTGACCGCGGCGGCCTCTGAGAGCCGGCCCCATCTGACCGCGGCGGCCCTTGAGAGGCTGCCCGTCTGGCCGCGGCTCGGAGGGCGAGGCAGGCGGCCGCCGCTCGACCGAGTGGTCCGGACGGCTGTAACATCTGCTGAATATGGCCGCCCTGATTGGATTCGGCCCCGCCTCGTCAGCAGCGCTCGGCGCGCGCCCGTCGCCGGGCACGCCCCCCGGACTGCCGAGCCGGGGGGGGGGGGGGGCTGGCCAGGACGGGGCCGTCTGGGTGCCGGGTCCCACCGGCGAGTGGTCGGGACGGAGTGGATGCTGGATCCCACTAGCGGGCGTTCAGGACCGAGTAGGATACCGGATCACCCACCAGGTGGGCAGGGTCGGGACTGAACGAGTCGGACGTTGGGTTCTACGGGCCCCACCAGCGGGCAGTTAAAACTGAGCGGGTGTCGGGCACTATCAATATGTTGTCGGCATGAGAGATACAATGGGTGCTACGAGTGGGCACCTGGAACTAAGCGGATACTGAGTGCCACCAATGTGTGGTGGGCGGCTTGGCCCGGGGCGGGAATGACCCCGTTCTGTTCAGGACGTTCACGACTTTCATGACGTTCAGGGCGTTCACGAGCGTCGTCCGGGTTTGCCGTTGCACCCGCAGCAGATGAAGACATCAGCGGATGGCAGCGGAGGCCAGGCGGCCCACTGACATCAGCCTCCACCCGACGATGGACTGAGCTCCAGAGGGTCGGTTTCCTCCATTGGCCGCACATGAGCCGACAAGAGATGGCGCTGAGCTGTCAGGCCGAGGGGCTCGGTCGCCTCTGGCCGACCCTCCTTTATCACGGATGCTGTGGAGTGGGTGCCATAAATCCGGATCGATAGCTCCAGAACAGGGGTCGCTGAAAGTTTATCTGGACCAGTATTGAGCTCTGCATGCCCTTTCGGCGATCGATGGCCCACCCAATGTACGTGACCGGTGCAGCGTAAACATCAGAGACGTTCTTTTTCGTAAGTGTAAGGATGCAGCTGAAGGACAGATTAAAATATTCCCCAGATCTAAGATAATAAGGTATGGTATTTGTCAGGCGCATGCAAACATTAGATCTGATTTAACGACACGTACTTGCGTTACTCCTATTCGGGAGGTCTAGTCAGCAAAGCTTATAAAGCGGGAGTGTTACATACCTCCAACCATTATCTACAATTCAGCCTCGTAAGGCGGATCCATTCAATGCATGACAAGGGCTATCTCCACTCTATCTTAATTTCATACTAACATTACCATGTCAGCATGCTAGCGCTGTTGCGTCAATTTATCGGCAAACAGAAGCCAACTTGTTAGAGGCTAGGACACGTCATTGGGGAATGGCTCCGGCTGACAAGCCTTCCGAGCATTGTCAAACTCGCATCGAATCCATCCATGTTGGACACGTTTAATCCCTTTAGATCTATTGCAATTCCGGTTCGGAAAAACCAACTTTTTTACACCCGCACCCCACTGGCGGTCGGCGCCAACCACTCCCAACGGGGCGTGGGGGTTGACCGTCCTCTCTAACTCACGGACGGTTGGTCGCACGATAAGAATAAGCACGTCGTTAGAAAGCTCGTGACAAGCATTGCTCAAAACTGGTCTCATTTTTAATTTTAGATAATATGTAAGCCATTTAACTCTATATACATTTTCTCGCAGCCAGCTGCATGAAACCGACAAGCGTCCTGGATCTCAAAGGCTATGACTAATAAAGTATAGGTAAAGGCATCAAGGAACAGGTACAAGTCCGCAGTTCCCGATGCACGTCTAATGTCTCTGATTTGTTAAATATATGTGCCGAAACATTAAGTTGAAGACACGGCGATTTTCGCGCCGACTGCCGGCGGGCACCGTAGCCGAACACGGTATGAAATTAATGGGAACTAATTTTAATGTTTCTTTATTTCCGCGACATAGGCCTTTCCATGTAATATGCCTTGATCTTAGTGGTTCTTATGATGGTTTCTAATGCTTACAATAGAGAAAACCTCAGTAGTTTTCAGTCTACATAACTGGAGAAGCTTTATTCACGAAAGCCTGTTCACTTCCAAAATATGCAACTTTTTGAAACTTTTTGAACTTTTTGGTATTACTCGCAATACGGCGGACGCAGTAGCCGAACGCAGTATGGAACTAACGGGAACTAATTTCGGCGTTTCTTTATTTCCGCGATATAAGCCTTTCCACGCAATATGTCTTGATCTTAGTAGTTCGTGTGATGGTTTCTCATGCTCAGATTAAAGAAAACTTCAGTAGAAATCAATCTACATCACTGGAAGCTTGTTCATTTCCAAAATGTGCAACTTTTTGGAACTTTTTTGAACTTTTTGGTATTACTCGCAACTGTGTGAGTCAGTTCTGCCATTTTCTATTCGTTCTGAGTAATTCATCGCCGATTTTGACGGCGGCGCATTTAAGCTCATAACAGTGATTTGTGGCCTGGCCTCAGGTCAATGGATGGAAGTCACTGATACTGAGACCAATGACCGTGACTGGATGCCTGCATCGCCCCACACTAAAAATATTATGACAAAATCTGTGAATTTCCCAAAAAGCTACGACAAATCTTGAAAATGGGGTTGGTCCATGACCCCCAAAAATTTCGAAAAATCTGGGATGGCAGACCTGTTGCATCTATCAAGAACCGTAATCCCTGAAATTTCTATTGTGATATCATGTCTTCCGAAAAAGTTGCAGGGCGCGTGAACGTTTTTGGACATAGGTCAACTTGAACTGACCTAGGCCAGACATCTGACTTGGCCTGAGGTCAAAACCTTCAAACAAGGTGTAAAAATGACAAATCAAAAGGTACGCAAGTTTCGTGGCGCTGCGTTCGTTCGTTCTCTTGCAATCTTGGAAAAACCTCGGAGGGGGAGGCGGTCAATCCAGTTGGGGGCGGGTTAAACCTGTCACGTCTTGTTACACCACTGAAGTCTCCAGTTCTGGGAGACTGGAGATCTTACATGCATTTGCATTACTCGCGTTTCCACGCATTCGCTCTACTTATTTTCGTCCAGGAAATAAGACCATGGTTAATGCTCCGGAAACTTCTCAAGAAGGAATCGTTTGCGCGGTTCTTTCCTTTGCTGTTATGTCCCGCCATCCATGGTATCAGGTTGCGAAATAATGTGACGTGGGCATGCATGCTCGAATAACGATAACGTGCGTTGCTCATTATTTCGTATTTATTATTACTATCCTGGCAATGTTTTGACAACCTCACGTGAAGCTAACCAAACCCCGATTGAAGCCGCGAATTATCATGACACTGAGGCAACGTGGTCGATACGAGAAATGAATGCCATCGTTGTATTCTGACCGATGTGTTCCGACGCACACTAAAATGTTATTTTTCATAGATGCGTAAATGTGGTTGCTTTAAAAGTTAGCTTTAACTGAAAGACTTTTGATTTAACCGTCGGTACATAATTGGAAATGGAAATGGAAGGTGGAAATGAACTGGCTTGCGTAGGATGTTTATTGCCGAGCTCTGAAGCAACATTTTAAATTTTGGAGTAAAGTGAAAGGTCTTCTTTCATATTTTTTGTTGTTGTTTAATCTCGGACCTTCATGTACTTTCAGAAGACATCGAAGTCTGCAAATCTTCCAGAGTAGACATTGCCTCTTAAAAACGAACTAGTGCCATTTACGTTCTTATAACGTGGTTGCTTTCGTAGAATAGCACTGGAGACAAAATGCAACACGCATTATGGACGACAATTGTTGCTGGAGAATGTTGCCCCCTACCACTACTTAATCTTTTCTTTGTAATATATGAATACACCAATGTACTTTACCCTAAGCAGTAATTTCATCGCAATGCACGCTGACTGGAGTAATGTAATCGTATCCATCGTCTAAAACAAACAAAACCAAAGACATTACCAGGAAACAGAGGTATCTGCAAAAACCTCGAGGGAGTAATGGGAACGGGAGAAACAGTCCCGTCGGTGCTGGCCATTTTTCTGAGTAAATGTCGGCCGGGGCGTCCAACAGACGCCGCTGGTTCGTTCATCTGGGCAATGTCGAGACAATTTCATGCCCGCCGGATGCATTGGACAAGACGAGCGTCGCACCGCATTTTCGCGCGAATGAAAATTTTCTTGCCGATTTTCCTTTCTGCTCTAGCTCGCCCATGCGTTTTTCGCTAAAGTTTAAAAATGGCCGCGCACAATAACTGCGAGGCAAACCGTTATGGAAGCCCGCTTAGCGGCGGGCCTGGGCGGCCGTTATTTTATTACAGCCCACCGAAGCGGCGCCGCCGTCGGTCTGTCATTCTGTCAGATGCAAATTTGAACGGGACCAGTCATTTTCGCTGACATATCATCAATATCTCCGGCGGAGTTACTCCCTGCAGGCCCGGCGAGGGGCGAGGTGGTTCCCACTTCAGAGGAGGCGTCCGGAGGAGACGGCTGGCCGGCCGTCGCCCAGAACTGATGGTCAAGTAAAACTTTATTGCAGAATGATTGCATACCCAAGCAGCTTTCAAAGCCGAAAGCCGAATCCGAAATGGCGACTGTGATTTGGAAATTCAGAGGATGCAGCCAGATTGCATGGATATATTATCTGTATGATTCTTGATTCAACTGCCTTTGATTTTGTGAAAGCACAACTGCGCCAACCCTCGTGGCTCACCTGTGAGTAGCATTTTCAACAGCTTTGTCAATAATGCAAACGGTAACCACTGAAATGCTCATCACTGTTTTTAGTCCACGACGTTCTAACGCATGTCTAACGTATGTCTAACGTCTAGTCTAACGTATGCAAACGACTGTAGGATAAGGAATGATCGGTTTGGCTGCCGGATTCGGAAAAGAGGCGGATGCTAAATTCATGGAGATAATGTTTTACTGAAATTTAAGTTTGTATTCTTTTCGCTTGCAGCAGCCGTCATGCACATTATCGGCACATACAGCAAGAAATCCTGTCTACGACTTCGCACTTTGTTTGGCTAAGACGGAAAAATTACTAATCGATGAAATGCGCGGAAAAACTCCACCGAACGGGGTGAAGGGAACTTCCGGCGTCATTTGTTCTAAAACAAACGAAACGTACGTACGATAATACAAGCACAACATTTTTAGCCCTTCCAAATCGCTGGCGTCACGTGGCCGTGCAGGCTCCTCGATATTTTTGGTCCCAGCACCTCGATGGACTTGGGGAGTATGAAGCCCAAGTTACCCGAGCGTAATAAAGTTATGGGGCCGAAAATGCCGAGGAACCTGCACAGCCAGGTGACGCCACCTGTTCAGCTTAAACACGGACTTTGTGCCTGCATGGAAGCCGCGCCTCTGTCGTGCGGCAGAAGTGCGCTTCGTCATCGCATCCAGACCAGTCTGATTCCGCGCGTCCAGTCCGCCGTCGCCGTGAACCGTGGCTACCATCACTGGCGACACCTAGTGCGGCACGGGCTGCGGACGACGTGACCGTGCGGCGTGCCGTCCCTACACTCTGGAGGGGTCCCAGCCGGAGGCGCGCATTCAGCGCTAACGAATGGAAAATTGCCCTCCCAAATAGGATTTTTGTCAGTTGACGGACAGCGAGCCAATTAGATTGGCTGCACTTTGCTGGCGAGATGTCGGGAAATTGGCCGGCGTCCAGCTCGGCCCGGGAAGCCTCGTGTGTGCCTCCGCACATGACGGGATAAAATGTTCGCCGTATTCCGTGCTCTGAGCGTGCAACAGGCTCACAGAGCTTGGAGGCGCAGAAGAGTTTTCAAATGTTTCATAACTTTTCAGAGCAGCCGCTGGTAAATACTGGAACTGCTGAATAATTTTGCAGCAGATGTGACGGGCTTCAACTTTTGCAGGCTGGATATATAGCTTTAGGGGCGTGTACATTGCGTTTTGATGGAAACCGGTACTCGTTAACGAAAAAACGCACAAGCACCACTGAATTCACAATCTGAAGCACAAAGACTCATTCGAACGCAGTTTTCTTCGTATTCCGGGCATATCACGGCAAATAAAAGATACAAAGGCATTGCTGACTTGAGGTTCCACATAGGTTTCATTGGAAGGCTCCGTCTGCAACTGACGTTTTGTTTTTGACGTTTTGACGAGTAAAATGGGTGACATTTGCTGAAATTCGGCCAATCGTCTTTATGGCAGAAGGCAGAAGGTTAGATCAAGAGAGGGTAGGACAACTGTACTGATTGCCAGTTGTGTAGGCAAGCTATTTCCTCCAGCATCAGCAGGCACGCCTCGTAACATCCAGTGAAGTTTTTTACATATTTGTACAATGCTTAAGACGGCCTTAATAGATTCGCAAACTCGCTGCATCCTATACCAGAAGAGAGACAAGTGGCGTTTATGCAACTTCCAAATACCGTTTTGTACTGCTGAACACTGCAGACATCACCGAATTGCGACAGGCCGTTATAGGACCGGGTATAAACATTGCATCCGACTATAAGCGAAGAAAAAACAGACACAAATGGCCCATTTTACACTGCATTGGGGATAACGCAACAAAATCTATTTTTGTATGGTTGGGTGGTGTTGTTAAATGGGATGCATTATGCAATAGCCCAAAATTAATGTCAAGGGTATCTAAGACTGGTAAATACATTTAGCGTCGTTTGAAACAGCTTCAGGCCCTGCCGATGATTTTTCGAAACGCCAGCGTCTGTTCTGCTCGGGACACGAGCTGCTGCAGATAACGGCGGGGTCGCCAGACCCCGAGAACTGGGACGCCATATGGCCGGCCGGGAGCCGTCGCCAGTCTGCCATTTCATCGGAGAGACCTGAATCAAGCACACCTGAAAGCCTGGGCCACGGTTAAAGGGCGGACTTATTTTAGGCCCGGGGTAAGTCAGCTTCGGGTGTCGATGACGTCCAGGTGCGTCACTGACGAGGTCCCCAGAGTTGATCGCGATCACAGTGGCCTGGCAGCCGAATCACGCTCTCCCTTTGTTTGAGCGCGAATTGAAACGGAAGTTATGACCACTGTGCTCTTGAGAATCAGGGCACGCGACACCTTTTTTGGCTTGCTTCGCAATGTCGAATAGGAGCGACCTAACGCAGAAGGTCATGACCTGACCATCGACCGCTCAATAGTCGGCACAGCGGCGTCGCTTTGATAATTCACCTCCAGCAAGGGTGTATGTGCGGCAAGATTCAGGAGGTTGGGGAGGGTGAGGTCGGCTCCCCTGGAGCCATGGAATGACGCCATATCTGAAGTGATCCCGGTGTTTAATCTGGCGGCTTTATGCGCACCGCTAATAACTGGGCAGGCTCAAAGCAAATAATGCCCTGATTTCACCAGTCGTACTTGTAACTCGGACGCGATGAAATCTGTCATCTAAGATGTGGGCTTTGCACTAGCGACGAATTAACATCAGATCACAACGTCAGAAGTCACGCCGGGCCAAGGTGCAGACATAAACATAGGTCCATGCCGACATCGGCGGAGTCTTTTATTTAGCCATTTTGCCGAAACCAGTTCGCTCCCATAGCTCTGTGGTATCATGTTGGGCTGTTACCTAATGCGTATCAGGCTTCAACACTCAGAAAGAATTACAGCTCTTACGAAGAAACAAAAGGACACTGGAACACTATGCACCCACGTTGTGGTTTTGACGACACGTACAAAATCTTTCAGCGCCATTTGGTTCGATGCCAGGGACAAATGTACTCCATATTTGGGTGCACATGGGCCGAAGGGTTACAATTTGCACGACAGACTCGGCGTAATATGCGCCATGATTCCAGTGCCGTCTACTTAAGAGATCCAAAGAAAATAAGAATGCGAAAATAGAAAACCCAGTCTGTAAATAATGGGACGACCCCGAGTCTTTTGCGTCCATTTCGCAAACAGCGACCTCTCAAACAGGCAGGTAACATAATTTAAACACAGATCATGATTAATATAGACCACAGTACTTCATTGCTCCACAATGATGATGTACAAGCTGATCTAAGACTGATTCAAGCGGATATGAAGTTTGCTTTTACTGGCAAGTTTTGTGAACAACAATAAAGCTGAACAGATGTGGTTTTGAAGGAAAAAAAAAACATTTGCATAAGGCGCCTTACGACATTAGCGTTCAATTAAATAAAGAGCTTCGTACCGTCAGCAAATGGTTATGGTCATGATTAATATAGACCACAGTACTTCATTGCTCCACAATGATGATGTACAAGCTGATCTAAGGCTGATTCAAGCGGATATGAAGTTTGCTTTTACTGGCAAGTTTTGTGAACAACAATAAAGCTGAACAGATGTGGTTTTGAAAGAAAAAAAAAACATTTGCATAAGGCGCCTTACGACATTAGCGTTCAATTAAATAAAGAGCTTCGTACCGTCAGCAAATGGTTCAGTGCTCATCATTACCGCATGACATTACCGGCCATGCCCGATCGCGTTTTGCGTTCAGCTCCCGGACAAAGGCTGCAAGAGGCTGGCCCAGCCGCAGCTCACCACCAATTATCGCAGACAACAGCACCGCCCGGAGGCCAGGCTGAGGCGCAACACTGCTCTGAGCTGGAAATCACGACACATGTCCGCCTCAAGCTGCACCAGTCGGGACAACATTCCAGGCCGTGCTTATACGCCATGCCTCTTTGCGAATGCAGCCAGCATCTGTCTCGTCTGCGTTGGTTGCACGTACATTAATCAAACTAGAAATAAGGGATTTGAAATGACTGAATTGTTTCATATCCTTCGTTTACAAAAGACCACGTTAATTGTTTCATTTGATCCCCCACATATCTGTCTAGATTGTGTTGTCAGTTAAGTTCAGCAGAACTCATGTGAATGTTGATGCTTTTAGTGGAAATTAAAATGAGAAGCCGGCTTCAGCCCGCATCATCAAAACAGAACCGATGGTTGTTTATCATGGTCTGCAAACCAGTGACACGAACAGCAGACTCAAACGTTTATCTTTCCGAGAAAAATGAATGGGCTTCGTTGAGTCGGAAATCACGAAATCTTCCACTGCCTCGTCATTAAAACCAAGCCCCTTTCACCAGCCGAGCAATCGAAGGCTTACAACACCACGGGTTTATGTCTCCTGCGTGTGAGACCAGTATTTGTATTCGTGATTTGCACTCATAATCAGGTTATGTTGGCTACTCAGGAAAAGGGAAAGTATGAAAGCTTTTCAGAGTATTACTTGTTGGATACTGTATTGTTCAACTAACTGCATTATTCTGGCGATGACGGTGAAACATCTGACGAGTCGTTTGCGTTTACCTATATGCTGGTGCCAAGGGCCAAGTTTTGCTGTCTTACAGAAAATCGGGCGTCTCAAGACAATCTTTTGACAGAGGATAAGCAACAAAAGCGTCTTGATGGATAAGTACTTCAGTATTTCCTGAGTGTAGCGCAGAACACTATGCATTTCCTCAGCGCCGCCACTGTTGAGGTCAGCAGGGCAGGTGGTACAGACTTACGGCGGGTTGACACGCGCTGCGACGAGGTCAGCACTCACCGTTGGCGTTATCTGCGAACAGAGGAGACATTGTCAGACCAGAGACTGGGCGTGGGTAGCGCGTCACAGACGAGGCGTGGTAACGCGACGGCTGTGACGAAGACGCCAGAGCCATTCAGGGTCTCGTCTTTCGGACAAGGTGGGCATGTGGAAAACGCATCCGTGTGCAGCTAGGAGAGAAGCAATTAACTGAACCCGGAAAAGAGCGAAAATACCATGATTTGATGTTCCGGCGGCGACTTCTCAGGATGCCGGTAACGAAGTGCCGGAAAAGCAAAACCAACACACATTCAGCGTTCATTTCTGAGAACAGAACATCCGGTTCTCTTTCGTGGATAAGGACCGGTGGCGAAGCCAGTTCCGAGAACACGAAAAGATATGACAGCAGCTGAATTCCGTTTCAGTGAAATTCTCTCGCTTACCGAGCCCAAGGGAGCCAGTTCTAGCATTGCATTGCTCGCGAATATCACTTAGCTGAATAGCTCCATCCTTATCATAACAAAATGGATTCAATTTAACTCAGCTTCAATAGACCACCCCTCCTCAAGTCTCCAGCTGGCTGCACACTCGTGAAATTGCCCACTTGGAGAGCAATTTCGTCTGTTCGGGTGGGGTTTTTCGCCACAAAATTTGATTCGGTCCCAGATATTGCAGAGCGCGCTGAGCACTCCGCATGTGACACCGCCCGTCCCGTCTGCAGGGCTCATCTCATCAGGTCCTCGGCCTCATCATGCTCATCGCCGGTCGAGCTCATCACGCCATCATGCAGACCTAATCCATCTCGCGGACCTCAGAGTGGCGCGTTTGGCCTAAGGCGTGACTGTTACAGGCGCCTGAAAACGGGTGCGGTAGTCGCAAATAACTTCTAAATTTGGAGTCCTTGGGAATGATGTCAAGGTGGCGTTATCACGGTGTGTGTTTGAGCGTTTTTTTTCGTCAAAATTAAAAGAAGTTTCATGTGTATACTCTGGCCTCGGTAGGGGCAACAAACGGCAACAACACAAGGTCAAGCTAGCGCACAAGGATGGAAGGCAAGAACCCTTATGCTAGAATAAAAAATAGCTTCTGATTTTCCTCAAATGTGCAAAAATCCCTTTTCCTGAAGGCAAGATGGTCATCCTCAGAATGAACCAGAGCCTAACAAAGTCACGCTTTAATTTGACTTTGAGTGTGTATTTTCAGTTATCGTGATTAAATAAATATTTAATACCCAACAAGTACGGAAATTCACAAAGCATATAAACAAAAAGAAATGCCTGACCTGAACTCAACGTCACGCATGCCACGAAGCGTGAAACACCCTTCCCAGCGCGAAACACCACTCAGAACAAACCACGCCCAAAGGGAAACAGGCGTCTGTTTCCTCCAGCCCGGCCCTCCGTTAGCTTAATCGCGGCTGGCCAACTGCGCCGGGAGGGGTGGCGGCGGCGGCGGCCCAGTCCGCACCGTCCCGGCGGCGGCGGCCTTCTTTTCAGCTGTCGCCGCCGGCTGGCGGCGGACGCGGCGCCGGCGGCCTGATTAAAATAGCAGATCGGCCGGCCGGGCGGCGCGCCGGGCCCGCGCGCCGTCATGAGAAATGCAGCTGTGACAGGCAGCCGGGGCCAATCTTCAGACGCCATCGGAGCGGCGCCTTTGTGAGACAACAGAGCGCAGACGGCATCAGCGGTAATCTGGCGCGGATCCATGGACCCGGTTATTGGATTCCTATCGAGCCGGCCGGCTCCGGTGGCGGCGCGGCGCCGGTCGATAGTTTGCGCTGTCGGACAGCACCGGCCGACACCGCCGGACAGCGTCGACAAAAACCGGCCGCATCGTCGGCGGCGCGTCGGCCGAGAGCCGCCGGCCGACCCGACAGTCGCGCGCTTATTGCGCTTCAGAGGGCTTTCGGTCGCAGCCGGCAAGCGCGCCGCAGCGCTAAGCACAACTTTGGAGGCTATTTGTGTGAAGTGGCCGGGCCGCAGTGCACCACTGGGCTCAACAGGCTCTCAAGCCGCCTACCTCGCAATCCTTGATAATCATCCAACAGCTCGAGGGGCTCTAATGGGCCCTAGAAACCTCGGAAGCTTCCTTATATGTGCCATTACGTCAAGCTTAGGCTGCCTCACTCTACGCCCGGCAATTAATGGGGGAACTGATCAAGTATGCATTGAAGCAGACGTACTATTAATGAGGGCGGAACGAGAGGCAAACTGCAACGTAGGCCCTCCATTCCTGGCCGGGATCTGTAGCTTTGCTACGTGTTCAGGGCATTTGTTATAATGGTAAATGGAACTCAAAACGAAAAAGCCATTCTCAGGAAATTGGACGTCTTTGTAAGACGGCCGCCCAAGGCAGTTCCTCCAATAAAAGATGCCGACAATACTGAGAGCGAAATGGACAGCTCAATAGCGCAGGGGAACGACAGTTTAGCAAATGCGTCGAGCAAGTTAGTCGTCAGCCCAAACAGTCCCATTAAAACATGTGATACCAACGATAAATTTTCGCACGAGCGTGGCGTACAAATCAGCGAAGCCTGAAACGCGGAAGGAAAATGAGCACATACGTATTTTCCAACGGAAATTCTGACGTACCCAACTATAGCGACGCCAATGGACGGAGAACGAAATGACACAACATTGGAAATCGGGCATTCCCGTCTCGAAGCACCCGCAGAGCCACTACCGTGGCCACTGGCAGTTATGAAAGGGGCGTGAATCCACCAAAAGCCGACAGGTGACAGAGTGAAAACGGTTTAGTGACTTAAACAGACGCAAACAACGGTCCCTGAGAAGGGGAACTACCATGCAGTCCGTGGAGCAGTACTGGAGTTTTAAGGCGGCGGCGCCAGAGTCCGTGGGGCGGGGCCACATCAACAGGAGTATACGGGCGACACCAAATCAACAGCAGTTCATGGAGTGACACCACTTCAACAAGAGTCCGTGGAGCGGCGTCACATCAGCAGGAGCTCATAGAACGACGCGATGTCAACAGGAGTCCGTAGATCGGCACCACATCAACAGGAACCCAAGAAGCGGAGCCACATCAACAGGAGTCTAAGGAGAGGCATCACATCAACACGAGTCTGAGGAGCGGCGCCGCGTCAACAGGAACCCGAGGAGCGGCGCCACATTAACAGGAGTCCGAGGAGCGGCACAACATCAGTTCATGGAGCGGCACCACATCAGCCGGAGTTCATGGAAGGCACCATATCAACAGGAGTCCATGGAGCGGCACCACAGTCAACAGGAGTCGTCGGAGGAGCGCCGGTCGTCAACAGGCGCCCGTCGGGCGGCCGGGCCGGCGGCCGCTGCCCCGCCGGGTCGCCGGCGACGATCCGTCGGCCCAATGAGACCCATCGGCATCGATCGGGCCGGCGCCGGCGGCCACTCGGCCGGGCCATTGTGAGGGGCCGCCGGCCGGCCGAGCGCCCATTGTGCGCGGCCGGGCCGGCCCGGGACCCCGCCGCGCGGCCCGCAACAGCCGGCTGCCCGTGCCGGCCGCCGCCGCCCGGCGCGCCGTCCGCTTCCGGCCGCCGGCGGCCAGTCTAATTTGGACGGACGTGCTGTTTTTACGGCTCGGCCACGGCGTACTTCGTGCGCCGGCAATTAGGCACGGCGCACGCTCTCCATCATCTATTTACAGGCGCAAGGCGGAAATATAGTGAAATGTGTTTGCGAGGATATTGCGTTTAATCAGGATGGATAGCCGGCGCTGCACTTTAAGTCAAGCCGGAAGACAAATTGTGTTGAGCGTAATGGCCGCCTGGTTAATATTCAGGGACTAGTAACCAAGTCAAGTTTGTCAAACATAATGGCAGCCGGCGCCTTACAGAGTTGGCAAGAATTCTCCTCATGAAAGGTTATTCGGCATCCGGACATTTTTAATCATACTGGCTCAAATAGTGTAAACAAGAAATAGCAGACCTTGAGGTTCAGAACATAGCCAAAGGCCGTGGAAGCTACTGAGCACAAAACCTTTTTCCACACATCCCATGATTAAAACAACAGCGTTTCAGCCTCTTCATCAGACAACGCTTGCGGGACAGAATTTATGGCTACCCAACCTAAATAATAAACCGCACAGCTGGAATGGTGTTGTGCCAAACCGGTTTCACGATGAGAGGAGGCTCACGGCATGAATTACAACACGCCGCTGTGCTTCATAACGGAGTTGGTTGAGAGGGACATATGTTCATTGGAGACAGGCGTCACGCATAATGGAGACGTCTCCCGGTTAGTCTTCCCGTTCCTGCGTCATTTACGTCAGCGCGAAGTCAGCGTGGCTGCGATGTCAGCGAGGTCTGCAGAAAACACCGATCTCGGACAGTGGCAAACAATCATGTTCGACCGGAAAACGACAGCCAGCTACGCAAAGAATTCCTAAGGCAGTACGACTGCTTTTCTCAAAGCTATGCTAAAAGTCTGGCGGACGCAAAACATAATGTGACAAAAGATGAGGCCCAAGCAGCACACGTCTGCACCATGACGCTGAGACCCGGCGAAGCAGCGAGCGCCACAAACGCCACATCCATTCGGATCACCATTACAATTTTCGATCTGCAGCATCATTACGGTCCCATCTCGACACCCGGCACGGCCGCGCCGGCCGAGTAATGATCAGACCGTGCGCGGGCCATCTCTCCGAGAACGTCCGGCCGAGGGCGGCTGTTGACCAGGCAGCCCACGGGGCCGCCGCAGACGGTTTTATTTCCCTGCGGGGCGACAGACCGTCCGCCGGCACGCGGCCGGCTTCGACGCCAGACATCGCCAGTCCTCGACGACATCACGAGTCAGCTTTTGCGTCGCCACGATGTCACCGCTGGCCTTTCCGGAGCTTCTCGCGTGGCGTCACGTGGTTTGGACCGTGGCGTCACGCTTGCGTCATGGGCGGCGCTGGCGCGATTTCATTCGCCGGCGTGTTTTGTCAATGTAGTGTGACGTCACGCAGCCTTTAAGTTTGACGTCACACCTGCGCTACTCCTAACCACGAACGGAAGACGTCGTCGGCATTCCATGCGACATGTGTTTGTGCACAGGAGTCTACTGCGCCAGCGCGCGCCGCCTGGGCAATTAGGCTCGCTCGTGTCATGCTCGGCCATTTACCAGCGGACGTTTCTGCCTGGCACACTTCGGTGTAGTCCTCTTCAGCGGCAGCAGTCGCCGAACATCCGGCTATCCCCGCTGGGACGGATCCCGGAAGAAAGTGGGCTCGCAGGGCACAGGACCGTAGACGCAACTTCTTAAATTCAATCCGCAAATGACATTCCAGCGGCGGTATTGTTCGGGTAATTGCATTTGCATAACTTGATCGGCAATCTGAATGGGGGAAAATCAGCCGGCCAGACTTACATCCCTGGAGGACGGAGGGAGGTGCCGCGGCCCAGTCTGCAGTTGCCTAGCGACCGGATGAGGTTTTCACACCAAGAGGACCAGCTTTACGTCAAGAGGGAAGTCAATAAGCGTGGTTACGGAGACGTCACCGTGAATGCGACTGCTGCGCAGTGATCCATTAGGGGGCAATCAGGGCGATTCCTTTGCAGAGACAAGGATTTGTCAAAATTCTTGCTATGGTGAAAAACGTCACCGAGGTACTGACACTCAGTGGAGAAAAAAACGCATTGGAGGTTGTTCGATCCGACATTATTCTTAATTGCAGCGCGCAATAACTCTGATTTAGTCATTTCTGGACTTTCTTTCAAACACCGAGACATAGCTTCGATTGACGGCAAACACTTTGTGTTTGTATCCAGTTACAAAAGGACGCAACAGAAGTTGCAGTCCGTATATTGGCAGGTAGTTTGATCGTCCTGATATGGATGATCGACGACTTAGAACATCAGAGAGACTCATCACCGATAAAACCACCATAACTTGATTTTAGGCGAATGTTGAAAACACAGATTAATCGCATGTGTTCGTAGAACGGGCACGCACTACATGTTGCTGGTAAATGACAACAAAACTGATTCGTGGTAATATGACGACAAAAAACACCATTTGTTTGATAACAGGAAGCTGCGATAAGCATAAGACACTGACAGTAATCCAGCAACAAAACTAACGGAGATTTCAGAGACACAGGCTGAACGATCAGAATAATGCATCTCTGACAGATGTGGGTGTTATACATCGGGGAGGCGGATTTATCGTGGTGCATATCAATCAAAAAGACAAACGATCAGGCCCGACTGGCTCCGCACATCAGTGGCCGACGGGCAATCGACAATAACTGGTCTAATCCAATCACGGCGCCAGCATCGGCGGCACTGCGTCTGGGCACCGAGATAAATCAGACTACGAGATCAAATACGCGGCGTCGGCGGCCATTCCTCGGCTGCATCCGGGCATCGAGCAGTATTTACTCGCACCCAAGTGCGGCTCCATCACCGCTAACGAGGCGCCGTCCGTTGCCCGGGTCGCCGCCTGCACGGCGCTAACGCCGCGCCGCCGCCGCCCGGTCCGGCGCATCCAATTATGACGCGAAACGATCGGTGACGAACGCGGCCATAAACACGAGAGCCGCGCGCGGCCCGGCCGGTGGTCAGGCCGACCGGCCGCCGGCGGCCGCTGAAAAATTCAGCTCACGACACGGGTCACTATAAGGGGTCGATCCCATTAATCGAACGGCATGCATTACCCGCCGCCGGCAGCGCGGATCCATCGCGTGCCGCGCCGGCCGGCCGGCCGGCGTCCGGCCCGGCGCGCCCTGCGAAGGTCATGACGCGGCGGCCCGGGCGGCGGCGGGCCGGCCGCGCCGCCGCGGAGCACGGCGCCGCGTCTCGGCCGGCGGCGGCCGCCGGTCGCGGCGGACGCAACAGCGGCGCGGTGGCGGCGGTCGATGACTGATTACCGGCCGGCCGACGCCTCCGTCGATACGGCGGCCGTCCCCGGACCGGCGGCGACCGGCGCCGTCGATAGCGGCGGCCGGCCGCGTCGATAGGGGCCTCTCCGGCCGGGCGGCCGGCGGCGCCGACCGCCGGCCACCGCCGCGCCTGATTAATGGACGTCACGGGCAGGGCTGCGCGCCCCGGCCGGCCCGCGGCGCCGCCCCGGGCGACCCCGTCCGGTCCCGGGCCGGCCCGGACAATATAGCGGCGCCATTATGGAAAACTGCGAACTGTTCCCTGCATCGCCAGGCGTTCCGTGGCAGATGGTTCTTTACGGAAATTGGAAGACTATATAGGAGATGAACGAGCATAATCCGCGGCGGAAAACACTGCGGCCGGTCTCCTCCACAGGAGCGGCGCCTCTTCACCGAAGCGGCTGCGCCTATGACCGATAACTGAAAGCCTGGCCGCACAGCCGGCTGATCCCGGGCCGCAGACCTCAAAGGAGACATTTTCGACTTCAGCCTGCCCCTTCACGCCATCTGAACCGCCCACCTTTGATCAGGCTCGTTAGCGCGGAGGAAGCGACGGTCATTTGCAAGTCGGCTCGCCGTGTTAATCGCTTCCCTCGCCCGGCTCCCGACAGTCGTCGTTAAAGGCAAGGAATAATAGCGCGCCCGCGGGCTATCCAGTCCCAGTGGAAGGCGTTTCCATTGTCACCTACCGCGTACATCCTAGTAATACTGAGAGGTTAACGATCTTTCCATAGACTAATGAAGGCAGTGGTGCAACAAATACTGTAGAAACGGAACGTGCACAAAAAAAGAACGCAGCTTTACGACAAATGGCCGCTCGAAATCATTTCTCAGAATTGTCAGCACAGCACTGTAACCAAGTGCAGTTATCATCAACGCAAACCTGCATCATGGTCCGCAAACCTAAAGAGCTCTTCAAAATAAATCAACTGGTAAGCAGGGAAAGTACACAAGTCAGCATTTGCTCTAGCTGCATCAAAACACCCTCACATAACGAAGGAAAGATGTGATCAAACAATTGCTCTTAAAGACCAACTTTTACCCAGAGATTAACAATTTCTTATGGCATTTATCATTTCTTCTGTAGTGTTTGGCCGGCATAATATGTAGGTAAAACTGGGCGACTAACGCATGTGACAAATATCCCAAAATGGTTAACATTAAAGTCATAAAAACGGTAAACAATTTCTTGTCTAGAATAGCCTACAAGGCACGTATTGCCAGCATGCTTCAAGACAATGCTTCCGATGCCGGATATTATTGTTTGAATAATATTAGATCACGTAAGATCCAACACACCAGGGTCGCCTTCTGCTAATAATATACCATTTATTGATGTAATGTAGCATCAGAAAAATATCATAACAATCTAAAAACTGAACAGTCATCTGCCCAGTACCGACCAACAGCCAAAATAATTCCGGTTTCGTGACGAACAAACGCAACGACCCGAACAAGGTACAGGTACCGACCCAAACAATAATGGTCCCGGAAATCACATATGAAGTGAATGAAGTTTCGGTAGATCAGGAAGCTGTGCGTTGCGGAATTGCTCATAATGACTTCACAACAAGGAAAAGATTTCTTTAAATAGCGTTGATTTGCCGCCATTTTGACTGTGTGTTAAACGAGCGGAGCGCACTCTCTCGAGCAACACCAATTTCAGTTTCAAATGAGCAAGAAATTTCTCAGAAATTTTTCACAATTCAAAAACGATTTCAAATGAATACAACAAAAAACCGGTAGGTAGTCAGTGGTTGATTTAACAACTTTCAGCAAGAGCAATAATAGAAATCTAAAATGCATTAATGAAATCGTGGGAACGGTTTAAGGATTTCTCACTGGTATCCAATGGCTGCAGAGAATATGCAGTATCCTACTCTAGAGACCAATGAACTTATCGTTCTCGGTTTTTCTTCAGTCGGTGGCCAAGATCACCAGACAGCCCAAATTTAATACCTGTGTGCTACTGCCTGATCCTGACAGTATGATGAGGTCCGCTACGGCACCTGTTGGCCTCACTGTTAACTTATGACAAGGATGCTAACCTCACGAATATTGCTCTCACTCAGATATGACATTCAATATTACGACGTAGGAACTGACTAATTCCATCCATTTCGACACACATCATGATTGTTCTCTCATGTGTGATCATCACGACACGCTGCCAAAACCATCAAGGTAAGGGCGATCTTCAAAGAAGTCCAAATGCTCCTCCCTAAGTCTGGGTGTCCCGAGATGAGCCGTTTAATGCGCAGAAGATATGAATTAGAGAGGGCACTCGTGGCCGGGGCCATCCATCACTCACTTCACGCCTTCTGGCGCTCAAAATCGGATCAGCGACGGCAATCTTCCCGCTGGAATATTCAGAGCAAAGTTTAAGAACAGTCTTGGTGAGTGTGCCACCGGGTGGAAAGGTCGCCAGCGTCTCGCGGCCTTTTGAGACTGATCGTCGCAAAACGCGACACTTTACACCGGGGCCAGCTGACATCGATAGCGTCCAAGCTAGCCAAATCAGGGAAACTGCATCACACACATCTGAGAGTTAATGAACGCAGAGGCCTTGAATGGAAGAAAAAAACAGGTGATGAGAAAATCTCCTGAACTAATGCCTAGAGGACTGGGGAAGCGCACTGCACATGTACACTTTGCCACACCACTTCACAGGCTATGACTTAACCCTATTCCCGGCAGGGGGGGGAATCCGCCCCCCTCGGGTTTTTTGCTTGCCAATTCCAGGATTTTTAACGCAGCTTCACGAAACTTGGTCACTTTTCCTAGCTATTCTTTCTACGTGCTGTGACAAAATTTCAAAATTCCATTTTGCTCAGGGGCGGAGCCACGTAACGTTTTTGGGAGGTACCTCAGGCCATTTTTGGCCATGTTCAGGGTAAAATGAAAATGTCTGCCAAAAACAGAGTTTTAAAGATAGAACTTAAAACTTTATATGGATGTATAGCTAAATAGTTGGGCAATGTGCAGATGTAATTTTCTTTATCTGAGATCATTTTACAAGGTCAGGTCAAGGTCAAAAATCAAAATCTGTTTTTTTGAAATAATTTCGGCGCCGTTTTTTCAAATGCCAAACCCGGAACATATATGACGTAGAAGGGTGCCTTCTACTTGTGTACCAAGTTTCAGCTTGATATCTGGTCGGGTCACGGAGCTATGACCTAAAATGTCAGTGCGCATACCCTATATCGCAATAGCCATAAAATGAAATTTTTGAAATAGAGTGAATTCAAATGATTGAAAACGTTTACAGATAATATTAAATGAACACGAGATCATTCCAAGTGACTCCAAGGTCACTGGAGGTCATTTAAGGTCAAAGGTGACAAGTTGATCTGAAGAACGTGTGACCATGATAGTTCCCTCTTTTTCATGTCCCTGGCACCGCCTATGCTAACATTATACAAACATTGTAATGCAATTTGTACTTCTTTAGTATAACATGACTAGTAGAAACCAAAAAAGGGTGTTTGCCTCTTTTGTTCCTTCAGTTGTTAGAAAACTAATCCTCCTATTTTTGAAACCCTGTGAACGCCCATGAATTTTCTCAAAATTTCAGATTTGCGGACTTTTGGTAAAAGCCCTATCCATAATCTCTCGGTTCATGCTAGTTTCATCGAAATCGGTCCATAAACAACGGAGTTATAAGAAGTCCAAAAGTACCCCCCATTTTGACATTTTTGCCCCCTGTATCCACAAATTTTAAAATTTTGAATTTTTTTAAAATAAAAATGTAGTTCACGTCACGGCAAATCGATTGCCGTTTGTTCGAACGAATCCGTTTCAAAATCGAACGAGTAGTTCTCGAAATCTCGGGGGGGGGGCGGATCCGCCCCCCCTGCCGGGAATCGACCATACCGTCTAGCCCTCCGGGAATAGGATTAACATGCTTGCAACGTATGCATGACGCACTGTTGAGAAATTCGCTTGGGCTGTAATTCGTTTTACAAAAAAATCCGCTGCTACAAGGGCGTGCACACAAAGTGCACACAAAAAGGACGCAAAGCAATGTATTCGATGCAAACGAGAAAACTAGATAGGCGAGTATTCCCCAACAAGAGAGCTTATTGCGTTTTCAAGCCACGAGCATCCCTACGGCTCTGTGAAATGACCGTTTAAATCACTTCTGTCGATGGGGAGTGAACATTGCGCTGTGCTACAGTATTTTGAAACACTTAGCCGTGCACTCGTGGGCGGGAAGGCACACATAAATAAGCGAAAAGGGTCAGGGAATGGGAAGGGAAGGTCAACTGCCGCATAGATATTGGCTCCGGAAGCTGATGCACTTGTGTACCCATCGACCGGGGCTCATTAGGCTTTATTACAGCCGTCCCTTGGCATCGGCTTCCGACGAGGCGAACAGGACAGCAAACAACTGTCATCTTATTTTGTGCATTTAATCGATCTTCTTACAGGGACCTGCTGACTTGTATGTTTCTGTGTTTCTGCCATGCCGAAAGTCATTTCCTGGAATACCATTTTTTTCCATTCAATCATCTTCTTAACTCGAAAACTAACATTATAGGATTTAATTAAATAAATGGAATGTATATTTCAGTTGCTGACTTGTCGCTAATGATTCAAGAACAAGGCTGCTGAAATATTCAGTGTGGAAGAAAACCAAAGCCGAGGAAATGGCTGCGAAAGGATCACGTCCGCGGCCATCCTACAGACGCTGCTTCTGACAAACATGCATGATTCTTCTACAAATGGCCAGGAGCTTGCCAAATTTAAAGCAAGTACCAACAACGAAACATCTGACGTTGGCTGATTTACTCTTCGCGTTTCCAGTTTTTCTTAAGCTAGGTAAGGGGGATCAACATAATGTGTGTATAAGTGTATGACTCCCAAAACGTGTATGCAAAATACTAGTGAAGTGAACGACTGGTCTGCAAACTACGCAGGCAACAACTGAGTTTATCTTGATGAACTGCCGTCAAGTTAATCGCTTTACGCTCGTCAGTATTCGCCGCTTGGCCAGTTTCGACACTACAAGGGGGCGGAACGATCCCCGCAAACATTTCCAGAACTAACGTGGTAAAGCAACGACATATAACACACACGTATAGTGCTTCTTGGTTTTTAGACATCCCATCAATGTGCCAAAAAGTGGCCTCAGCCCTCCCCGGACGCGGGTGAATGCCACCCCCCAAGCAATGTTTCCGGGACCTGGGCAATACGTAGGGCGAGACAGTACCGTGCAATTCGGCCCAGCTGACAACACATTCACTGCGTATGTTTTGAAAAAGAAGAAAGACATTAGTCCATCTCATGTCATCAATTTATGACGCCATTAGTGAAGGCTTGCAGAACGAGTTTTGCGCCAAACGTCGGCTTTTCACTGTTTTAGGGCAACAGGTATGCATAAACGGCAGGAGACTGGCAGGAGATCGGTTCAGAATGGTAGTCCACCTGCGGACAGGTTACTCTGAATAGATTAGTGACGCTTTCGAGATCAAACGAGGTCAATGACCTAAGATGACTTTTTACACCTTAGAACGTTTTCAAGCTAATTTTTGACACCGAGTATGATAAATGGGCCGACTTCAGGCCTATTTAGTCCCCAATGTGTCGTTTTTATCCCAAGAAAATCTACCTATAGTTCCCTAGATTAACGTTTGACATCACCTGGTCACTGGTTGACCTGACGGGACTGAACCAGGTATCGTTGGATTTCTTGGGTACACAGATTTCGATTGCTTTTTAATCCGTGGCGTTAGCTCAGTTAGGGACGAAATGGCGAGGGGGCGCCTCCCGTCCCCTCGTCATCGGTGCGACTGAAAATCGTTCCCTTTCAGCACGGGTTAAAGAGAGCCGTGGAAGAGGTCGTTTCAATGGACTTTAGTTTCCATTAAGTCCTATTCGACAACCTGCCGGATGCTGGATGAGTCCAGAACGACTTATGACGATGACAAGGTACTGAAACTGTTCTTACAATGAGCAATGCACCATGTCAGAGAATCGAAGCAGTCATTGCTCGGCAAGTTGCGAAAAATCTCAGGAGGTTGCACAAACTGACATGACACTGATAGAAGTACATGACAGCGCACCTGATATCGCGACACCGTAGTGTGGAGGGTTACATATTTGGGAGTAAAGGGAAAACACAGCAAAAGCAAATGAAAATGATCAAAGAAATCACCAAATGATCTTTTTAATTGAAGCTATGTCTAAATGAGAAATGGATGCTTTTTGCTATCTAAAAAATGCATTATTTTCCTGAATCTTTCAGGCCATAATTAATCACATCAAGCGGCTACAGGTTTTTTCTCCGACTCGTTTTTCTTCTTCGAAACACAACGGTTTGTGGTTTCAGCAAACTGCATTAAAGAAACTGTCACCTGAGCTACGTAAAATTTGTGGGTATTAAAATTTTCTTTTGTCATTTCTGACCACCTAAAGCTAGTCATGCCCTCTATTGAGCCACCTTCGAAAGCCAAGCCTATCCTTTGAACTAAGCCGGCTTGCTTTTGATTCCCTAAATGAGCCTGAATATGCATGTTCAAATGCGGGTGGGTCATAATGCTGAGGGCTATGACAAATGGAGCCCTTGCGGCACACAAGAACCGACATTTCCACTTGAGGAGTTAATTAAAATCCAGATGGCGACTCGCATACAGCTTTTTAACCCAAGGGATGTAATATGATCAGGCACAGGAAAACAGCTACGTTTCTGAAGAAAGCAGCCGACTGCAGACTGAATTAAGTGCACATTCACATATCGTTGGAACACCTGCATTTTGAAGGGAAAACAATGCTCGGCGAAATCGTGCGAGCAGCAATACGGACAAAGTGAATATCAGCGTCCGAGCAGCAATACGGACAAAGTGAACATCAGCGTCCGAACAGCAATACGGACAAAAAGAATATCAACGTCCGAACAGCAATACGGAAAAAGTGAACATCAGCGTCCGAACAGCAAGGCGGACAAAGAGAATATCAACTTAACTTACATAGGCGTTTAGTACTGTGTGTGTTCCGAACAGACACCGTGCTGAGTGCTTTGTTTCTCATCAGAAAGGCTCGTTACCATACCTTCCATTTGACATTGCAAATAAGATAATGATATCACGTATACTAAATCTCAACAGCCCCTCGCGCAGCGCACTGCAACTGACGTTTTCGGACAACTTATGTGACACAATGTGGATAATCTTTTCATAAAGAAAATAGCAGGCATTCGCGAAGACCTTGTAAACGCGATACATAAATCAAACCCTGGGAATCGAGACGCTCAGTGTTTCCTGAATGCTGCGGAGGACCACACCACCCCTGGCCTGCTACTTAACGGCTGAACTGTTCTGAAGTTACACACATCGTTTATCACATGGAAAAATGATATGCATCACTTGAGCTATAGCCCGTTAGAAACGGTTCGTACCTGTTGCGAAAATACCTATGCTAGAAAAACTATACCCCACGAGATGATTTCCTTTTTAAGGTTTGAGCACATCACAACGTCAGCACGCTTTCGGAGTCCGCGGAAATAACTTATAAAATTGGCACTGGATAATTGTATTTGTTCGGATCAGTTGCATGTCACATGTGTACCAGTTGCGTTTAAACGAAGGATGACGAAGCAGCATTAATCAGATAACTACTGCTTTGCAACCGTTCTGCCACTGGCTCTTGGCAGCTGTGAAATGCACATACGGTTATCGAAAATTTCTGGTTACTGTGAAATGAATAAAATACATACTTTTTTGAGCAGGAAGTGTTGGAACCGTTGAAATATGAAGCACTGAAAACGCATTTTAACACTTTAAATGGAAAGACAGCGATAAACTACTGAACTTGTTCAAAATAACAACAAAAAACATCTGTAAGGCAGTGATATGAATACCGATTACGGTTGTTTCAGAACTCGATATCCCTAATTTGGGGCTGACTGAAATCAAAACACTATGAACCTTTCTTTTCAGGAGGCCTGTTGCTGGTCATCACGCACTGTTTATGAAACGAATTACGCTATAAACAGAGGCGAATGACGTTTTAACCAAATAAATCAAAGCTAGAACACCACCTAGACCAATGTGGGTAATTTCTATTTGACACGATGCTTTAAAATACTCAGCCGTTGTCTTCCATGCCAGTTTGACGCATTTATGCGAAAAACTACGCATAACTGGAAAAATATCCCTTCAAGTGCCTAAGATGTCGTGGCTCTGCCAGAGCTGAATGGTAGAAAAATACAAGGAAACTGTATCATCGGGATAGTCGAAAAAGATCACGGTTTCACTATACAATAGGTCCAGCTATATATATGTAGCTAACAACGTTGCAGTCACTTACTTATTTTCAACATTTCAGCGCATCATCTGCACCGTGGCGCGTCCCTTGACCTTTTCAAAATGTCTCCATGAATTCCTAAACGTAGTGAAATGCACCACAGAAAGATCTTGTTGCGCCGAACGTAAGCTGGGTCAGCACTGCGACAGCTTGGGAGCGACAGGGGCGCGGCCCCCTCACGGCCCGGGGGCCGCCAACCTCAGCCGCCCGGCGGGCGCTGGCTCTGGCTCTTACCGCGGCTGTCCGGCGGCGGGGGGAGGCGGCCGAGCCGGGCGCCGTCTGCGTGCCGGCCGCGCGGCAGTGGAGCGGGCCGCGGCGTTGCCAACACAGGCGAGCCACGGCAACAGGCGGCCGGCGGCGGCAGCCGTCGATTGGACGCCGCCGGCGGCCGCCGCGCGCGCGACGCCCCAATCGATAGGCGCCGAATCCGCAGCGGCCGCCGCCGCACATCTTGTGAGCGCGGCGGCCGGCGGCGCGCCGCGCGGCCCGGCGCGGCCGCTCCTGCGAGTCCCGCCAGCCGGCGCCGGCCGCCGTCCCAGCGGACGCGCCGTGACGGACAGGTGCGATCGCCAACTGCTGGCGTCCGATATGAATAATGCATGCGGCGGGGCGACTAGGTATACTCCCGCGGCAATTACCTATCGCTTGGACGCCAATTAGCGCGGCCAGTCGATGGTCTTACATCATTACGCTGTGTGCCGGTCGGCGTCCGTCCCAGAGCGCGGCGGGCGGCGGCGGCCGGCGCGGGGAGACGGCGTGCAGAGGGGGAGGAGGAACAGGAGGGGATGCGGGGAAAGAGACGAGAGGAAACATGGGAATCAGAGCCGAAAACATTGCTGGGATGTGAAGAAATGCGTTCTTGGTAAAAAAAAATATTCATGCCTAAAGTGCTGGGCCTAATGTCAGGAGCCATTGAAAGTGCTTAAATTCACTGATCTCTTTACACTATTGAGAACGCGAGGCGTAATAATGCTCCAGAAGGTGTGGGGAAGACAGTGCTAGGCGATATGGTGAAGGCTGTAACAATACTGGTTCCATTTCCCCTGCAGCATACCCAACGGCAGTCTGGATAAACCTACTGACCGACTCACAAATGAAAGAAGCAAATTTGGTATAGGGATGTTGCCGCTTGATGCATGGACCTAATATCGTTCAAATACCCGATAACAATTGCACACAGTCCTAAAGATAAGATCAGCTCATTAGGAACCGTTGCATGCTAAATCAAAAATATCTGCAACGGAAGAAAATATGGTAGCCTGTTATGTCTGGGCAAACAAGGTTTGTTTGAGATGGTAGTTCAACTGGATGGTGTCTGTTTGCGGCTAAGAACAAGGCCAATGCTATTTGGCATATGCTTAGCTTTCTCCAGCAATGCAGCGACTTGCAGTCCCAATAGTTGCCAAACTTATGCAATACTTTCCTGAAATCTGAATAATTAATTTTCCAGAAGTTGGCAAGGCAGCAAGGATTGGGGCAGCCATCGCAAAAATTACACAAAAATCCACAAAACAGTTTTAGCTTGAACCCCTAAGGTCGTCAAATGAAATCAAGCCACTGGAAAAAAACATGAAAAAAACTTGGCCGATTTACTGATAATGTTTGTATTTAACGTTTTTTTTGTGCAAAAGTGCAAAATTCTGAACAGGCGTTTCAGCTACTCGCACAAGTAGACAGACTGATTTAAGGTGGAATTAATGTCTGGCCAATCGTACGGCCATTTCTACGCAGTCACGTCCGGCAATGAAGAAATAACTGCACTGAAGCTGCTTCTTTAAAGCCAACTGCACAATGCAACAATTTTAAGCGCGGCGGGAAGGACCATTGTTAGATGTCACAGCCAAGCACGGCCACACCTTTCAACCAGTCTATTTAAGTCAACTTGCCAGCGTGCTGCCTCCACGAGCTTTCAACAAAAAACTTCGTTTTATTGCCACTTTGTTTTAGGGGACCACTCCAGGCCACGTGCGGGGGACAGACGTCTCCAGTTCACAGCGTGAACAGCCCACTTCAAAGCTCAGAGGCAGACAGCGCACACGGCGCGTTTAACGCGAGGCAGGTCTTACCTCCTCTGCTCTCGCTGTCAGCAGGTTTCACTTGTATTGGACGGTTCATCTGAAAAAGCCAGAAATGCGTCAGTTGCGGCGCGGCCGGACGGGCGCGTCCGCTCTCCGCAGGCCGGCGGGCTGGCTCGCGCTGATAAGCGCGACTCGACCGGCAGCGGACTGCTGGGTATGACGAGATCCGGGGCCGCCGGATCCGCGCGCCGTCCCAGTCGATATCAAAGACGGGGTCGCGCCCCAAAATGGCCGACGCGACGCGCACACAGCGCGGAACAGGCAGTCACAGCACGACAACGCATGCCAGAGGAGGGGTACGAGGCTGTCGGATCTCGGGAGGCTGCTGCCGCGCGCGGGCTGAAGAACTGGTTTGACATCAGCTGCGCTGCGGTCGTTGGGCTTCCTCGCTTCGAAATCATTAAATGACAGTCCGGCGACACTCGAAATGTTTGTGACACAGCCGTAGAAAACCACTGAAGGCACAGTTACGTACGAACACATTTAGAACGCTGCAGGCGTTATTTCTGTTGCTATACTATTTAACTGCTTTCATACAGGTTCTTTCATAAAACTATGGCTACGAGTGCAGAGTAGCACAACATAAGTCAGTACCTTTACGTCGTTGGGCGTTTATGCATACAGATTCTAAGAAGTAAAGGAATTAAAGGCATCCTTGAGTGGACAGATATCGTAGCACGCCCATCAAGTTGCCGGATCTGTCTTGAGTTCTCTCAGGGCCGCCATGTTAGAAGAGTTCGCGGGGAACGCCAGAATATCTCGGAGGCCGAAGAATTTAGGGAAGGAATGGCGTCCATATTTCGGAAGAAATGTGACTTCTCTTCAGAGCCCATGCCCATCATAGACTGAATCTGAATAAGTGACGGCTTGATATACGGCCAAATCAACCGGCGATATCCGCCTCTGATGCAAGCGCATATTTCTAGCGATGAAGGCTAGGTCTTAGATAAAAATATTCTTACCATGTAATTGTTTTCGCATAATAGCTTAGTACCCAGCTAGCAATAGCTTCATTAGGAGGAGGCGGGGTACAGCTAAATCCTGGCTGGGGAAAATTAGTAATCTATTTTCTGTCGTCGAGTGGAAAAAAACGAGTTGACAATATCTCTTGTCCTTCCTCTTTAAAAATGCTTCACCGTTGTAAATTTCCATATAAAGAACTCGAATTTGAAACAACAGGACAATCTTTAACAATGAAAGCTTCATTCATTTCACATTATAAGACAGCAAACAGAACATGTGTAGAATGACTTAAGATACAACGAAATAATCATTCCTGTCACAAAGTCAAGCTATGTCCGACGCTTGTTTTCGCAAACCCTAATACCAGCATGGTGTTTTTCATTGCACAGGGACATTACATCGTCTCCTCATTGTCTGCAGTCCGACATTCCGTCTTTTGCGACATATCATGTGACATAATCATGACTTTCATCTGGGTTTTTTTCGGGGAGGGGGCATCAGACAAGCCACTGCAAAATCGTGCAGAATCTAAACACCCTAATGTCTCAACATGATCAACCACTTTCCCGTCCCATCGCGGCCGACGGCGGTTCCGGTGGCCATCAAACGTCGAGGCCGATTCATCGAGCCCGCCGAAATGGCTCTTTCGGCGGAGCACACCCTGTCCGCGCTGATGACTGTTCGGCGGAGCGCTGAACGCGACGATTCCGGCGCTAAGCGCGCCATCCGCCGCCGGCCGCCGCCGGGCGATAGGGGGAACGGCGCGCTCGGCGGGACTGGCGGTGGTCGGCGGCCGTCGCCCGGCCGCCGGACGTCGTCACAGCGCCGCCGGTGGGATTTTACGGACGCCGCCGGCCGCGCGGGCCGGCCACGATTGCGGCGGGACGGCGCCCGGGGAGGTGGGGTTGATGCTAACTGGACGGGATGGGGAGCTTGAGTAACGGCGCCGACGGAGGAGAACTTTCGCGAACAAAGTCAACGGGAGAATGCGTCATCGAATCTTTGCCAGGTGACGTCGTCAGGTAAGTCCGGACTGGTGCGGAGACTTCACACGAGTGACATTTAGAGTTTGAAGCACCGGCTTTGTTTACCCTCGCGTCGGCTGCCTGACGTGGTAGCCTGTACCGGATAACTCGGCAGCCACCGGCACAGCATACGCATGCGGGCATGAGAGCTAGGCGGGTTAGTATACCGTCTGAGGTGGTGGTTTGGTTATTTGATTTTCTCTTCCAGGACAGGTGAAGTCCACGTGGCTGTTTTAAGGCTCGTCACCAATGGTTAGACGATCATTAGCACGCTTTGGTTTGGAGTCCCATAAGTTTGCCGTTGATATCGGACGTAAAACGGCTGCCGTCACACACAGGGTCATAAACATGAATTGTTGGCATCAGCTGCGGTCTAATGCAGACTCACACACGGCATACGTGAAGAAACACGACATGAGGCACAATCGTCTGCGAACAATCAAGCGTTTTATCGTTGTATGATCTGAAAGGCATTTTTGGATATTTTACCTGATGTGGAAACAACACAGCTCAGGTATTTGAATGGTAATGATGGAGGTCGATTTGAATGGTTCTGCAAATTATATTCCATTTTGTTTTTCGAGGAAACAGGTTTGCGCCACATTATCTTCGTTTCAGCAGCCAGCTGCGTCCGGGACACCCACAACAGAATTCAAACCAATCAGCGGCGATATCCCATTACACCAAGTTTTCTGGGCGTTTTACCAAGTTTTACCATTACACCAAGTTCTAGGATACCAATATATTTCGTGGTAGATGTGTCGACACCACCGGTTCAAGGTTTAAGGCTAATAACAAAACACTGTAAAGGATCCATGATTACGAATAGCACTGTGGAATGAACAACAGTATTGCGATTTGCATCATTATAGCAAATGCTGCGCACCGAAGTAAGTCGCGAGGATAAAGGCCCCATGTCTTTAGAACTAAGGGCAACATCTGGTGTTAAAACAGCGATGCTACTTATTTTGGCAGGGAACTACAGACTGGAATTCTTTATTGCAGACGCAAAATGAGTCTCTGTTATCCAGTGATACTGGTGTGGCATGGCTATTGCTCGTTAATGTCAATGCTTTAAAAAGTCCAGCGAGCGGGGACAGATTGCGCACGCACGTGTCGTAGCTCAACATCATAAAGCCGCTGTTGCCATAATGTTCCCATAAGAGATGCATCACATCGGAAATATCACCAAACGAGGACGCCAATGAGCAGCTCCAGCACATAAAAATCGGACATCCCTAATTTGGTCACATTAACCGGAATTTTCATCAGGATGATTTGCGCGTGTGTTGCTCAACCTCTGTTTGCCTGACCCATTTTTGGTGCTGCGGCGACGGTACCGAATGACCCAACAGCGCAATCTAGCGGTCACGCTGCAAATGAATTAGCCTCGGTTCGATTCATGTGGAACGATATCGAACGCACAAGGACAGACCAGGCCCTGCAGTCCGGTGCGGGCCGCTGCGGCTGCGCTGGGGAAGGGAGGCGGTGGGTGCTGGACCAAAGCATGCCGTGAGCGCGGGCGTGGCCGGCCAATCTGTGACTGACCGGGGCGGCGCAGCGTGTCTGGCCGCATAGGCTTTCAACCTTTCGTTCGCCTTTCCGCGAGCGGACCGTGCTGGGGTTCGGTGATGCGATAGCGCCTGCTTGAGGGCTGCGGAATTTCAGGAGCTCTCGGAAAATTGCCTACGAACTGAGCCATAATTTAGTTTGGCTTTAACTTACTCGAACTTTTCAGGATAATTTTTGTGTATGCTCACTGAGAAAATGTCATATCCAGAGGAGCTCCCATCGGGCCCAAACTCAAAACTTCAAAGTTTTAAATAGCTCCTGGTCTTCCGTCTCGTACATAAGCACAGGTAGCCTAAAAAGCGTCGAGGAAAGGCAAATGGGATATAAATCGCTCGCATTGAAACCAAAAGTTCTACCTTGTCTTCCTACAGCAAATATACATCTTTACTGGAGGAAAATGCCTTCCACCAACGAAACTTCAACTTTTTGCCGCATGCTATGTTTCACCCTTTACACGCGTTCAAGAATGTCAGACTGCTGAAGCAAGGAATGCACTACGCGGATTCAGTTTTGTTTCGGACTTTCTGCTGTCAATGCCGGTAACCGGCATTGACAGCGGAAGCACTGCTGAGCCGGCACTGGTGCCACTCAGCATCACGCCACTGCTCTCCGGACTGTCCCCTGTGATTGTTTCATTAGCCGGCGGGCTGGCGGGCAAGGAGGCCGTTTAAGTCCGTCCGGCGACCGGCCGCACCTTATGAACGTCCGGCGAGCCGGCTCGCGGAACGTCGCCTGTCGTGCCGGGCCGCGAGAGACTGCGTGCAGCGCATGGTGCACGCATTGAAACCAAAAGTTCTATCTTGCCCTCCTACAGCAAATATACGTCTTTACTAAAGGAAGATGCCTTCCACCAACGAGACTTGCACTTTTTGCCGCATCCCATGTTTCGCCCGTTACACGCGTGAAAAAAGGTAAAACGTCGACGTGAAGAACGTCACCAGCATCTGGCGCTGAAAGGAACCGGTGGGAACGCATGCATTTGCAATGAAGCCTTTTACGCACGACGCCTCCGCGTCACAAGTTCCATTTGTCTTGCCACGTGCACTTAAAGTATCGCCTGAGAAAATCACATGTTTTACAGCCTCTGTTTATCGCCCCGTTCTGTTAACCTCACGAGTTCGCCGAGCTCGGCTGCAGCGGCGCGGGCGGCGCGGACGGCACGTGTCGGCCGGCGTCGGCCGTCAGACGGACGATGGCGATGACGCGGTTGCGGCAGTCACGCCGCTCGGCCGGCGGCGGCTCGCTGACGTCGCGTGCGCGGTCGCCATCTGGCATCGTCACGAACGGCCAACAGGTGCCGCCGGGGCGAGCGGGCGCCGGCCCGCCGCACTCACGGCCCGGCCCCCCGCCCGTCCGGCGACCAGCCGCCGCCCGGCGATGCAGACGAAGGCCGTACATAAAACACGCTTCCGGTGATGATGTCAACGCCTCTTGCACGACCGGATTCCTTCCGGCTCGGCGTTTGCCTGCGGGCGATGTATGGCTGTGCGGTGTCCAGATTTGCTCAACAGTGTGTCACAAGGCTGCGGCTGGCTGCCGACTGACTAAAACTCCGGTTCCCAGAGCCAACTTATTGAACGGCGTGCGTCTGCCATCCACACGTGCTAGTTATTGGTCTGCAGTATATCCAGGGCTTGTGTGAGTCTGACAGCGATGTCGCGTTAATTAACGTGCCGGTGCATATGTTGTTTGCCATATTCACCGGCTGCGTTGCTTTCCAGCCATATTTATATTCCCGTACACTAAAATATTTGTGATCATGACATCCTACGTTCATTTGCCGGCATCGCTGACTTTTCTGTCCGTTGTCGATGCAAGTATATGAATACCCTCTCACGGTCAGGAGTTCCCTTCGGTCATCACGCATCGTTCCTTTTCCGATGCGATCGTCCACTTGCCATTCTGCCTCCAACTTCTCCTCCGCTCACTGAAATTCTGCGTAGCTTTTAGCTGGCGCGCTCGTCTGAGGGCTTACGACCTCGGGGCATTTCCAGAGGAGTGGGTCTGAATGACTACCCACGAGAAGACACCACATTAAGACAGCTAAATGGCTGAACGGGATCAAAGGAAACACATCAGTGGCTTCGGTACCAGAGGCCCGCTTAGTCTTTTTAGGGAGAGGATGAGAAATACCTCGAACTGTCTGAAAAGTGATACGCCCGTACGCACTATCTTTCATCTTGACGGCGGAAAAATCCAGTGGCATGTTAGCTTTGCAAAAGCAAAGGAAAATGCAAAATACTACTGATGGCTTCGTTCAGTTGGGCGTGCTCAAAGCTGACCTTTCACGACCTTAGCAATTAACTAAGATGCTGAAATCGTGCACGAAAATCCTAGTAATCCATGGCGTACTTTCATAAGTTTTGTGCAACCCAGTTCACGTCTGCCATGGTGGACGTGAACTGGGTTGTCTGGGATTAGGAACACACGCAGGTGAACAGAATAAAAAATGGCCAAAACACCTTAGAAAGGAGCTATTTTCAGTGCAAATGAAGACACCACAGTACATCAGCTGATTCAAGTCAATATCTCGCAGACACGCATAGTGTCGGATGTCCAGGACAACACAGCAGAATCCAGCCCCGCAGACGTGGGCTGTCCGTGACACAGCCGCCGCCGCCGCGCCCGGCGAGGGCGGCGGCCGGCGGCCATTTTGCGCCGCATGTCGCCGCGCGCGCCCGGGACGTGGTCCCGGCCGCCGATCTGAAATTTGATGGTGCCACGCGCCCCACGATTGATTGCAACACTTATAACGGATTCAGCGAGCCGTAACAACCGGGAGTAATCAATACCGACCGGCGCGCGGCTCCTGAGTAAATAACACGCGCTTCGAGCGGCGGCGGCCGGCCCTTCAGGTCCGCGGCGGGCCCCGGGCCGCACCAGACCGGGCTGGCGGAGCGGGGCGGACCCGCCGTCACTGGGGACCGGGCCGGCGTCACTGACACAACGACCGGCCCGTAATGATTCAGGTAATGGTGGCGAATAGGAAACTGCTCGGGGAGTTGTGGAGCACTGGCCACCAGGAGTGCGTCGGAAGCGGCTTTTATTGCTGAATAACCTACCAGTAGTAAATGTTTATGAGGTTAACATTAATCGCTGGTGTACTGCCCATCGTATATCTCTGGACTAAAAAAGTTTTGCTACATTTCACATGCGAATGGCAGCAATAACCAGCAATAGCATATAGAGTACCGATATATCAAAAAAAGTAGAGGTAGTGCTCCGTGAGTCGTGCGTTCGTGTTGTTCATGTGAACTTCTGCTTTCAAGCATCGAACATCGCGAAACAGCGGGTGGTTAGCCAAAAAAAGCTGACGACACAATGCAGACAAACGGACAACACTCGACCCAGAAAACTTGTTTATCATTAGCACCCTGATGCTCCCAACGAGCACACTGAGGACACATGCCGGCCCTGCCGTTTGGTCACGCTCCGTTGTCAGCCTTGACCTCTTTCAGATCTCGCTCTGGACCATGAAGCACGCGGCATAACAGCGGCACCAAAAGTCTGCCAGGCTGAGAAAAGTCATCGCCTTGACTTGGAATAAAAATGTCTCTGAAAACCGAACAAACCTATACGTCGTGATCGGTCTCCGCGAGCGGACGCAGAACATTGAAGCGTTTCTGCTGCTACTGGAGCGTGGTGGAGAGCCGCGTCTATGCAGAGAGGTTCGACACGCCGTTTACATTAGGCGTTTCCCCATCAACGGTCGCTTTACAAAGGACCAACCCGCCTGAACCTAATGACAGCGCCAGTTCAAACAATGATTGCCGAGGGAGCCCGATGGGGGCGACGCATTTCCATTTCAAACAAATCGATCGAAATGGGGACTTCGCTCCAGAGTCGTGTGTTAAAAGCGGAGTAACTACGTGCCTGCGACAAGCAACGCAAAGCAACGCCTTTAAAAGCTTCATTCATCACTTATGCACATAGACGTCCTTTTTTTATCCTCCTTGCAAATGATTCTGCAATATGTGCCGACATTTTGTTCGGCAGATATGAACTATCCGAGCAAGAATCTGAGTCGCACGAAGTCGCCTCCTTGGCGGTTTTCCACGATCGCTACGAAAAACAACGCGTTCCTAACAAATGGCTCGAGTTAAGATCGGGCGTCTGTTTCAAAAAATACCTAATGGCCATTCTATCACGCAGCCCTGTGGCAGCATTTGTAAAAATGACGCTAACCTACAGGCGAAAAACAAGGCACTGGAATCAAGATTAACTTTGTTTACGACACCAGAAAGGAAATTGGGCGGTCTGGTGGATACAGCTCCATTGGTCAGCACTGCCGCGTCCACCATCCGCCATCAGACGGAGGTGTCAATGTCCACCATCTGCCTGAAGCGTCATTGTCCACCGTTACTCTGAGACGTCATTGTCCACCATCAGTGAGAAGCGTCATCGCCCACCATTGGTCTGAGGCGTCAGAGCCCACCATCAGACTGATATGCCGCCTTCAGCCATCAATCCGTCAGTGTCAACCATCAGTCTGAAGCACCATCGTCCACCACTGGCCTGAAGCGTCAGTGCCCACTATCAGTCTTATATGCCACCTTCAGCCATCAGTCCGTCCAACATCAATCTGAAATGCTGCCGTCTGCTGTCGATTTGAAATGTCACCGTCTACCATCAGCCTAAGACGCCATCGTATACCATCAACCTAAGACGCTAACGCCTATCATCAGCCTGAGGCGTCGGCGCTTGCCATCAGTCCGTGTCGAGGTGTCGTGGTGGACTGGTCAACACAGCGACACAGCTCGTGAGCAGCACGCCGAACAGTCCGCTCTTCCGCAGTCCAGCTGCTCCGAACCTCACCACTGGAGGGCGGAGTTCGGGTGTCCTGGACGCCACTGTTCGGTCCGTGTCTAGCCCCTGCTCCAGTCTAGCCTTGTCCATGACCTTTGGCCTGAGTCTACCGGTCCCGACGAAAGGTTTCGAATCAGCTCGCACCAGCCAATCAGAGCAGCCCGGGCCGTCCCAGTACCGAGGAATGGAGAAGCTGCTTGGCGGCGGAGATCGGGTCCGAGAACTCCCGGTAGTAACCAGCGGCTTTGAAATACTGAGCGACTAAATGGCATTTTCCACCTCCACAGAAACTTGTCTAAATCACGTGCACCAAGAACGAGGCTGTGCGATGATGTCATAATAGGCTGACTTCGAAAGTTGCCTGGGTCGAAAATTGCGTGCTGCGTTCCGAAGGCATGTACTGAACAAAATTGTCTGGAGCCAACACTCGTTGTTCGAAGACCATTGTGGGTCGCTTGTTGCGAATTGGCTGACGGCAAATAAAAAAACTGCCTCAATTATTAACATCTATTTGCTGCAGACAGCCTGTGTGGCCGTTCGTGATTTCAAATTGAACCAGGGCTTGCTGTACTGAGTTGAGAAAACCAAGTTGTTTTAAAAAGCAAATTTTTCTTAATAACCTGGAGTAGTGGAAAGTCAGATAATGCGGTGGTAAAAATACAATTACATCTGCGTTCAACGCAACATACACTGCACTGAAACAAGAATCACGCGTGACGGTATGCTCCAACGTCCATGACATAAAGACAGAAACATAACGGACATCAAATCCAAACTAATGATATAATTCGGTCGCAATGAGATGTGCCTCGTCAGAGATCCGTGGCTTTTTTATGCGGCGACTTTTTAACTGGTGTCACGATGGTCCGTCGTGGGTTGGAGCGTCTGCGGCGCCGCGGGTAGTCTTATTCCCAGCAGCGGGCTCTTCTCCCAACCAGGGTAAACACTCGGCCAGACTGAAGAGAGACAGAAGTCCCGTATTTCCCGCAGGGCGTCTGCAATGTTTGCTCTAAATACAGGCCACCTCTCCAGATCGGGATTAAAGACAGAAGGATATTGTTTAATCCGACCCATAAAGGACGGACGGAAATCCACTGGCTGCGCCTCGTTTGAAAATCCAATACGGAGTATCTGATTGCCTGCTTCCCAGGATTCTCCTTAATTTTTCAATATCCGTGCATGTACTGTTTAATTAACTTCAAAATGATATTGGTGTTATTTTACTCACATAGTGTTAAGAAATAGTGATATGTGAGGTACTGTACATAAACGCTGGTAAAACGGAAAGTGAATTTTTCCATAAATTTTCCCTACCAACCAATTTAAGCAAATGTATAGGAATTACACTGACATCTTTCATGCCGAATAGCAAAGCCATCGCAGATAGAGCAATTTAGTCAGTTTTCCGGAATAAAGCACAGCTCTCGTTCCGATACAGCCGCATACGCTGAAGAGTTTGCAGCCCCAGCCGACTTGTTAACCGTTACATGAGGTTGAAGTGAATAAAAGCAACACCCTTATGTTCACCAAGCCTGCACTATTGTTTCTAGTTAACGGCTTTAAGTTAGTTAGATTTTCATTTTCTTTCAATCAGTGACAGTCGTCATTAAAACATATATTGTGAATTCCCAGGATAACTGCCGCGATGCCAAACGAAACCAAAAGGAAAAAGGCACTTGGTCAATATCTTTATTGATTTGTTTGTTACTGCACCAATGTTCACTGAATTCCAAAGGTATGCACGGAATATAAGGCTAAAAGAAAGGAAAGAAACGGAGGAAAGAACCAAAGAAACAGTGAAGGAGATACAGAGAAACAGAGCAAAACGGAAACAAAAGATACAGACACGGAGAAGGAGACGGAATGTGGACAAGGAACAACAAAGACCAAACAGAAAAAAACTGAGCGAGCCTGAGAGACAACGAAGCAGACCGTCAGGAGAAGAGGGAGCGGCGGTCAGGCCAGGGGAGCCGCCCATTTCGCTGGCGGTTAAGCGTCTGAGGCCGCGGGCCGGCCGGCTGGGGCGCGCCCCAGCTGGGGACCCGGTCCGGCCCTGCCCGGCGCCACACTGCAGCCAGGAGCGAGTGCACGCAAGCGGGCGGGTCAGCGCGCCGTACGGTTAGAACGAGAAGCGGACCAGGCGGCTGCCGCGCGCGCGCACCACAGCCACTAAAAATCTACGAGTAAACATGAATCACAGGAGGTCTAGTGATACGGACTGACAACACCGAGAGGGCTGGGCGGTCTGGCGCGGGCGCTGGCTCTCATGCCCACGGTTGATCGTTTGTCTGTGTAGGCCTGTGTGGGCGTGTGAGCTCGCCTGTGGAGTGGGCGGGGAGGGGGTGATGGTAGTATTCGTGCTACAACACGCCACCGTTACAACACCGACACGGGACCAAAGTACGACACCATCCGTCGCTGTACTTACTACACATGAGACCATACGATTAGCTGTAATAGAGACCACAGCTCAGGTCAGCAATGATCCGGGGACGGGGGTTGCGGTCAACCGCATGGCCGCTAGAGGCATCTTGTGCAAAAGCGCGAGTTGAAAAATTCCAACTGACTTTTTGCGCACCAGAACTCTGTAAACATGTCTGGAACTGCTTTAGAGGGAAAATTAATTTGGAGATTATGTCTGAAACAGCGAGAATGTATCAGTCGACATTACGATTCCTGAAGATCAAACAGAAAGGTACACATAGGCATGTTATGCTTCATACGCAAAGTAAAGATATTCACTAAATTATGTAAATCGCAACAACGCTTAATGTTCTTCAAAAAGCACAAGTAGGCGCGACAAAATAAGTAAGCCAAAATCATCTGTAGATAACATAATGATGAAAACAGCAGAAATTTAACAAACGGCTTAGATTCTACGAAGGTCGAAGGCCTAAACGAATATATGCTGTTAAGTTTGCCAATAACAACGAAGTGCAAAAAAACTGCTGTTTGTCCAAATAGATCAACGTAGAAGTGGATCCACATTGTTCTGGCATCGATGAAACTAAACAACTCTGATGTGCAAGTGTGAGCTCTTATAATAAATAAACAGGATGCACTGCTGCTTGGTTACATCTTGCTATGATCTCATCGCCATGAAATTCAATGTTTCCATTTTGAAATCGAGTGCTGAAGATATCTGATTATACGAATTTACCCCACATGCGTAAATCGGCACACATATTCTTAAACAAAACCTGCATTTCTATACAGATAATGATATTTACCTCAAAGTACACAATGAATCCGCAGGCAGAAAAACAGGCAAATCGTCTGGCACTCAATGATAGAACCGTTACGCAAAAATACCTGAAATCCCTAGTTACACCAACACTCCATGCCCCATGTATTGCTGACAGACAAACGTGTGACCAATCATGACCCCCGGAATCAGTTTCGCAGTTAAACTTGATTTTAATTTCCGAGCTGTCTGAGAAAAATATTAGTTAGGGTCCAAAATTCAACACCAAACAAGGACACCTCATAAACAGAGATAGCGTTCTTATGCGAAGTAAAGTAATGTTTGATGCAGCAACACATTGCAATATCCCAAAAGCTTTAAACCATCTCAGAGGGTTTTAACTCGACGCAGCAATAAATGATGTGAAAATTTGGCATCTTTCATTAATGTTATTTGCTTTAATGTTAATTCTAACTGGAACTCAGATGCATTTTAATACTGCTTTATGCTTTTCAAGATTCTGCTTCTCGGGAATGCTGAAAATTGTTCGACAAAACGAATGACTATTGATGAAGTGCAGTGTGCATTTCCTTGCATTCAGACAACCCCTACAGTTTCCAACGTGCATTGCCTGATAACATGGGCAGTTGATGTCCTTAATCTTGAACAGAAATTTAACTGTAAAAAACGACAAAACTGGTTACCAGTGTTTTCGGATACTTCTTTTGTGAAATGGCATGTCCAACTGGACACGGCAAGTTATTCCAATAGAACAATGTGAGATACTCAGATACATCGAACGTCCAAACTACGTATCAAAACCTAAGAGGAAATAAACCACTGATCAAAGCATATTTCATGACATCAAAAGTTTGACACTGCATACACATGAATTTGTTATCCAATAAGCCAGGGAACATGTTACAAAACTGGCCAATAAAGAGTTAGCTTTTAGCACTAAAAGCAATAGGCCGACCAGGCTGTTGCCTCAAAATAGGAATAAAACGTATGAAAAACAAAAGTGACAATACGAAAATAAAACATCCGGAGACGACAAGGCGGTCTGAATCATGACAAAACACCGTCTACGATCAGGCCAGCCCGATGGCTGCGTCTCCCTCTGCAAGTCCCCTCCCCCTCCCATCCCCACCGGCGCGACGGGTCAGCGACCGAGCGCAGCAGAACACGGGGCCGCCCAGCGCTCACCTCTGCGACGAGAGCCATGGTGCTTAGCGCGAGGCGCGAACAGCAGCGGAGGCGGCGGCGGCAGCGGCGGCGGCGGCGGCAGACGGGCGTCACCCAACAACAACAGCGTGCGCCAGTCGTACAACAAGTGAGCGCTGCGCCGGCCGGCCGGCCGCCAGCCTCCGCACCGACGCGGCGTCTCCCGGCGGCCGTCACGTGACCGTCGCCATGGCAACATCCCCGGATTCATCAATCTGAGGCGACTAATCTGGCGTCGGGAGGGGGGAGCAGTGAATCTGTGGCCGGCGGCCGCCGGATGTGAGCCGCTCCTGCCCGAACCCGACCCCTCCCCGCCACCCCGGCTCCGGTGAGGGGGCCAGGTGCCGAAACCGAGACCGGCCGCGGCGGCCCCCAGCTGGGGCCCCGCTATCGAGCGGCTCAACAAGTCTGCGGCGCCCGAAAGCAACATGGCCGCGGCGGTGACGTCACAGGCGGGAGCCGGGATGGCTCCCGGCCCGACAACGCTTTACGGCGCACCGGGCGCGGCCACGCAACAAGTACGGCCGCGTGTACAGCGGCGGCACTGACGAGCATCGAGCGCGGCTGCCGGGGCGCCGGCGGCGGGTTCTCGGCGGGCTCTCGGCCGAGCCGGACGCCCGAGGGCGGGCTCCCAGCCGTCCGGGTCCGCGGCACGTGGAGATCCGGAACCGCCGCCCGCACGGGCTGCCGGCTCGGCTGGCCGCTTCGCCTGAAGCTGCTGGAGTTTGGTTGCGTTCTGAGCGGTGTTGCGGAAACGACTGGTGGCTGGGGCTCACGGGAAATAAACGGGCTCGGAGCAATCGAGATGAATTGGTGGCTCATAAATTCACTGCCATCTGGCTACGCTGTGCTTTCGATCAATTAGTTCACTGGTTACAGCGCATGCAGTTTTATCCCTGTTGACCACACCGTCACAGTACCATGCTAAGGACCGTGACTGTGACATCGATTCTGAGATGTAACCTCTTTACGAATAAATACATCTTTAGAACAGGATTCCAGTGTGGTTTGCATGGACTGCTGAAAAGTAAAAACCCATGAAACCATTTTTCGAAGAAATAAATTCCTTTTTTTGAAAAGCTTATCGCGCCCGCATTTGCACAGGGTCATTAATCCGAAAGTCCGTTTTTATAGCCGATGGTACAAAGCTGTTTTTAGTCAGGAAAAAAGATAGTGTGAGTCTGACGTCTAAAATAATGCCTTCTTTTCTACATCTGGGAAGCGTAGCGAAAAAATAAGGCAAACATAGCACGCACGAGGACCATCTTTCGGTAGTAAATACGCTTATGCTTTTGCGACTAATAGCACATCACGGCCTTTATGTTTCCTTCCCGCTACTGTGTTATTTATGTTCTCCTTCTTTTATAGCCATCATATAATTTGATTTTCAAGTACTGACAAACTTGAGACGTTATTTCTGTGAACTTTTCGGACCTTCTCCCTCTCCCTGACAGGCCTCTGGGCCAGTCTTTGTTGTTGCCCTTAGCGTAATGTTTACTTTTGAAACATCCTGTTTTAACAACTTGGGTTAGGGACCTGCAACGGTTCTGAAAATAGAAATTACTTAGGCTCGTTTTCCTTGAATAACAAATGGGCCAGAAGCCATACGTTAAACAATATATTAACCTGTCAACCATGAAAAAATATTCTAGGCAAACATGAAACAAATGGAATGATGACAGTCTCATGCCTGAACTGATGTCAAAATTGTCAAAACTTGATCATCGGAACTGAAAGAGAACCAGAACAAAACGACTGTAGCATTTGGCACTTTGTCATCAGTGATCAAGCAAATGAAGCTAATGGAATTATGAGCCATGTCCTTCTAGCGCCCACTAAATATAACGGACGTTGTAGATATTGCGAATTATGTGCTATGTTTCCAAGTAGCGCAAGTACGCTAAACGTATCCGAAATCTAGCGAATACGTACACACGTATTCCTATATACTTTTTCCTAGCACAGAGCAGTACAAAAAGCGACACTTGACCACGCTGGCTGGGAGCCCTGTGCCTAAGAGAGCAGTGCAGGAATATCCATACACTCCGAATGTTAACTGTCCTTTAAAACTGCTTTGCTGCAATTAAGCACAACTTAAGGACACTCTAGTGAAATGACGACATCAATTAGTACAGTCATGGTGGTCGTATTTCCCAATAATGAGGCATGAACTGTCTCTAATATGTGCTGTTCATATTGGAGTTCCACTGTCTCCACCTGCGCAAGAATATTTATCGGCTAGCTGTCGCTAATAATTGTGAATCGCGTAAAATGTGCAAGAATATTTGAACAGAACAACACAATCACGAATTGGAAATATACGAGAACATTGAATACGGTAGACTGGCCACATGACCCAAGCTGTAGAATCTAATAAATCAAAAGGCCACGTGACTTTCAAAACATTAGGCGAAGGTGGTAAGATCACTCGCAAAAAGAGTCGTTTTATTGCGCAATATCTCATAACCCGCATTTTGCATACATGTATACGTAGCCCCGTGCTGTCTCATATACCTGCTGCATAAAAGGATGCTTTGCTGCGTCATCGTTGAGTTCCTCAGATAACCATTTTCTCAAACACGAAAGACCAGCCACAGTTCTACCGTAAAGGGCAAATGAGCGTTGCTCGTTGAGTACGGTACGGCACGGTACGGTTGGAACACGGTAGTGCCGCAAGACGCAATCCCGGCGCCCTTCCAGGCAATGACCATATGGCCAGCCTCACGTAAAAGAGCGATAATCTGGCGTCTAAACTGCACCGCACACAACGCAGGCATGCGGCACAGCCTATCCACAAAAGTCACATTGCAATGCCATCTCTCGGGAAATGGCAGAATCACGTGATGGGATGACAACCGCTGCCCACAACGTGCGAAAATTAACCCGAATCAAACAAAGAATTTGTGACATTCGGCGGCGCAGCCAAAAAGAACGGGGGCCGGAGTGGCCCGGGACCCCCTACAGCCCGCATTTTTTCGTGAAAATCATTGTACATCGTCTTCCCAGCGGGCGGTTTTCGTATGATTCCAGTTCACATTGAGCTCCGCCACTCAAGAAAATCCTGGCCGTACCCCAGGTGGTCTTGTCCCAGCGAAAATTGACGGAATGAAATGTTCTAGCAGACTGACCTGTTTTAAACGTTACTTAGCAAACAAGCGAATAAATAGCCCGACCTTTGACCTTTGGCAAGAGTGCTACGCGCTGAAACTTGTCTACAAAATTAGTAGGATGGAAGTAGCCAAAATGAGTAACCAAAATGAAAATCGTAACATTATTTCCATCCAGCTTGAGTTGGAATCACCCTGCTGGGCTGCCATTTCATCTCTCAGCGGCTATGATCGGTGCCACATGTTTGGAAACGCGTACATCTCCCAGTGACTGCCATGGAGTCAACAAAAGAATGAACGGTCTTTCTTGATATCACTGAAAAGTACTTATATTTTTGGTACTAATTGACAATCCCAATCAAGGATATGGCATGCAGTGCATTCTAATTACAGGAAACACAGATCTTAAAATACACTAAAGCACAGGTTAAACCAATGGCACAGGATTCAACATGCAAAGTTTTTGGCATCACCATCAAACCTAACGTTTGACGAGGAAGCGCTGGGAATTGAAATAATGTGTAGCCTAAACGTGTCTATGTCTCATATCACTTTCCCATGCACCACCTGTCTGGCATCGAAGGCCATTTTCCTTCGTCTATCAAATGTCATTAGGCGCATTTATACGGGCATTTAAAAAGCTGCCAGATCACCGGCCAGATTGGCCAGGGTGCGCCTTTCTGGCCGGTTTAAGCATCCGCGTGGTTCTGGGTTTCCTTCAAGTTCCCTCCACTTGTTGTTAGACATGGCAGTTTAAACACCACTGCGACCTATGCTGGTTTGCATGAAATTACAGCTAACTAAATCCGTATACCAACCCACGTACCTTCTTTAGGTTTTGAACATCACAAATCGCTTCAAACACAGACGCTACGATCTTAAACAAGGACCACGTGCCCAACAAGTGAAGGAATTTTCCGCTCCCTCGCCACCCTTCCTGCGCTTCCAGCTTATCAGTCTTCGACCAATCAGCGCCTTCGTTCTAAAACCTTTCAGCCTTGTCAAGGTACATAGCCCTTGTAAACCACTGGATTTGGCCGGCGGCCGCACTGGCGAGACACGGCCAGGCTGGCCAGAAGCTCCCAAATAAACCGCAAAACACGCGAGGAAATTACTACGTATGTCATGTAGTACAGAAAGTCAAGGCTTCTCCTCCTTTTATTTCAAGCTTGCTTGCATTGCAATCCATCCATTCTGTCCGACGACGTTAAAACACGCCTTTCCAGGACCAATTATAGTTTAAATCAGCATTTATTTTACAGCTGGTCAATTCCGGCCAACCTGGCCGGGAATCTGGCAGCTTTCCAAATGCCCGTATAAACGCCCCTCTTGTAAAGCAGTTTATTTGATCGCAGTCCCACTCAGTTTTTAACTGTGGCCTTAACATGCTGGGGCTAAGGGCTGCAGTCTGAGGAGACTTATAAGAGGAGGAGGTTTGCGCGGTAAACAAGCACTTAATGAGCCATTTTTTTCAGTGTTACGTCAAGCGTCTGTTGTAGTATGCTGTTCATTTTCTACGTGTTTCCGTGTTTCGTTGTTACGTGTTGCGTGTGCCGTGTACTGGTACGTTAAATATCTGCCGCAACGTGGCAACCAATAATGTCATTGTTGAAGGAGCCGTTTTTTTTTGTCTGGGACCTCCGTATTCGGCCTTTTACAGAACACGACCAAACGTTCTCCCGAAGGAGCTTCTTGCAGCATTTCCAGTTAGGGCCTAACGTAGCAGATGTTATGGTGACTAAACAAGTTCCGTCAGAGACGGAAAAATCGTATGTTTTCATCTCAGTTTGAGTAGGGTGGTGAATCGAGACGACTGTCGACGTAGCAGCTGGTAAAAAGGCTTTCGTACCAGGACGCACAATCAAGAATACCGCAAGAATTGATAAATTCTTTGTTTGCAGTTTCCCTTCCATAAAAAAAACATTTACGCGACATACATTTAATAAGTCACCTTTTCCTTGTGCGGAAACCTCTTTGATACCAAGACAGCTAATGCCACATTGATGTGTTTGGGTTTCCGGACAAGAACACAGTGGCTGTAACACTTGATGCGCTGTGCCTAAGAAGAATGGTATTTTCCATAAGGAGCGGCTTGGTTGGCCGTCCCACAAGCACTCTCGATTATCCCGTTTACCCGCATGCTAACTTGTATTTCAACCTGCTGAGAAAGCCGGCATCCATCCAGATAGCCCATTCCAGGATGTCTCCAATATTTATGCTCCCCTACCTGTCCTGGGGAAATGAAAGGGGCTGGCATGCAGCTTAAGCGTCACCGCACAATACAAGCAGGTCATTTGCATGCCAGAGACCAACGTTTGTCAGCCGCGTCCCGTCTCGGGCAGGACAACATGCCAGCTGTATACCACCTGACCTCCCTCCCTCTTTCTTTCTCTCACTCTCACTTTATTTCACCCTCTTTCCGACTTCCTCCTTTTCCTTCGTTTTCACCGTCTTGCATTTCCCGTCTCCCTCTCGCTCTCCTATTTCCTCTTCCACTCTTCCACTCACTTTTACCGTCATTCTCATCCCCACTTTTACTCTCACTCTTAATCTTGCTCTCCCTGCCACTCTCACTCTTGTTCTCACGCCCTTTGTTTTCCTTTTTCTTCTCTCATTACGTTCTTGTGTTTTCCCCTCTAATCAATATTTTGACCGCTTTTGATTACAGTACAAACAATGGATAAAGTTGGCCCCAAAAATTCGTTTCAAAAACAAAAACGCTTCTCGAAACAATACGCTTGTTAACCTCCAATAGTCGTACTTTTCTGGTATCTCTTACAACTATATTACGAGCAGCGTCAAAATATGAGACCTTATGGATGGGAAACCCTACGATTTCACTTCATTCTTCTTATATTTTGTGCATAATATGCAAGCTGCTGATACGAGGTTTTGTAGAGAGTAGTCAGGCATAGTTCCCTAAATATTAATATCTGATTCCTAGTTGTACAAACAAGCTTATGGAACATACGGTACACTTTCGAAATGGAACATTTCAGGTCCAGAGAACTCAAATGATTGATACATTTAGCCTCATTTGTAGACTGAAGTTGATGGTTCAAGCAACGTTTACCGCAGTATTATTGTTTTATATAAGAGACACAAATGGCCGCAGACTACACGTATTACTTTCTGTTCTTTATTTTTGCGTAGCATATTGGACATCCGGCAAAAACATGTGTCCCAACGTGACGTAAAAATATGTTGACCATGCGACTTTTTATAAATGGTTAAATGGTAAGTGGTTAAATGGTATAAACGTGGTTGCCATGGTGATGTCAGCGACCGAAGCCAGTCCTAAGCGTCGTTTTTTGCATAGAACCCGATCCCTACGCCCTGTCATGCCATTCCAGGTAACGGCTGATTTTGTGGCGAAAGTTTAACGTGCCGTCAAGGGTGCGACATGACCTTGTGGTGCTTCGCTGATCTTATATTGGCCAGCTGTCGACTAATCCGCGGGCCAAGTGTCAAGTACCAGCGACTCGGACCCGTCTTGCAAGGACGGAGAGACCAAAGCTTTGCCTACTGAGTTACCGATCACGATTCTGGCTGGCTTGTGGAAACCTTAATGCATTCCACGCTCGACTTTTCTGGGAAATTGGGCCAACCACCCAGGGATTGGCTGAGGTATCAGTGAAAGCTTTCTCTGCGATATAGGTAACGTTTGTCGGAGACAGGAGGCCTGCGCCATGTTTCGGTCATCTCTAAACGGACGCCTCAAAATTTGCAGTCCAAGGTCCAACCCATGAGTGGCTGCGCTGGGAAAGATCCGCCTGGTCCAAATGTGGCCCCGATCCAGTAAAAGCTGCCAGCACATACGAAGCAGCGCAGCACTGCCTCTACATGCATGTATGCATCTCGGCACATGTCCATTCGGCCGAGGCGTGCCGGGAGAGGCCGCGGCCGGAGCCCGAAGGGAGCTCTTCGTCGCATTTTGCTACCAAAGCCAGGCGGCCGCCAACTGCAAGGCCGCGGAGGCGATGGCTGTCCGACATGACCACGCGCGGTGCTGTCGCCGGCGATGGTCCCCATGAGATGGCCGGATAAATTGGAATGTCCCGCCTGATTGCCACCGTGCCAAACAGGCCGGGTGGCGCCTCAGCCCGCTGTCGGGTCTGTGGTCACAAGCGGCACCCACGGCCAGCGCGGGGTGGAACGCACCGCCGGCGTGGCAGTATGAAATATCGGAAACGACTCCGCAACAGCGCAGGAGGGTGTTTTGCTTATCGCGCCATGAAGTGCACCGGCCCAGTGAAGACAAAAACGGGCGCCGAGGAGTGTATCAAACCAACACGCGGAACCTCTCACCACGTGCTAGATCACCTGTGAACGAGCAGGTAACGCGAAATGACGGAATCATCTGTAATGATACCGGGCGTATGACGTCAGCAGGCTCTTTGCTGCGTCACGCTCGAGTAATCAACCAGAAAACTACGCAGCAACGAGAACACTCGCTGCCTCAGGGACGCCGTTCCCGCCTAGGGCGCCGTTTGATCTCCGACAGCCTTCAGTGACGGTCTGTGCGGGCTCCGCGGTATACCTGGCACGGCGAGGAGAATTTCCGGGGTCAGGACATTCTGAAACGTAACCGACTCGCCTGCCTTATATCAACATCGCAGCGACCTTCAGCGATCGGACGGTCCGTTCCAATGACCATTGAATTCACAGACGCGACGCTTTCCTGCACCAGCAGACAGCTACATATGTGCGTTACATTTCGGGAATCAGTTTTCTCTGGACTGCTGGCCCATTTTAATAGGAATCCCTCTGAGGAATGGCATCATCAATGTCGGATAATTCTAGTGGTGGTGATTGCATCTTTCATCACTGTCACGATGCATCTTCATCGCAGTGACGCACCAGCCAGACGCGGCATCGCTGGAACCGAAAGATCAAATGATGCGGGCTCCCGTTACGGCCATTCTACGGATCTGAGAGGTTCTGCCTTTTTCGGCAGCCTTGACACACACTAGGGACACAATCTGACCACACTTCTCGTAGTTCGCAAAAGATGCTTGTTTTAGACCTGGATTGCAATTTTAGTAATTCACATCAATGGGATACGCCCTTCCGTTGCATTTCATTTCACTGATATTACTGCATTAACGATGAACTAAAATGATGAAAAGCGCTCCCTGATGTAAGATATTACCTGTCATCAGTAGATAAATTCTTACTGATATACTGCACGATGCTTCATGCAAAGGACTTCGAAGGCAATTTTTTCACGAGATTTTGCAGGAAACAGCAGTAATACAGACTATGAGCAGGTAAGGAGTACGGTAAACTTCCGTTTCATTACGCGTACTTCCAGCGTAACGTAACGTAAGGTCATACGAGAAAACACGCGCATATCAAGGGGTCGGCATAGTGTAGTAGTCACCATGTGACCACCGTGTACAGTATCACGTGACCATGGTGTACCAAAGCGCAGTGGTTACCTCGTGACCGAAACGCCCCCTCTTCGTGTCCGCTTAATAGCGGCATTTCGGCGTACCCCGCGACAGCCGGCATGAAAGGTTGCAACGCGACATGACCCTGGCAGTCGAGAGCGTCGGTAAATAGCCCAATATAACCAATCAACCAGACAGCGTATCAGTGATAACAGTCATTGTGAAGTGCAGCCTTGTGCATTTGAATAAACACAGCCCTTTATATGAAGTGATCTCCCAGTAATTGAATTCAGTAGACCGTTTTGCGATGGCCTTTGATGATACAGTCTGGATGGCGTAAATATTTGCTAAGACTGCTGGGGTAATGCAACTAAAATAGGAGCCTGGAGGAGATGACGTTGCTGTTGATGATAAGAGATTACCCTATCACCTACTCTGCGAGACGGAGTCTAGTTTCTAGTTGTATCGTCCACAAATAATCATTTCTTCCTAAACCTGTTCTTTTGGTCGATTTCCGGTTAAAATCACGTACACTGTCACTGAGGAAAGAGTCCAGGATACTTGTCATACACTGGTGTGAGGCCAAGGACGTCCCTGTACCGTGCAATGAATTACGATTCTAGGTGGTTCAAAGAAAACGTAACCAGAGGAATCGCCCAATGACATTGTTTCTTGGGATCCCGGAGTTGTAAATGATCTCAAATGCTGAAAGGTAGAGATGAGCAGCATCACCACTCTTCTGCTAAAAATACGAGGATTGCGCCATTCGCCATGTGATGTGATGATATTAGTTCTGAACAAAGGAGTCTTAATCCGATACAGCCATGGTCGTTCCAAAATACCCCTCCATCGAGCAGTCCGTTCATGTCCTTGTAACACACGAAGAAGGGGACATATTTCGAACGTGGGAAATGAAAACACCTTAATTTGACTATGCTGGTAGACTCTACGCTGATGATCGAAACTGGTTATCAGTCGTAGGAGAGTGCTGCATTTGATGACATGCGTGCTTGTATTTTACTATTTTGCCAACCGTTTTCTTCTGGAAGTTGACTAGGTGTTTCGAGCAACGCTTATTTTTCGCACATAACGAGCGCTATCATGATGCGATAAATGAATGGACTAAGCCGGTAACATATGGAACACCCTAAACTCTTGACGCGTGTTTTATAGCAAAGAACAGGCATTAAATAAACTCGTTTCAGAAGCTTTGTTGCCCGGAAATCATGCACGAATTAACGAATTACGAGATAAAAGCGTAAGCAGTCAGGATGAGCGCAAAATAACAAATCAAACTAAAATAATTAAATTCACCTGACAAAGTAGAACTTGAGCGTAAAGATATGAGTTCATTTTGCACTTGGCATTACAAAAATCTTGGGTACTGAATTTTCTGATAATTAAAAAGAGATAATTGGAAGTAACCATATTCCCGGAGAGTTAGACGGTAAAGCCAGTTCCCGGCAAGGGGGGGGGGCGGGTTCCGCGCCCTGAGGTCTCGAGAACTGCAAATCCGATTCATCGCAACAAACAGTAATCAATTTGCCATGACGTAAACTACATTTTTGCAAAAAGAAGTTTTCAAAATCTTGAAAGGGTGTATTCGAGGGAGCAAAAAATCAAAATGGTGTATATTTTTGGACTTGTTGTAATCCTGCTGTTCATTGACCGGTTTTGATGAAGTTAGCATGAATCAAGAGGATATTGATGAGGCTATTTATTTTTTGGGGCTTGTGACATTTTATTTTTTGGCAGCTGAAATTTTGAGGGAGCTAATGGGCGTTCAAAGAGTTTCGAAAATGGGAGGATTAGTTTTTCAAAACTGAATTAATAAAAAAGTTAAAAGCAGCTTTTTAATTTGTACTAGTCATGTTATGATGAGGTGCAAATCGTATTGCAGTGTTTGGATAATTTTGGCTTAGGCGTTGCCAAGTACATAAAAAAGGGGAAACTGTCATGGTCCCATGTTCACCAGGTCAACTTACGACCTTTGACCTTAAAGGACCTCCAATGACCTTAGAGTCGCATGGAATGATCGTGAGTGCATTTCATATTGCCTGAAAACGTTTCCAAACAATTTAATTGACTCTTTTTCTAAAATCCCATTTTACGGCTGTAGTGATATCGTGTACGCGCACTGAGATTTTAGGTCATGGCTCCGTGACCCGGCCAGATGTTAATCTGGAATTTGGCACACAAGTTGAGAGCACTTGTCTACGTCATATGTAATCTGAGTCTGACATTTGAAAAATAGGTAAAAAATTATTACTATGAAACCAAATTTTGACATTTTGCCTTGACCTGACCTTGTGAGGTGACCTCAGATTAACAAAGTTATATAAGTATGCCTTCCCAGCTACTTACCAACGCAACCGTATAAGGTTTTAAGTTTTAGCTTAAAAACGTTATTTTTGGCGACCATTTTCCTTTTACCTTCAACATGACCAAAAATGACCTGAAGTGCAGTCCAAAAACATCGCCTGGCTCCACCCCTGAGCAAAATGGAATTACGAAATTTTGTTACAGTACGTAGAAAGAAAGGGTAGATAAAGTGACCAAGTTTCGTGAAGCTACGTCAAACAGCCTGGAATTACCAAGGAAAAAAAGCCGCGTGGGCGGGTTACGCCCTCTGCCGGGAACAGGGTTAACTATCGCTCTCAAATTCAGGAAACAAAAACGATCATAAGATCATGGAGTCAAAGACATTTAACAACATTTGGCAAAGTTTAAACAGTCAGCCCAACAGGCGCCTTAAACTGCCCCACCCCGTTTGGGCACGCCACTGGGCCCCTGTGTAAGCCCATAGACCCTCCACAAATGTATGTGGACCTCTAGAGAGGGCCAGGAGTCATTAATGTATTCAGGGGCCGATTGCAAGTCAGGAACCATGACTTTCGATGGCCGTCTTCAGAAAATCCTGCACATATCTTGAGCCTCTGTACCTGGCCAGAGGCAGGGACTCTTGATGTTTTCGAGAGCTCATTAAAAACCAGGGGCTTGGGGCCCGTGCTCTACTAGTCACTTATCGTAGACCAGGGCAATCCACGAGCGAATCTACTTGAAGGCAATCCGTCTCATGAAACCTTTGTTCGTTGTGAGCCGGTTCAGCGCTAATGGTCGACAGCGAGATTGATGCCAGCTGAGAAACAACTGGAATAAATCGCCGCAGACAAGGGTGTGTGAGTGTGTGTGTGTATATCATATTCACAGTGTCCTTGGAGGTCAAAAGGCGTGACGTAGCTGAAGGGAGGGAGCCTGCAGGGAGGCGTCAACATATGCCAGCTCTTGCGCCCGGCAGTCCGCCATTTTACGCGTCAGCGATGTCATGCTGTTGGCCCGCGCTGATCCTGAGAGCATGGGCGCAGCCAAGGGGGCTTGGGGGCCCGATCCCCCTCAGGCGAGCATTTCTGATGAAAATCATTGCGCATCGTCTTCCCGGCAGGCGGTTTTCGTATGATTTCAGTTCACACTGAGCTCTGCCTCCCCCACTTAAGAAAATCCTGGCTGCGCCCCTGCCTGGGATCGAACATTCACTTCTTACGTTATCGTTGCGATTGCACAGAAGTAGCGCCGTTAGAATGCGCATGCTAATGCGTTTTATGCCAAGAAATTATTGAGTAGGTTCCCATTTTCATCTTTAACAGCTTTCACCACTGGTGATTTTGGCGTATGTAAGCAGCGCAATTTTTCCTTATACAAAGCTCCCGCTATCGTGATGTTGGTGCGCATATCATTTCTCTTTATACCCATGCTATATTCAAAATGATATGGTACCGGGAGCGCAGAATATGGGACAAACGTCATCGGGAAACGGGCATAGCCTTATCATGTGCTACGTGCATGCCTATATGCATGCTTCCGTAATCCATACAGATACACATGCAGGTATTCAGACGTTTGCGTATCAACACACACACATACGTTAAGCATTCCATCTTTTTCGCTTCAAGCATTTCTTACGTGCTATTAGTTTTTCTGATATGAGGACCCATCGCCGCCAGATGGGCTCACGCCCTTTAAGAGTATTCTGAAAAGCAGCTTGCCCCCCTCCAGCAATGCGATCCGCCTCCAGTGCATCTCTTCCAAACAGTTTGGAAACATCCGATGCACGAGATGCGTTCTTGGAATGAACGTTATTGATTGCATCCTCCATATGAAGAGTTGTCATGGTAACCGACTGGTTGATGCCCAGTAGCGCGCACTTTCTGAGAGCTGATCAGTATCGTTTACATCTGGAGGGTGAAACCATGGCGACCGTGCAAACATTGGTAGCCAATAAGCACAGACTGTTCAGACATTCATCCGAGCTGAGATCCTGGTGTCAATGCGTGGACAGAGTGTGGTTTTGTGCAAATGATGGGGTGGGTGTGAAACAGAGCTCGGAAACTCAAAAAAAAAAAAGTTGTCCATCGGGGTTTTTCTTGTTAGTTGCATGCATGCACACGATCAGTATATATATATATATATATATATATATATATATATATATATATTTATACCTTCACACCTACATACATACATACACATTATGAACACGGCTGAGATTTCATTTTTTTGGGGCACCCTTGTCAGTCCTGACCACACGTCAAGTCTAATCCCCCCGGGTGCACACAACAAAGGCTATCCCAGTTCCTCGGGCTCGCTGAATCAGAGGACTGTACCGGTGACACAAAGTAAGGCGTGCCCTCGGAAAATACCACCGGACCGAAGGATATACTGTAAGGCGGACCACGCCTGTGTTCCGATTGCCGCGGGTACTGGACAGTACAGCGTTCACCCCGTGACAACACAGACCTCCCATTTACCACTACTTGTTACGCGCACGTACCGTCTGCACCTCCAGGGTGGTAGGGCCGACAACCTTACCTTCCGCCAAATATGGGTTTCTCAAAGGGTTTAGCCCACTTTGTTTTGACGGGCGGCAGTTTTTATTTTCTGTTGTCAGTTATCAAATAACTATAACTATAACTATATATATATACATATATGTATATATGTGTGCGTGTGTGTGTTGGTGTGTGTGTAGGTGTGTGTGTGCGTGTCTGTATTATTGCTTTGCTGGACGAGATTCCTGATTTCGGATTCCATGTATGTTTTCAGTTCAATGCATTTTTTCACATATTTTTCTGTGATTTGAGATTTTTGCGGAATACAACGATAGGGCATTAACACTGTAAGGCCTCATAAAAAACGACAACCCTGAACAATGCACCTGTTTGACCGCCAAAAACCGTCACGGCTTCTTTTCTGAATGGCTTAATTCATTTGATGCCGTATTCTATACTCTTTGCCCATCTGTTGTATATTGTGGTCATTGTTTTCGTAATTACTGGCTATTTCCCTTGTTAAAACTGCCAGAAAACATGGGCAGATGAGGGAAAAATCAGCTCTGGAGGGGCCGAGATCCATATTGGAGGAGGGAGTCATGACCCCCACCATAAAATACAAACTGAAGGGGATGTCCTCTGCTGATGACTGAGGACGCTGTTCGCAATGAAAAAATACTTTGTCATACAACTTCTGAGGTTATCTTAAGGGATGAAAACGTATGACATAACATTCCATAACCAGGCTATTAGTTAGCGGTATGCTCCAATGCCATAAAAGGCAATTAAGCCGAAGAAATGAAACTAAAAGAGGTCGAAACCGTTGCAGGACGAAGGCCTCCAAGGAAATGTGATTTTCACCCCTGTAATGCTGCCTTCATCAACAGATGTCGAAAACAGTAATAAAGAAGCAACAATTTACAATCCCGCAGCAATTTTTCAGGGGTAAACAATCACCTTTTGCTTAAGAGGCAGCTCGAAAGTGGCCGCTTAAAGCCGGTTGCCTGATATATCATCTAGCACATGGGAAATCATGGTGGGCGGTCCGACCAGCAGCTGAGCTAGGTGCCAATGGTCGCCAGTCGACCTGGTTCCTTATCTGTTCTCCCGTCAGGAACACAGCAACGTCAGCCGTTCCGAACTGCTGCTGTCCATTTCTCGTTTCCCTGGACGATATTTGCGCACTGACCCGACTTGCAGCCCTAAATTTCGCGCGAAGTGACACATGGAAAATTCATGAACAGCTGTTCAGGTACCGAGTGCCGGGTTTGCAGACGGCGCAAGGCCATTAGGGTGCTTCTCGTGACACTTGTACAAATGATGTCTAGCTATGTACGATATAATATCTAGATAGCTGTTAGCTATCCGTCATCTAGACTCCCCCGAGACAATGGTGCAGGATGTGCGGTCAGAGCTTATGCGCGGGACACAGATCCATGGGTCGAGTGTATGAAGGAGAAATTGTTTAGCCCGCGCTGGCGCCGAGCTTGCTCCAGATTTGCTATGTCGTATTCAAATCTTTATCCAAACGAATTCGTGAGCTGGCTTCCTTAGGGTTATGTGTGATTCTGATATCGATGTGATAAAACGTAAGTGTGAAAAATGAATAAAAGTACATAACCATGAAGAACAAGGCACAGAGGCTCATAGGCATAAGCACAAAGACACAAAGAGAGAAATGCGTAAGCGTCGCTGGTAATTAACATATGCAATGTAATGTAATTCTTATGTTTCCAAAATCCACTTTAGCCAGGGAAAATTTCACATACTCAAAAGCCGAAAACTGTTGATGTGCGACATCCTTAGTTTCCGATCTCCTTCTAGAATTACTCGGCGGCAAATGTCATCAGACCTTGATGGCAGGACGCGGAAAAATAGATGGGAATGCTCCGGGCGGGGCACAGCATTCGATTGGGTGCTTACCGGCGGCATCAGTCGCCGAGGCCAGTCGACTGGCGCCATTGATTGGCGCCCGCCTCGGCCGCCGCCGAGCCGGTCTCGTCTTCAAAAGCCCATCAGCGCGACCCACGAGCCGCCAGGGCTCATGAGAAATCACAGTAGTCGCAGGCGGCCTGCCCAGACTGGCCTTATGGGACCCCGCGGCTGCCTCGCCGCCCAGTCCCAGCCCCGGCCGGGCGACTGAGGACTGAAGACTGAGTGCCGGCGGGCGACTGACGAATGCAGTCTGAGTCCCGACCGGGCGACCGAGTCCAGGGAGATGCCTGAAGATTATGGTCTGAGCCCCAGCGGGCAAACTGCAGTTTGAGCCTCGGCTGGCGATTGAGGACTGCAGTCTGAAACCCGGCGGGCGACCGACTGTAGTCTGGGCCCCGGCGGGCGGCTGAGGACTATGCTGGACTGCAGTCTAGGCGTCGGCAGGCGAGTGGGGACTGCAGTCTGAACCCCGGCAGGCGACCGAAGACAATAGTCTGAGCCTCGGCGGGTGACTAAGCATTGCAGTCCGAACCCCGCTGGGAAGCTCAGGACTATAGTGGGGGCCCTGGCGGGGCTGAGGGCTGAATGGACTCAGTAGGGCCTGAGGACAGGCGCGACTGAGGACTGCGAACCGGGGACCTATTGAACTGCGCGGCTGCCTGCAGCTGTCAGTCTGTACCCCAACGGAAGACCCGGAGTCAGATGCCGTCTGGAAACTAAGACACAAAATGGAACGTCAATGGGCACAAGGAATACGTTAAGACCACTTGCCAATAGCAGTGGTGCTAGACGTGTCGCAGTTTTAACGCCTCTCCGGTCAGCTATTAAACATAAGCGCTTTCTTTCGAATGGAACATGCATAGGAAATAAACGCTAACAGCAGTCGGGTAGCCGACGTAAGCCACAGGCAACCGATGAGAAATGTATGCGAAAAAACAAACAACCACAGCCAGAGGGCAAAAGCTAAATTGAAAAAGATTGGCTTAATTCCTCCGAAGTACTTCGCATTTACCTGCTAATATCCATCGACAAAATTTGCTCAGAGGAACAAGATCTGAGCTCTATGACAAAAAAAATAAGGCGCTTTGCGCCTGCAAAATATCTGCAAACATCTCACTGGGGTGGTGCCGAACTTTCCATCTGGCGGAAACTAGGAGTGGGAAAGTTCTGCGATCCCACCGCCTGCTGCACAACAAGCTGGTTAAGCCCAATGCGGCGTGAACTTTTGCAACAAGCCCGCGCTGCACCTGCTGCTGACGTCTGTTCGAAGGTATCGTGAGTTCTCATCACCATCCTGGCTTCTAGCGCAGCCATTGCTCAGCCCAGCACGACCACGAACAGCAGGCTCAGCACGCCTTCGCACGCTCCTCTCCCCTTCCCCGCCGTACCACGCGCCTCAACTTCATCCCCGGAGGTCGTTGCGGACCGCTCTCTCCACGTTCGGCTCCTCCCACCGGGGCGGACTCATTTCAGTCTCCCCGGGCACTGCTCGCTACACCCCTGCCATTTGGCGCGACGGTGGCGCGAGGCCCGCGCCTCGACCGCCGACGGGGCTGCGAGGCGGGCCGACGAGCGGGCTGGAAGACCCGGGGGCCGTTCGGCTCGGAGGTGGCCGGCGGCCCGATATAGCCGGCCTGCGCACCGGATGCAGCTCGACGCCGGACGCCGTTTGCCGCCGCGGCTGATCTGAACGACGCCCGGGCCGGTCAGGTCGGCCACGCCAGATTACCGGTGAACGGAGAGAGAGAGGGAGAGAGAGAGAGAGAGAGAGAGAGAGAGAGAGAGAGAGAGAGAGAGAGAGAGAGAGAGAGAGAGAGAGAGAGAGAGAGAGGATAAAGAAAGGTAGGGAATTTCTTTGAACTGAGTTTCTATTGCTCCTCTATCTTGTATCGCGACGATCGAGGGCGGCACCGGGAAATTGCATTCGACTGGCATCGAAGCGTACCGGATGGCGGGAGCCACACACACTCTAGTGGGCTTTGAGCGAGACCGGCAGGATGCGCAGGATTACATCTATCGCGGGGTATTTGCAGTAATTTCCTTTTTTTGCCCGGAGGCCTGATATTGCCCATATATGTAACTTTCCCATTCATAAAATGCATCGAAGCATTTTATGCTTTAGTGCATTTTATGGTTTGCTTTGCTTGATGGGGAAGCAAAAAGCCGAAAGGAAGACATATACAGAATAAAACTGTTTAAAACATACGTATTAATTTCATTTTCTAACTCGCTATTTTCCGTGCTGTAGTGTGTGCTGTAGAAACCAGACATGCGAACTTCATAGCAGGTTTCCGTACACCAGTTATTGACATGGCGCACTTTTATTTCTGTCAGTATTTTAGTACGATATCCAAAAAATGTTTGTACTATTACGAGTAAAAAGTGAGACTAAGGACCCCAGTAGATTTTATATCTATGACTGTAATATTTTGAACCGCGTGGATCTATATGAAACATTGGTAAGGAAGAGCAAGTATCATGAATGACTCTTCCTTCCTTGACATGACTTAAAGTTAACCGTTTTTTTACTAGAGGGCCATGAAAACCTAAGGACAGATTCAGTTCGTAATAATCGCTTGGACACAGCGGGCTCAGACAATGATATTGGAAACGAGGTGCGGAGCGGCGTCCGCTGGTCCGGGCTATCCCATTACCGAGCACCGATCGTCCCCGACAAGGCCGCGCTGGACCAATCGCAGAGCGTCGCGGGCTCGGGGCCGGGCGGGGGCGCGTGTTCGGATCGCGTCGCATCTGTCAGCGTGGGCAGAATTCGCTGACCCGGCGGCCTATATCTGCAGAGCGAGTTATCAAACTCGGGCGGGCGGCGGTCGCCGATTGAGAAACTTCACTGGACAGAGCGGTTCGTTTGTGTGTTTTCAATCTGGTTTCTGTCCATTTGAACAATGGAGCCTTAATATCTGCCGCAGAAGCATTGAAGGAAATAAGAATCAGGCTCAACTGCTAGCGGCTGCAGGGAAAGTTCCACCCCTTTTAACGTTTCCAGACTGGGTCGCCTTCCGCGCAGTTGCACGGCTTTGCATCATGGCATCTTTCAAGCCAGTACCCAGAGGATTGCTAAGCGGCTCGGTGCAACCTCTCCGTGCAGCATTCTGCCTGGCGGCGTCCGCAGCCGCCTAAAGTCTTCAGTTCCAGCCGGCTCCGTTCAAATTTAGACACAATAAAGCGGACGGCGGACCGCTCGACTCGACTCCAAGTAGTTCCATTATCCAATTCTCATGGGGACATTACGGGGCCGGCGAGGCGCCATCAGATCACGGTCTCCGATGGATAGCCGCCGGGCAGGCTCTGATTAATACTGGCCGAGCCGGGCGACGCCTGCCCGGCCGATCGCCGCCGCTGCCACACCGGTCACGCGCCGTTAACGTCGCCATGAACGTGCTGACTGCGCCCTCCGCCGCGGCCGGTCGCCGGCCGGCCCGGCCCGGCCCGGCTTCAAATGGCCTCGCCGGCGGCCATGTTTGCAGCGCCATCCACAGACGCAATAGCGGCACAGCGCTGGTCACGTTTGCCGGCTTTTCCAATGGTTCCTAAACAAGCATGACCAGCGGTGTCAGCGGGCAGTGATACGGATATATATATATATATATATATATATATATATATATATATATATATATATATATATATATATAGCGCACAGTCGGAACACACAATAACCGTGTTACCTGAATATGATTTTTCCCATCAGAAAAGTTGCCTGTTGCCTGTTTTTCAAGAAATAAGACGACTCCTAGCTGGCGCAAATTAAAATCTTTATCTCTTTTGCAAGGCTGCCGCCCACCATAGGCCAGCAGTGGCATCCGGTCCGTTCACAATATATACAGTGACAAATGTCGCCAGTGGGACGACACCGCGTAGGAGTCTCGTGACAGACCCAACGAACGTAAAGCATCGCCGAAAACAAGCCGTCCGTCGATACCGCCCACACTGCAGCGACCGGCCCCAGCGGGCCGCCCAGCTCTGTCCGGAGCTGTGCTGGTTCGGTCGGCAGCCATCGAACGGCCCGGTCGGCGCGGTCCGTCCGGGCGGCCCCTGTCCGGTCCGTCCGGTCCGTCGGTCCGTCCGGGAGGCCGCTGTCAGTTTACCGGCGCCGACGTCTCCATTTTCCCGTCCAGGCCGGGCGGGCCATTTCGGCCAGCAGCGCTCTCGGTCCAGTCGGTCCGATCCGCCCCGGGCGCACGTCTCCGGCCCCGGTCCGTGCCGGCGGCGGCGGCGGCGCGGCGCGGCACGTGCGGCACGGCGGCGCGCGCGCCGGGGCGGCCGCCGCCTGTTTGTTTGCCGTGCCCGGCGGCGGCGACGGCGGGGCGCGGCGGCGGGGCGCCCGTCTCAGCCTCCGACTCTCGTCCCGCGCCCACTGCAGGCGGTGATCAATACGGGCCGGCGGCGGCCGCGATTACAGCGCCAGGTGCGGACACCGGCGCCGGCCGGACGACACCGACGCAGACACCGGGACAAGGCAGACACGTGGCAGGGCCGGACACCGGCGCCGGCCGGACGACACCGGCGCAGACACCGGGACAAGGCAGACACGTGGTGGGGCCGGACACCGGCGCAGACACGGAAGCGGGCGCACACGCAGACGGAGAAATGGTGACCAAGCTGTCACCGAGACAGGGCAGACACGAAGACATGATGACACTGGAGCAGGAGACACACGGAGACAGGGTTAGACATGGTGTCAGGGGCAGACATAGGCAGGGGCAGACACGGACAGGGCGTAAACAAGGCCAGACATGGGAACGGGGCAGACGCGCGGACAGGGCAGACAGGGGAGCAGGGGCAGACATGATAATATGATGACACTGGAACAGGGCAGGCGCGGGGACAGGGAAAAGGTAGAGGCCGGGCCAATCACGGGGACAGCGACGACACAAGGGGGTTATGGGCTGAAACTGGGAGAGGGCAAATAAGGAAACAGGAAAACACGGAGACTGGGCAGAAACAGAACAAGGGGCAGGTGAGACTCAGGGACATGGACAAGATCAGACACGGAGACACGGACATACACGAGGACAGGAACAGACACGGGGGCAAGGCAGATAAGGCGACAGGGCAGACGAGGGAGCAAGAGCAGAAACGGTGACGAGGCATGTAAGATGACAGCGGCGCACATGGACATCGGCACAGAAAAATCCAACAGTACATAGACGACTGTACAGAACACAAACGGACCACTATGGACCATAGTGAAGCCATGCCCACTCGATTTCCAGACACCGCCGAAAAAAACTCATTCCACTACAAAGCCACGACTTTCCCAATGCATGGTCTTCGGTCGCTAACATGCATATAAGTTTCCGCTGCTGTCAGAGTCAACTGCGTTCGGCGGGCACCGCGCTGAGATACAGCACCACCGAGCCGGCCCATCACAGGCGAGCGCATTGTTGGCTCCGCTCACCCTCGGCGCCACGGGCGGAGCAACAGTTATCGGGCAGCGGCGCGCCGGCGGCCGGCGCCGCGGCTAATGGCGCCACCGTAAACGCCGTTCATCTTCTTCGTCTGGCCGCTGCCGGAGCCGGCTCAACTTTGCCCATTAGACGCGGCCGGCCGCGCCGAATTTGGCGCCGCCATTCGCCGCCACCGCGCCGGCCGCCGGACGGACAACGGCAGCGCGTCACGGCGCGAGCGGGCGCGCCGCGGGCTCAGCGCGGCCCGCGTCCCCGACGGGTCAGCGCAATCAGCTGTCGTCGGCACGGACGCCGTGGCCGGAGGGAATCAGTCGCCGGCCAGCGGCGGGTCCAGCTCGAGCGACGCGGGGTGTAAGGGGTGTGCCATGGACTGGAGTAGTCGGAGCGGGTGGGACTGGGGACGGCGAGGGACGGGAGTGGATACAGGGATGCCGGAACGACAACTCTCGGAGCTGAGCTACCGAGTCAGAGGCGGATCAAAGGTTGGCTGCAGGGGTTACCGGGATCCACATTCGATTGGGAGGGGGAGGGAGGTGTCACCACTAGAGATGCAGGGCATACATGTGCCCCCCACTCCACGTAATGAGGCTGTTAAATAGGGCTTAATGTCCGTGACGTTTTTGCCAGTATTCATTCATGAACTCTACCAATCACTCATACCGTGACTGTTGAGCACCGTCCTCAAAGTCACGAGTCAACCATATTGTTCATCAATTTTGTCTTTTCCAGTCAGATCGCAAGCCCCAACAGAGAGCCCATCTTAGGGAGGAGTATCCGAGACACGTAACGCAAAGACCAGCAACTTTCTCCTCGGACCGGGACACGCAGCGCGCGGGCGGCCTCCCGGCGCCTGTTGCTGGACGCGCCCCTGGCGGCGCGTCTCTGCAATCAGACGGGTGGCCGTTTAGAGCGGAGACGGCCGGCGGCGGCCATCCCGACACGACGGCCGCGCTCGGCCAGGCTCGGCACGGACGTCTCGCGGCCGGAACGACCCTCCCGGCCTGTTGTTGGACAAGTTCTGTCGCCGGCCGGAGCGGCCGACCGCCGCCAACGGCCGGCGGCGACTTCATCAGGCCGCCGGGCAACGCCTCCCCCGCCCCGCCTGCGACGATGACAGAGTCGGCAAACGTGTCACGGTGTGACCGCAAATGAAGGCCGGAGAGCATGGCGTCGGCGCCGGGCTGGCGACGCGCGGTCCTGCTCAAACGACGTGTGGATTTCGTGCCCCGGCCGGTGTGGCCCTCGTATTGGGAGGGACGAGAACCGATGCCATTAAAGTCCGCCGGTCCTTGAAGTGCTCGTCAAACATCTCTGCGATCCGGCTTGAAATTAGGATCTTGAAATTATGCCAGAGACGAAATTAAAAGACAGTGCCTTTTTGACTGTAGACTCGTTTTGAGTACTAGAGGATTCTCTTTACTTACAGACTCAGGTTTGAAGTTCATTTTGAGAAACGTCGGAATTTTCCGTCATCGAGTGTTGAGACATAGGTGATGTGGTAATTTTTGCCTGTTAACTACCTTTACCCTTAAAAACCTGCCCTAAATGTTGGGCGTGATCAAACAGTTGACCTAGACGATATTGTTACGAGACAGTTCTATTTTTGTTATTTAATTCAATTTTGCGACTTTCTGATGATGGCGGCTGGTGCACCAGACCACAAACGGATTTAAAGCCGGGACTGAGATTTAAATTTATATTCGACGTTACCCTTATGGGAAGACATTCTGAAATTCTTTTCGGATTCGGGACTTATTCTGTTTTGAGTTCCACGAAACATCGACCCATTCGTCATTTCGCACCGCGGCTCCGGAAGAAAAATTTCATTAAACGTGATAGGATTTAGCTATCCCGTGGGACTGCCTTCGTTCGCCTTAAGCTCATATTGGCAATCCTTTCAGCACGAAAAGAAAACGACATAGCGTTCTTTCGCGTCCGTTCTGGCAACTTTAATCATGGTTCCCAGGAGAGTCAAGCTCGCGGTATGGTAGCCAAAACAAAGATGCAGGCTACGACACCGTATTCAAGTCGTCTAAGATTCACACGAGCACACAGGGCACTGGAGTAAGCGCATTAACCAAAAAGCATGGAAAAGTAGCCAGCATGTCTCCATTTGTCGTTGAAGACTGAGAGTTAAGTTCGTCTTTTATACAGTCATACTTTTACTATGCTCCATACTCAGACACTTCCTTTAAAACTTTTACAAAATGCCTTTTCTTGACTTGAAAAATATACTTGAGTCGATATTGCCGCGATGGGTGTCCACATTTTACACTGCCATTGGCTTTAAATAATCTGTCGTTACATTCTCTTGTATTTCCTTGCAGGGACGTAGGATTTTGCCACAGAGTGGGCCAAGACAAGCCCAGTTTGCTAAAAATTGAAGACTCCTCGGATTTCGGCCACTTCGTTTTCTAGTTCACGGAATTTTTATTTGCTGACTTTTTTTGTGCGTAACAAACGTTAAATTTTCATCCTCAAGGGTAGGGACATGGCCTTCTTGCCCCTTGCCCTTGGCTACTTGTGGACATCATGAAAATGTCTTAATGATCAAAAGCACATACATATTCAATGACAGTAGACCCTGTAGAACAAAACAGCTGTCAAAAGCCCAAAATCTGCGGGCTGCTGGCCTCCACTGACAGACGAGGCACGTCATGAGGTCTGAACCGAGGCGTCTCGCTCCTGCAGCAGGAACCATTCGGTGGCGGCTGCTGCCCGACACAACCCGAAAGGTCACAGTCGCCGTTCCGGGCCACTGGGCATGACATCGATTTGTCAATGCTGACTTATTGTTCGGAGTTGTGATCCTGGACGATATCAACCAAAGCCCGGGGGCAGTGGTGCTGAGCCACTGCAGCCGATCCAGAGATTGGCCGAGAGACGCCCGCTGTTTAGAGGGCCCTTCAAGGACAACTTGCAACGATGCTGTCCACTTTTATTAGACTATATATTTCAGAGCGCAATAAGTGTAACAGGAGCTCGGAAACTTGAAAACAAATGGTGGGGATATTTTTTACAGCATTTACCTGGATTAATTTTATGGAGCCGACATTTGAACAACACTTAAACACTAATTACATTTTTGGGCAGTCACGCATATGACTTGAATACATGCTGCGTCGCTGCGGCGATTATTGAACAAAACGGAGGCGAGGAAGCAATTGTAGAACATACATCATAATATTAACATAATCGTATTCCCGGGGGCTTTAAGGTATGGCCGATTGTCGACAGGGTGAGGGGGGATTTTGCTCCTTCCGAGATCTCGAGAACTACACATCTGATTTCATCGCAACGAACGCCTGTCGTTTTGCCATGATTTAAAATACATTTTTATGGAAAGAAGTTTCCAAAATTTCGGAAGGCATGGATGCAGTGGGACAAAAAAGTCAAAATGAGGGGATTCTTGGACTCGTTATAGTTCTGCTGTTTATGGACTGATCGTAATGCAACTGGCGTGCATCGAAGGCTTATGGATGGATTTTTACCATTGTTCCATACATTTGAAATTTGGCAACATTCATGGGTGTTCGTAGGGTTCCGAAAATGGAAGGAATATCTATAATTCTTCAAAAAAAGAATTAGCAAAAAGTTAAAACACTTTTTAGCTTTTACTAGTCACGTTGTGCTGAAGAAATACAAATCGTATCACACTGTATAGTGCTAACATAGGCGGCGCCAGTGACACGAAGAAGGGAATTGTTATGGTCACGTCCATCAGGCCGACTTACGACCTTTGACCTCAAATGACCTCCAGTGACCTCAGAGTCACATGGAATGACCCTGAGTGCATTATACATTGTTTAAAAACGTTTCCAGCCATTTAAATTGACCCTATTTCTAGCATTCCAGTTCATGACTGTCGTGATATAGGGTACACACAATGACATTTTAGGTAAAAACCCGCAACCCAACCTGATATCAAAGTTAAACTTGGTATACAAGTAGGGGGTATTATTCCAAGTCATATATATTTCGTAGGTTGCATTTGAAAGATTAGCAGCATTATTATTCACATCAAACCAAATTTTGACTTTTGACCTTGATTTGACCCTATGAATTGAACTAAGATTAACAAAATTATTTGTGAAGTTTCATCCAGTTATGTAGCAATACGCCTGTAAACCGACTTAGGTTCTATCTTAAACACCATATTTTTGGCAGAAACTTTTCTTTCACTTTAAAGAGGGCGAAAAAGGCCTGAAGACGTGATTTGCGTTCCATGACGTGATTTGGGTTTGTTAAGGGTTCCATGACGTGATTTGGCTCCAACCCTTAACAAAATACAATTATGAAATCTCAGCACAGTATACAGAAGGAATAGGTAAGTGGCCAAGTTTCGTGAAGTTGCACCAAAAACCTTGGAATTAGCACGGAAAACTCCATCCATCCATCCATCCATCCCGGAGCGGGGGATGGATGCAGCCCTCCTGCCGAGAACAGGGCTAAGATCGTTTTGCAGCAACACCTACCCAAAAGACAATTCATATCGAGAATGACGATTTTGGGACAAATCTAACTGTTTTATTTCCTGGCAACCGATGACTGATAAGCATGAATAAATGAACAAAGGGTGAAGGAACGGAAAATTAAACATTCGCAACAAGGGTCCCAATAAGTGTCTCAAAAACTGTTCGGAAATGGAACAAATACAAATGCATGCACGCTGGAAATAGTGAAACCCCGAACTCAAACACGGATACGCTTTTGCACGTGCATGGGGCGGGAAAATTAATGGAACAAGAGGTTGGGTCACAGATGACGATCCCGCTCAATTCCGATACAAGTAACTCCAACACGAAACTTGTTAAAGCATTAAACGGGCATTTCATAGACATGGACTGCGTTTGCTACGTCTCAAAACCGTCTGATATTATGACTACACTACACGTTAGCAGGAAATGGTTCTGAAATAAAAAAACAAATATAATGAGTTATATGACAGCATGAGCTCAAAAAGCGATCGGACAGTCATCAGATTACCGTGCAAAATTTATATCAAGGAGAATTAAAAAGAGCTATTGGTCTCTCATGCTCAGAGGTAATCATAGATGGGGTCATATAACCGTATGCATGTGGCAAAACGATGCACATAAGCCAAGTAAAACGAAAACAGCAAAAAAGGTCTTTGCCAGCTTATACACTTGAATTTCGCACAGTAACCATACAAGGTCCAATAACAATAAAGCTAATGAGGGCGGTCATTGTTCTTCGCATCTCGCCTGGAGCGGGCCGCCATCTGTCGGTATTTAGTAAAAGTTGGACTTTCTTTTGTAGATGGCGCCCCGAACGCCCCGCCAAAAACCGCCCCAGGGCGAGAGCGGAGCTTTTGGGGATGGTAGAGTGCAGTTTTGGGGGATTATAACGGGATTGTCGAGACGGGATACAATCAAATCCAGAGAAGCTCTACATTAAGTTTCAAAATGCCATAGGGGCCCCAATACTCAAGGAAAAGACCATGAAGCCTTCCAAAATTTCAAACAGCCACGTCCGATTGAAGAAAAAAACATGGAGAAAAGGGAGGATGATGTTTGAAAAACTCCAAAAGTCCGATCAGCAACCTTTTCGACAGTATGCCATGCTTTAAACAAGGCAATAACACAGGAACCCAGAAGACATGGGAATATCAATGTTTTCAAAGTTTGTAAAGCAAGAGTCGTTTTGAGACCATTTCTTTCCATGCCACACCAGATAGCTTCTATGAAAACTATTCAGAGCTGATAGGACTGCCGTTCTGTCTGTCCTATGGGCAGCTAAAGCCATGAGCTACGTGGTGGTATGGGTCGCCAAACAAAATGTAAAAAAAGACATCGTTGTCTCCCAGACCCGACATATACAGAAACAGTAACTCTGCGAGCAAATCGCGATTTACGGTTTATTTTCTCGTGATACTCATAAAAAAGGCGCATTGCTGCCCTGAAATATTGGCCACGTTCCCAAAGCACGCAATTTTGTGCGGCGCTAGGGAAGATCGTGGTTTTCCCAAACCGAGCGTGTGCACATCCCATTGGCATGAAAAGAGACCCTATCGCTGGTAACAGAAACCTTGTGTCCTCGCAAAGAACTGATGAGTTCCATATCGCCTTATTAAGCTACCAAGACCATAAGACAAGCTTGCCAAGACCTTGCCCTAACGAAGGAACCCTAAAAATGTGAATACAATTTGAGACACAGGGAGACCAGAGATGTCCCTAAAAATTGTGCAAGCGACATAAAATAAATGCTGTGAATCAGGAACACAGTTTCTTTTGTTCATACACTTCAAATTTAACCTCCAGGATGAAGAGGTTGTCACTGATCAGAGGGTTCCTGCCAGTTCATATAGTTAGTGTAATCATGGACCTAACTTAGGAACAAACCACAAATACACATGACAGAATAAGTGTGACCCACTGATAACGAATTATCTAACGAATGAATAAAGCAAACATTGTCTAGCAGGGAAAGCAGCGAAAAACAGACAAACGGTTGACACAGTACAATATACCCTTTCGGTAACTGACAGTTAGCACCTATAAGGCGGGTTTCATTAAAGATAGGTGGAACTAGCAGTGTCTGCACATTTCCTTTCCAGGATCCTTATGGGCGGACAGACGTTTTTAAGTTCACTGGTATGCATAAATAGTTATAAGGTGATGAGGCTCATGGAACATCACATTCATAGCTTATGGTAAAACAACCCCATTTTGGCCTGAAAATGCATAAATAAACCTATGACAGTGTGTGGTCACAATCATTCAAAACCTTTTATTTCCCATCTCCACCTTGTAGAAACAAATACCCAGTAAGCACCAGACTTCTGCCGCGTTTTTAATCTAGTCATTACGTGGTGACCGAGGGGCGGCTTTGTGCCAGACTAAAGCGCTGTGTAACAACAAACTGTACCAACCCACCGCCTCAGACCACCAAATCCGTGCTAATCGAGAGAACGTCCCTGACCAAAGGCAGACTGTCTGGGCACGAGACAGGGTCGGGTGAGAGCGAGTGCTTACGGTCGCCAGCGACCTAATATTGGATCAAATACATGCCTCTTGCGGGTTAAACAAATCGTGACACGAGGTGAGATCAGCCTCCGAACGAGCGATTGACCAAACATCTGATGCTCACATCCTTGAAACGGCGCGTTAAAACGCAGCGCCGAAACTCATTTGCTTCCACACCCACCGCGCAGTCATTTAATTTATTTTCTATCCGTTTGACGAGGCACTACATCACCATCACATCATCACTCAAGACTCGGTTGCTCCGTATCGACCGGTGCTGCATCCAGCAGCCCTGCCATCTAGGTGCCAATCTCAGAAACGACAATACGGACGCGATCCCGGCAATCCCAGATGGCGTTCTCGATGCGGATGCTGTTCACACGAGATGGCTCTCCTATTCCGACGGAGCATTATGTAAGACAAGAGATGGGCCTCGGAGTTCCAGGCAGCAGTGACGTCTGCGCCATATGAGCATAACTCACGTCTGACTTCCGGCAACCTGACAGGACTCGCCTGGATCGACGGTGACATTTCTAGACGCCACCGCGCTCCGCGACTAGCCGAAACTTAGCGGTTGGTTGTTCGGGTGTTTGGAATAACTTTGAAGGCAACACTGCCCACAGCTCCAGGAATGGCTGATCGCAAGGTGGCGGCTACTTCAGAAGGACACATAATATGTTTGTTAACAGTCCTAAAAAATGTTAACCTCTACTTTTATCTCCGAGCATCTCCTAGCAAAACTTATGTGCAAAATATGCATTGTTAAGTCAAACAATTGTCGATCTGGTTTTTACAGGTGCCAAACCGATTCCGTTTTGCAGAGGAGCAAATAAAAAGCTGGAAAATTACGTCATCGCCGAGAAGAAATTCACTATTTGGGGGCATGTGTTATATTACATGAATGATATGCAGGACATATCAGTCATGAAGCAACCTCATGGATTCAGGTCAGCATGATAACCATCATTTTCGTGACGCAGTATCATCCGTTGCCATTTTCCGCCAGGTGGTAGGCGTGACATTCTCTTAACAATTTTCGAAAGTACAATTCACATAGCCTACGTCAAGTGTTCTGTGCTCCACTGCATTTCCTTGGGTACGTAGTTATCAAATATGCCCCGCGGAGCAATATCCCTTCACATGTATGAACACTAGAAGTATGTGCTCATTTCCCACGAAGTAAATGAAGAATTAGGTGGCAAGAATTCCCGCACTCTGACCATCTTACTCGTCTCCATCAGCCATTCCAAACAGAGTCAAATTCTAACCCATTTCCTGTTTAACGCACAGCTTTAACCTCGCCCTTCTGTGCTTAAGACGCTTAAGACTACTCGAATTCATCTCAAGTCTGATGTGAAGCTATTAGTCAACGTTCCAAGAAGACATTTCGAGGAAATATTGTTTTTCATGAAAGATTGCGAGCTGAGATGGAAGCCGTCTTCACTGTCCAACATGACAAATGAGTTCAACATCGTACGACAAAATAGGTCGCATGTATGTTACGGGCGTCGATGAATATGTGTTCCGGGAAAAAATCAACCCGAATGTTGCTGCTCATTTTCTCCTTTCACCATATTTAGCAAATCCCAGAAAACTCCCTTGCCCAACGCAACACAACCAGAATGAGCACAACATAATCCAGTACGTTGAGTCATCCATGCCCCGCAATTGAAGTCGGCTTCTAAAGCTGTCCTCCAGATGTAAGCCGTGACGTGGGTGTGGGCAGGGGTGGGGTGCAGATCCATCACCAGAATAAAGAGCACCGGACCGCAGGCGCCGATTGCCGCGGGCAAAAAGGCGACCTAAGAGCGCAGCGATCACGCGCCGCAGCAGCGCCAAGAGTGCCGCTGGCTCGCGGCGCGGGCCGGCCGGCCGCGGCGCCCGTCGACCCATTGTGCGCCGGCCGGCGACACGTTAAGAGCATTAGGTGCCGGCCGGCGGTCGCCGGACTTGCGAACAGGCCGTCAGCGGCCGCCGCCGCCCGGCTGTGTTGGTGAAATCAGCCGCCCGGCGGCCAGCGTCGCTGGTACCCGCTGGGAGGCCGGCTGGCGGGCCGGCGGGCCGGCGGGACGACGGGACGGCAGGATGACGGGAGACGGCGGGCGGAACCAATCTGTCGCGAGCTCACCGCCCGGCGAGGTTACCAGGAGAGCGCAGGCAAACGTTTTCACGTCGATGAGCCACTGAGGAACTTTGACGGCATGGTAGCGGCTGCCTGATAATGACACGGCGAGCTTGATTTTAGGCCTTCTCGAGTATTGGTTGTGCTTTCACGCGATCCTAAAGGATGCTATCATTCGGACATATATATACTTGCGCAGCTTTTCGATTAGTAGCTTAATTATAAAGCGGCCCAGAAAGAAAGCTTATAAGGTTCGAGGTGGATGCTTCAGAACAATTGCATTAAAAAAATGCAAGGGTTGCGGTGCAAGCATAGATAAGGGAAATGAATATTCTACCACAATTTTCCGTCGTCTTATCACAATAAGCATTACAGCTTCTTTTGTTAATGCATCGAATTAAAGTTCGATGCAATATGCAACAATAATTTAATGCATTAGCAAATGGAAACATGGACGCTGTAGAAGCACTTCCGTAACCATAAGGGGAACGTCAATCAGACTTAATTAAGGTCAGTTGTAAAAGACACGAAAACGAGACCACTGGATAACGTAATTAAGCAGTCTAGTATGCAGTATCAAACTAAAGTACGATACCACCAATTGACGAAAGGGCGAATCAGAATTGCAACTGGTAATAAGTCATGAAGATAAAACTGCGGTCAACCATACAACAATCGACGAGCTCTAACTCTCGACTTTGTCCAGTATTTATGTTACACTACTTAGAGAATCTCTGAGTCCCTACTTCAAGACGCCTCATTAGATTACAACGTTAAAAAAATGCTTCGAACGCGCTCCAGCAGACAAGGAAAACTGGCATGACGCGTTTCAATTCACAGCAAAAATATCGTCTATTAACAAGCACTGGAATGAAACTGGGACTCCACTATGCAAGCCCTGGTCTTTCCACAGTGTTCCAGGACGCGATCGCCGCAAGACGTGCTTGCTTTCGAGATCCAGATGATGCTGTCCATTCTTCAAAATCAATAAAACAAACTTATCCACGCTCATCAACACCCATGGGTATGCAACACAAATGCTTCATTTCTGCTCATTGCGGGACGTTACCGTTACCACGCTGAACAACACAGATCGCAATTTCAAACCCCAAATTGCGGCCAACGCCTCGAACTCTCCGTGACATTCCGTCGTTTGGACCACGAGGACCGGACCAGCGCGTCGGACGGCGGGCATGCAGAGCGCTGCGGTCGTCACTGTTGCATGCGCCTCGACAGATGGGCACTTACGACGCGGCCGGCGACGGAAAAGTCAAGCCCGGATTCCGCAAACTTGGCCTATGACGCTCATAGACATTCTTTACGCCGAGAAGGCCGGAATGTGCTGCCCGAACGAGCCGGCGCAACAGTTCGTTACTGTTATTACGTGCTGCCGGTGGCCCATGAGGCCACGGTACACTGCACCTCGCAGCGGTGGACCACAGAGGAACCATGGCGCACTGCCGCGGCTCATTACGCCGCATGACAGGCAGGACGCACATTTGCGGTGGCGAGGATCACCATGCAAGGCGAGGAATCGTAGTCTACTTGCGTGCGGTTGTTCACCGGAAGGCCAGTCAGTGTCCTAGAGCGCACCGGCTTGGGACGCTACGCCGACATGAGATGAATAGGCGGATTACGAATAAACAGATTACGTGCTCGACGGGGATCAGAAACCAGATGATGTATCGGAGGGACTGGCACCTGGCTTTCGTTCTAAATCGTTTGTCAATGGTAAATTACATCAGTCGCAAAAAGGAGGGCATGATAACTCAAAACGACCGCCAGAAATTACATTACCACAATACACTGGACCATTTTTGATTTAGTAGGCTGTTATTCTCTAAGTTATACTTATGTATCCACCAAACGGGAGTAACTTTGAAGGTACTTTACTGCGGAAACGTGAGCTGCTTTAATATACTATAGTAGGCCTCAGAATGGAATGCATTATTTCCAAAGTTAGTTTCATTTTCTGATTACATACATCAATGCCATTTTGTATAATTCATTTTAACGTAGTAACAATAAGTCTACACACATAAACCATGACCCGCAGCAAAGGACGAGAGAGCATCTGATAGCTGGCGGTTACAACAATCGCATATTGCACAGAAAAGCTTGAAATCTAGTACGTAAGAAATGGAGAATATAATCCTTTAAGCCATAATCTTATAATACACCAGAGTGTAATCCATGCAGAACCACCAAATTCCGCTATTTGACCTTTCATTTATTAAGTGGCTGGGAAATCGACACAAGAGTTCCCCAAAACATATTTGTCCAATCAGAAAGATTTTGTGTGCTGACATAACGTGTAGCTATTGGATGTTTTGATCACACAGAAAAATAAGCACATTAAGGGCAACAACAGAGTCCAGGAAAGAGTATTTCAGTTCTAAAAAAAATCGGCAATTTCTGGCAGAGTTAAGCAACTAAGAATGGTCGTGGCCATCACGTTTGAGAATTTCTCGTCTCGGCAGGGCATTTGTGGCGGCAGATGGGACTAGAGCTTGATCACGCTGAGGACGGTCGAGGAGATTGGGTTCCCGATTTTTTTCGATGAAAACCGCCCCCAGGCCGTATTTATGGTTTTGTTTATCAGTCGATAAGACGGCAGCATAACCAGAATTTTCCCATCGCTATACGCTGCGCGGCGATACCAATGATCGGGCGGAAAGTTTATCGACGTCGTACGCCAGCGGTGCCGCTTCCTCCCACCCCAGTTGAGGGCCGGACGAAAAATCTCTGCCCTGAAACATCAAACAACACCAGACGTAGTAAAACCTCGCCGTCTTATGAGTTGTGTCCGTGCCACGATGAGGCGGGGCTGGAGGAGCGGGGCAGTATCGCCAGCGTTGGCCGGCCGTGAATGGTAAGTCGGCTTGGTCCTGAGAACGGCACAGCGTGACCGCGTCTCCGCCGGGCGGTTTATCCGAGGCGTCGGACAGACACCAGCCGGCACGATAAACTGAACCGACATTGATTTAGGCGGCCGACCGGCGCGTCCGCTCTGCAAATCTCGCTCGGCGGGCCGGCCGGCCGGAGTCAACGGAACTCCTCCGGGAGACGAGAGACGCCGCCGCCGAGACGAGCAGGCCCGGCGTCTAACGAAGAACCGTGACCGTGCAGTTTCCGAGCCGTTCTGTTGCCGGTACGCGGAACCTGATTGGGGAAGGTCGGAACTAAACTGTGATCCGGTTGGAGCCCTGACCGAGGGCTGCGTGGAATGGCATACATCCGTAAAATATAAAATATGCCTCGTTCCCACTTGTACAAAACAGATCACAATATTTTCTTCCTTTCCATCCTCTGGAAGTTGCTTCTCAAATGGATCAGGGAATTTTAAGGGAATTTCGAGAGTGTTTTAAAGTCGCACTTTGCATCGGATCACACCAAAAACAAATGAACAACGATTTGAATAATCTAAAACTGAAGGCTAATTTCAAAATTGCTGGGACCATGGTTTTTAGGAACAAAAAACTGATGCGCTATTTACTTTGTTTGCCTGTGTATCGAGCACGATATCTTCATAGGCCCTCCTTCCTCCTCTGAATGTTTTTGTCATATTCCTGATGAGGGCCGGGCTGCACGGCTCGTGAATTCAGGCAGTGGCGCGTGAGCCGTAATTGTCTCCCTCTTCCTGAGCATTCCCTATGCAGTAGCGGTCTTATCGCTTCATTAACGCCGCAAAGACGATGAGGCGTCCCACTTCTCCTAAGAGCACGTCGTGATGACGGCAGAGCTCGGCGCGGGAGGGGGCGGCGGCGCGGCGCGGTCGCGCAGGACAGGACCGGGCGCCGAAAGACGGGGAGGGGGACGGCGGCCGAAGCCTCGCGAGTCCAATATCGGGGCCGGCGCAGCTGGTCCGACGCGGCACCGGCCGCCATCGGCGCGTTTCCTGGCCGGCGATGATCCATCGGGCCGGCGCCAAAGGCGGCCCGAGAGCGGCGGCGGCCGGTGACGGATGCCGGGCGTCGCCGGCCGGCGCCGTCCCCGGCGGCCGGCGCGGTAACGAGTCCCCTCGTATCGGCCCGCCGGGATGCTGGCGATCGATAGGGGGCCGCCCACGTGCTATCGAGGCCCGCCAGGTCGGGTCGATGCACGCCGGCCCGGCGCCGGCCCCCCTGGCCCGCGGCGGTCACGTGACGGCCCGCCGTGCACTGCCCGCCGCCGGGTCGGCGCCGCGGCGGGCCTCGCGGTGCGTACGCGTCGGCGCGGCTCGCGCGACGGCGGCGGCGGCGATGACGGACGGTGTCGGCCGCAGGGGTGGGGCGAGCGAGCGCGGGGGAGGACCGCGCGCCGCCCGGTGCCAAGCACCGTCTCATTTGTCCGGTGAGACACGGCGATAGTCATCGACTGGCTGCACAATGGCGACGGGGCACACGACCGGGCCGGCTGGCAGCGTGCCTTGCCGCCGCCACGCGGCCGACGCTGGACGACAGGACGGAAACCACTCGGCACGACATCGGCCGAGCGCGGTGCCAGCGAAACGCTGGCGTCATTGGTGCTTACTTGCAAAACATCACTGGCAGACGGCAGGAGGGACAACCGGTGCTAGTGGTATGCGGCGCCATTGAAGAATGGCACCCGTCGTGCACATAATTACAGTCGTGAACGGAGTTTGCAGATCATCAGGTAGGCTATTACTATTACACGCCGCCAGTGGCGCACATCATTGTTACCGACAACATTGGCAAACAACAGCATTGGTGGACTTCACGACCGATACACGCCACCGATACCACAAAATACCAGTGACGAGCAGCACCAGTAGTGGTCGCACCAATGACACATAGCTCCGGAGTTGAGCCATGTACCATTGTGACGAGCAGCACCAATGACGTGCAGTAGGCGTAGTGAGCGCACCAGTGATACATGGCACCAGCGCTGAGCAGCGCCAGTGGTGATAAGAGAGCTGCACGGTTGCCGGTCATGGAAGCCGGCCCGCCCGGCCCGACCCGGAACGGCCCATCGGTCTCCGTCGGTCAGATCGGAGCCATCCGGTCACTAGCGCAGCCAAAACTCGGCCGGGGCCATTCCGCAGCGGGCCTCGGAACTTCGGCCCATGAGCACAATAGCCGTTGTTTCCTTTTGACATTTCGTAAGAGGCTATAAAAACTTCAAAGCACATCGGGCTTGCATTCGATGCAGTGCTGCTGAACCATTGGAACTTGACTGATGGGGACAACTTCGCTTGAAACTCGGAAGATAGCAAAGGCAACAAAGCCCTGTAAGGCAGAGCCCAGTCAACAGACTTCAGAACATCGCCGCCAGAGCACTGCATGACTGCAGAACGCGATGCTGACATCGCCGCATCTTCAACCCGAGAACGCCTGATGACATCAGGGCGCCATGTTTGTAAACCTAGCACCGACCACTCTCAAGAGCGGCACGGAAGCCGGGGTGGAGACCGGGGACTGTTTTCGCTGGGTCCGTGGTGCTGGAGGCCGCTGTGGCCATGCCCGCCTGGCGAGATGTCTGCTGTTGACGGCTATACGCTGCCGGCGACAGCCAGGAACTACTACGGATATGAGCGTCGCAGGACCGACTCAGACTGATGAGATGGCAAAGGTCGGCTATGATCCCCTGCCTCCCCAGACGTTCATATGTATGTTAATCACAGAGCGCCGGCCCACCTTATATCGGCAGGAATGCCACGAGGAGCGCTTAGATTGAACGATGCCTGATATCAGGTCCGACCTCATCCGCAGCTGAGAGCGCCTCGGCCCGCCGATCGCGTGCCAGGAGACCTCGCCGCGCCCACTGAGGCATTGCCTACGCTCCTGTGCACCAGCAGAGGTCATCAAGCCGCTTAACCGCCACCGCCAAATGTGGCTCGCAAATCAGGGCACGGTGTCTTTATTTGCCCAATATTCTGGGAGGATTGAAGGCCGATATCATTTTATGAGAACCCTGAAATCTCGAGAACTAAAAGTCCCATCGAAAAAGCAAAAACGTTGTTGCAAATCCGTTGAGGAAACTAGACGAAAACACGGATATTCCTCAGTGACGTAAATATTAAAGTCACCAGGGCTCATCTTAGGTTCAATCACCCTGCTGACATTTTTGGAAAAAAAATAATGACCAAAGCTTGTACGTGACTCCAAAGGAATAAGCAGTAAAAAGGATTGTTTTACCTGTATGGGCAAAATAAAGGCATTTGAAGTCAAAATTATTCGCTGAAAACAAAGCCGGAAATGGAGTGGAAAAATTGTCTTTTTGTAAGGGCAGGTCTAGCGTTTTCTTTGTAATGAATACTAACGTGTTTTGGTTTAATGCGCCTCAAGTTTGTCTGGCACACATATAGTCTGCAAAATATTAGGGTCCAAGAACGTCAAGCTAAGTCAGGATGCTGATGCCTATGTGTCGGCCGTTTCTGGCATCTGTCGCATTATCTACTTCATTACCACTGACCTGACACGATACGGCATAAAATGCCATAGCACTCGTTCATGAAATCTCCCTTCTACACCATGAAACCAGTGCCACAGGGCATTTTTGACGTAACACAGCGGCCGGGTGGTAGGCAAGGCCGCAATGTACAACACTGACATTTGGTGGTTATTAAGTTTTTATTAGTAATTAATATAGTAATTAATAAGTTATTTTCGGGAAGTCAAGGTTTTTATTTTGGCGGCCAAAAATCAGAGGGCTAGGGCATTACGAACTGCATAGAAAGAAGGCATAGGTGTAGTTCTTATCACTTGTGGCCATCCAAAGTTCGTTGGCACTAAGAACAAGAATAAAATTTCAAAAGGTCCAAACAAGTCAGCCTGGTTCAAACGGGAATACGTAACTCTTGGCAAGTAAGAGAAACACACCTAGGGCAATGACCTGAGCAGATTCTGAGTTAACAATTATCACAAGGTTTAGCAATAATATACAAAAAGGTCTACCAAGTTTCATGTTTCTGCGCCAAGTCGTTGTCTGCCCTTAGAAAAGCGAAGTGGAGTTTTCATGAACTCGTGATTTTCAGTAAGCCGTTCGAAGTAGTAAAAGTTCTCATATAAACCTGCTGTCCACTATTTTTAAAAGCAATACTACGAGTTTAAACGCAGCTTAATCACGGAGTAGTTCTGCAAATTTCCCTGGGTACCAAGACCGTCCGAGTTTAATCAAGGTTGTTATTTTGTTCTATATATAACACTATTAAAATATAAAAAGCAAAAAAATACTCAAAGGAACCAGTTCAAGATCTGCCTGAAAAATACATTCATGCGAGGAAGTAAGGAAGGAAGCAATCAAGCAGGAATTCATAACTCTGGTTCATATCAATCGAATGGCTGCGTTAGCTCGTTTCGCCAAATCCGTCTACAAAATGCGATTGAATTAACTTTTGCACCAAATCTATTTAGTCTGTAATCAGTGAGGCGTTCTTACTTTCGTTAGTTATTTACGTTACTTAGACCAAGCCAACAGAAGAAACGCTGCTACTCAAGTCAACGGACTGTTGAAGAATCACTTCAATATGGCGAAAAGCTCAATGTTACATTGAGCCAGTAGACCAAATGCTGCATGCGAGCAAAGCGAGCGAACGATATCATGCAATCCATGTAAACCGAAGTTTTGATGGCTTGACTGATCGAATGTAATTCACAGATTCCTTCTGAATTACGCTTCCTTGACCATGAGTCTAATACCCAGGAGAGTGATTCAAAACCAACCAGTGCTTGGGCTAGGTTTTGACCTGTAAGTAGTCAAGCCTGCTAACTTTAATGGACTTCTGGCTTGAATTAGGCCAAGAGCGGGTCCTTAACGTGGACATCGTTCTGATCTCAGAATAAGAACAGTTATTTTGTCTCCGATATCATCTTCTGTGTTTTGTCATATTGAAATTTAGCTTAGGAAAACATCGCTACTGGGCAAATTCAAACGTGACGCCATATGTAGGTGTAAAGAGGAAGGAACCCGCGACAATGCAAACGCCAAACTTCCAGTCAGTTTTGTTCACAAACGACGACCGAGTGCCAGACCAAATGCGGTTCTAAATACAATGGCATGGGTTCAAAAATCGGCTCACCTTGAAGGGACCGTTTGACGGGCATACAAGATCTGTTTTTAGATACCCCGTAAATGAACGATGGCTGTGCAAACTTTCGTGGTGGGATACCGAGCGGCAGCCGCGGAAACCGCGGGCAATCGGCAGCTCAGCGGTTTTGCAACCTTTTTAATGTGGTCCTGTGGGGAAAACGAGTGACGTGGGTGCAAAGAACGGTTTGCGTTACGATAAAGGTGCGACGGACTACCACCAGTATGGCTTTACAGAACTTGGTCAACGCTTTGACGGAGGTGTGATGGAAGTGTTTCCCTGGGCAAGGTGGACGAAACAGAGGTGGAAACTGACAAAAACACGTAACTTGTGTTATGTACATCCTCTGACTTCAAGAAACGTCATAGTTTCTAGAACCAACATAGTACACATTGTAATGCATGCACAAATCTTTATGTTTCGGTTGAGTCTTTACCATTGAAGCAATTTGCAGTTCATGGAAATTCATGTGTGACGAATCCAATGAATGACGTATTTGGAATACATCCAGTATCGGTATCCCCAAGTAAATCAAATTTCCACTCGTGAAGTCCATCCAGTAAAGTATACAAAAATGTGCAAAACCTTCTTTCTCATTCATCGTACATTAAACTTCGCATCATCATAGGCAGAATGTATATACAAGTGCATTTAAGGTGGCTTTGCCTTATGACGCCGTATTCATGTTGCATCCCGTAACTACTTACTAATTTTCTAGGCCATGTCATGGGTTTGAACCAAGCCAAAGTTCTGGACGGATTTACATTCTCTACGGATTTAAATATTTGGTCATTTAAGTGTAATCTGAGAGCGACTTGTGAACTAACATAAACAAATAAATCCATCAGTCAGTCAGTCAAGCCAACAAGCAGTCAAGCCAGCAAGCAGGAGCCTGATTTTCATCGCATATGTGACTGCGTTTCCTTGCTGCTCTCTCTTACTCCATCCAAGAAATGTTTCTCAAGTGAACCTGTAACAAATTACACGAGTTGTCTCAATCGCGGTGTAGCGTGGGCGAGAAGGGTCCGCCAAGGACCTGCAGATGGCAGAGGGGATAAAGAAGTTTTCACGACGGTCCTTCCCTTACATTGTTCACAGCAGTAATGTAAGCTTCCGCAAAAAATTGGGAAGATCGCAAAAAAGAAGGAAGATAAAAAGAAGTCTTCCGGCTCTGCATGCATTCATACGGAGCCTGTGATATCGCCCCAATAATAGCCATGAACTTCATATATCGAACTGATTGCTTACAAACAATCCATGAGTGAAACGCAGGTTAAGAACAATCAGTGAGCGAAACGCAGACCAGATCCAACTATTTTTAGATTCTATTTTTAGATTTTAGCTCCAGTGCAAGTGTGAGCCTCAAGAGTAAAGCAAGGTTTACATAAAATCGCTAGGTTTACACACTGGAGTAATAATACCAACGATCACTGTCGCCCTAAACGTGAAATACCTTTTCGATGTAACACTCAGAGGGTTCCTGGAAATCTGTTTACAGATTACGCATGTGGCTTTGATGGGAATGAAATTAATCGGAAACGACCCATGCTAATGCAACTCAAGACTGCATAATTCACCTAGTGGCCACGGAGATAATAAAATAAAACAATAGTACATCACATTGTCCCATTGCGCAACAGCCACCGCTCATAACTGGCGAATGTCTGGGTCTAAGCCTGTTAGCCGACCGACTTAAGCGGCCATTTGGCGTTTGAGGGCCGGCCAACCGCCGTCCGGCACGCCGTCTGGGCGGCGCGCCCGGCGGCGCCACGCGTGTCGTCGCGGCGTCCGCAAACGCGCAAAGCAGGCGCCATGGAAACAGGCCGGTATCGAGCGGATCGAGCGGGCGCCGCGATCGATGCTCCTGCATTCGGGCGCCGGCCGCCCTGTTTACGAAGTCCCGTCACTTCGAGGCGACGAGACAAGTCATTCAGCCCGGAACAATGGCGGCTCGCGGCGCGCAGGTAATGGCATTGGGAGAATGGATACGCCGGCCGCATGCTTCGCCTGCGGCCGTCGCCGCCCGGTCCCGGTCTATGGCTTCCGCAAATGCCGCGGAATAATTGAATGGAGCAGGGGTACCGAATACGGTCCGGTCCGCCTGCGACAGGTTGACAAGCCCTGGCTGGGGCGGGCGGGGGCAGAGGGAGGGGTAGTTGGCTTCATATTATCGTGTCAGAATTCACGTAACCACTGTACTCATTTTTGGCATATCCGACACCATGTCAGAGTGGTCGGAGCCATCACCCCGCTACAACCTTCCAATGTCGCTACAAAAGTCCCCGCAAAGATAAAACGCTGAGGAGTAATGACATTCTTCAGTCGATCGAAGGCAAGGGCAGATGCCCTCCCATCTTTTTGAAATTTAACATTGCCCTTTTTACCCTATAGTTGTTGAATGGAAACAAATGACCCGAAATGCTTCTTTGGCCCTCCCTCCACGCCCCACCAATTGCGGAGGGGTTCCTGCGTCCCTGGTTAACAGGTCAATTAACATTGTACAGTTAAGACTGGCTGACAGCCAACTACATCCGATAAGGGCTTACACATGCCGAGGAGGTGTCGGTACAGATTATTTAGGTGTAAGAGTAACACACATTAGTATTAACCTCAGTTTCAAAAACAATCCTTTTGCTAGAAGCAATGAGCTATCCTGAAAGGTAAACAAAAGGATATATTGAGGAGAAAAGCCATCAAGCGCCGCCTCTGCAAAGGCTCGTGCCTCAGCGATTGTTTCTGACTAGGTGAAATGTAGAATTCGACCGTGTCTTGGCGAATTTTAGCAGCTTTTGGCGGTAAGTTTGAGCTCGGGACGTTCCGAGCCTCTCTCGGCAGAGGACAAGACAGGCACCATGACATGTGTCATCGCCTGAACACGGATCACCCGTGGATCGCTACGACCTCTCTCTCTCTCTCCCATGTCCGCGGAATCTTAATGTATAACCCTGTATATATACATGTCATTGCATGCTCTATGTTATGTGTACGCCTCCACTTTGACTCTTCGTTATCATTTGACTCCGGCTCGGGAATACGCCCAGTGTCATACAGGTCATGGCATAAGATGAGTCTTCAAAGTGTATAAATAAATAAATAAATAAAAGAGGCCCCTAAGCGTTGCTGGTGTCACCACTCTTTCTCACACAGCAGAGACCCCACGTGACACCATGTCGCCTTTCTCCCTTTCACAACAGAGGCCCTTGTGGCGTCTCGCGCCTCGCCTTCCCTCTCCCACGCGCTCCCTACAACCCGACTCCCCTCCGGACTGCCACCGCCTATCGAATTTCAATGAACACTTAGGCTCGGCGGCGCGGAATGCCGTTTGGAGACTGCCAAGCTCCGACTCCCTACAGCCGGATGGCGGCGAACGGTCGATTCGAGATGACAAAGAGTTGGCGCTTGCTGCAGGGCAGGATACGCATGGCGAAGGACTTATTTTGAAATCATTTCAGGCGATGCGTGCGGGCGCATACAGCAGTAGCTTACGAATCGTCATTTCAATACGGCATGATAAAATAATGATTTTCCCTAACAGAAAGTTTCAGCTGGAGGAAAAGCGTTCCTTCTCTTGGAGTTCACGAGTCATTACACAGAATGAAAGTGTCTCCTCTCTACTGGATCCGGTGGACATCAGTAAGTGCAGCATTTTCCGAGCGTAACCGTCGTGCCACGTAGGCGATTAGGCCAGTAGGTCGGGCGATGCGAACAGTTTGTGAGATTGGTCCTGTGTAGGATAGGCAGTGTATGCAGTTTGTGGGATCCGTTCTGTGTAGGTCCGGCGGCGTGAAAAGTTTGCTGGCTCTGCTCTCTCGAAGTCAGGCGGTGTGGGCAGTTTGTGGGTCCTGTTCTGTGTAGGTCAGGTGGTGTGAGCCGTTGCTGGGCTCCGCCCTGTCTAGGTCAGGCGGTGTCAGCAGTCTGTGGGTGCTACTCTGTGCAGGTCAGGCGGTATGAGCAGTCTGTGTATGCTTTTCTGTGGATGTCAGGCGGTGTGAGTCGTTGTTGGGCCCGCTCTGTCTAGATCAGGTAGTGTGAGCAGTCTGTGGGTGCTGCCCTGTGCAGGTCGGGTGGTGTGAGCAGTCTGTGGGAGCACTCTCTGTGCAGGTCAGGCGGTGTGAACAGTCTGTGGGTGCTGCTCTGCCAGCAGCGCTGAAGCCCAGGCTGGCGGGAACTTACCCCGGGCAAAGTTCGCTTCTCGTGGAGAGAGCTCTGCGCGATGGCTGCACTCTCTCTGGCACAGTAGGTAAGAAAGGCACACCCTGGAAAGAAAACGGCGGGATGAGCTGAAACGCAAGTACGCTTCATATGGCAAGTGTTAGTATATCGCAAACACATGGGTCCAATAGTGCATGATATCGGGTATGGAAACCATACCCTCTGATGTAATATCTCTCGCACAACAATTTAGAAATGGAAAGCGATCAGTGCAGATAACAGGAAAGCCTTCCTTTCGCTGTACAGGGTAGAGAGAAACATGGGCAGCTAAAACGTTTCTTTTCGCCATTGAAAGAATTGCTCAGCGTCCATTCCAAGGAACATTTCCGTTTTTCCCGAAACGACGTCTTTGTCGCTCATCAATCCACATTTTCCATCCTCGGCGATTTATCGCCAATATTCCCTTTCATTCCAGTTCCGTCCCTCTTCCATTTCCAGAAAGAATGAGGGATCTCGTCGGCGATGGCCGCCCAGCGGCCTCGGGGGCAACACGAGACGCGATTTGGCCGGCGCCGGACCGCGCAAAACGAGCCCGTCCTGTCGCAGAGCGTTAGCCGGAACGAGCCTGAATCGTGACCGACCGCACGAAACGGGCTCCAATCGCCGTGACGCCTCGCTCAAAGCGGTCCACAAACACGGAGCCGGCGCTGCAAAAAATCCGATAAAAGCCCGGACGGGATCATCTGTGATCATCGCCGCACGCTGAGCTGGCTGAGCCCGATGCGATCGCCGGCTTTGCGTTACGATAATCGAGCCGGCACTCGTCGAAGTGGGCCATTAAGCGGCGAATCGCCGCCAGAGAGCGCTCGGACCCGACGAAGCAGTGCGGGCGGGCCGGCAGAAGCGCCCACGAGGCCGACGTCCGGCCCTGTCCAGCGGCAGTTCGCCAACACCTGCCGCTCGGTCACTGATACCACTCACGAAATGGCGCCAGTTATACCGATCGTGGCAGCCGGTCGCGTAATCCCCGGCATCAAACATTCATGGGTGAAATCGAGCCGTGCGGCCATCGACAACAAAGGTGGGTGGCGGCACGTTTTGTAGAGTTCCTCGCACACGATACCACCTTGCAAACATTCAATATCACCGTATGGCACGACAGCAGGCAGTAAACTTGCGCGGGTTATCGTGAAAAGTTTCCCGTCTGGCCGCGGTTACCGCCTGTTTGAGGTCTCCACACGCGTCCCCGCCGCCTCATATTGCGCCAAATCCGGCGGTGGGCGGCGGCCCCGCGCTGAGCCGCCGGCGATTCGGTCGGCCCTCACCGACGGAATGGCGGCGATGAGTATTTTTTATCGCCAGGCGAACAGGCGGCGAGTCAGGGGCCGGCATACGAGATGGGACGGGCGCTACCGCCAGGAATGCCTCAATAACCGCGCGGCGCGCCGGCGGCGGCTCCCGACGGGTGGCTCCGTCCCGGCGGCGGCCCGCACGGCCGGCGCCAGCCGTCCGCGACGGAAGCGCTGCAGGGGCGACCGCGGTGACGCGGCGGGTCGACCGATCGGCGCCGGTCGTCCCCTCAGGGACGCCCGGCCTGTAGCCCGGCAGCACGGCGCCGCCGGCCGCAACACTCGGCCTCGCTGAGCCCTGCAGCTACGAGGCGACCTTTCGGCAAAGGTCGGGCGCAGCGGACCCGGCCGCCGCGAGCCGCGAACGTGACGTCACGCGGCGGCGGTCGGCGGCCTTATCTGCGGGCGGCGGGCGGCTCCGGCGCGCGGCCCCGGCCAGACAAAGCGGCGCCGAAGCCGGCACGGCGCCCGGGCGGGATCGGAGCCAAATGGGTGGCGGCACCCCGCCAGCTGATGGAGTGTGGGAGACGACGCAGGTCGATCGGAGCCGCCGGCCGCCTCCCCGGGCCTGCCGGCCGCCGCCTCCGGCAGCTGAAGAGGCGGCGTCCCCTCCCCAGGAAACGCCCGTGCCGCGACCTTCAGCTGATCTTTCCGGTGGAAATGTTGCGTCTTCCAATGGGGACGTCTTGCTTGATTACTGCCCTATCTTCGGGTCGCGAGTGGGAAGCGCCGACCAACTCCCGCCACCTCCGGGAATTTCCGCGTCCCCGCGGCCTCCGCAACCCCGGCGCTGCGTCCCCCAACCAGGACCGCCCGGCCGGCCGCGTCCCTGCTTGGTATTCGTCGTGCCGGGGGCGGCAGCTGCCCTGGCCAGGGTGACGTCAGCTCCAGGCGGCATGCGCGGCGAGCATACGAGACGGAATAATGGCGGCGCCACGCCAGAACGGAGGTTTTCCTCCGCGGCAGGCAAAAGATTGCCGATACCGAGCCGATCGAAGACAGATACGGTGTGAGATGCCGCACGCCAGTTCTGGTCTGATACGTCCTGGCTCGAGTGTTTTCACTGCATGCATATGAGTGTTTTCATGCATCATAGCATGCCACTAAGGCATCGGTCGTGAAGTGGACAGTCACTGTTCACTCCAAATGCTAACAAGAAAATGTAGCATCTTTTGCATAAGGAATGCTGACTTGAGAGGGATCTGTTCGTGATTGTAGGACGTATAACTGGTTTAAGAACACGTAGTTACGCCCTAAAGCCATTTCGCCGACATCGCTTTATTTAACATTCGTGTCAAATGTCAGAGATCCATATCGCGAACATACAGCAGTCCCATAATGTGCTCCAAAAACACCACTGTCGCAGCTCCAGACGTCCGGCTGCAGGTGGCGTCGTACGCCAAGTCGTTCGCCACGCGGCGGCGGGTCGGATCAGCGGCGGTGGGCTAGCGTGATTCAGGTGTGTCGTGCCGGCTGGTGGCGGAGGGTCACGAAACACCAGCACCATCCCCGAACCCGAGCCATCGCAGCCAGTCCAGCCGGTCCCGGCCGGCTGTTATGTTTGTGTTAGGGGAGAGGGAGGGAGGTGGAGGCAAGGAGGTAAGGACAGGGGAGAGAGAGAGAGAGAGAGAGAGAGAGAGAGAGAGAGAGACATACATACGGACAGACAGACGGATAGAGAGAAAGGGACAGAGAGAAAGAGAGAGAGAGAACGCACCCGCAAGAGGGGGAGGTATAAAGGGACACACTGGAAGGACTACGGAGGTGAGAGAGGGCCCTCCGTCAAGGACTCCCTTGTCGTCTAAAAATGGAGCGAAGGGTACATCTCTGCATAGGTGTATCGCAGCAGTGGTAAAACGAATGACAGGAAGCCAAGTCGCATCTTATTTGACTCGTGGGTTTGGAATTACGTGTCGGCATCACATCAGTAGTAATCTGGCAAATTTCAAAGCACTTTGTGGAATGAGTTTAAGGGCTTGTTGTGCATTTATAACTTTTAAATCAAGCCACACAGCACAGAACACACAACACGTCACACTTATTAACTGGACGTCATCCTGCAAGTTTGAAAGGAGTATGCATTCACTTTGCTTGAGGGCAGACGTCCTGCGGGAGCGATTCATAAACCTACCCGGATTTCTTTGCGTGTGCAAAATTTCCTTGCATGCACGAAAGTTTCTCTGCATGTACAAAAAAATTTGCATGCATAAAATAGATATCGAAGAACTTTCACACCTGCTGTCGTCAACTCTGGCAGTGCAACGACGGCTCATTTTAGTGAAAGTAAAGGGAATGCAATAGCAGTGGTAGATTATAACAACGACTTCTAGTGACCAAGTGTTACCACTGTCACTGGTGGCAACCTGTACTGATATGGATCACTCCAAACGATTCGTATCGGAAACCTTCTCATTGTCCGTTTACCTTCGGTATGACGACACAAGCGCTCTATGACAGCACAAACGAATGTAACCGCATTCCTCAGTTGCCTTATAGCTTCCACTCATCTATCCATATTGCAATGAAAGAATAAAAGCGACCAAAAACCGCCATTTTTCAAAGCCAAATGGTGAAGTCTGCAATTTGCAACGGTACTCAATACAGCAATAAGCAGATTTCAGTGCCTGCACTGCTTTCATCCCACAGCAACGAACTTCTCCAAGGAGATCCTCAGGATTTGACAACCGGGCAACAGCTGACGATTTGACGACCGCGCAAAAGCCGAGCGGCGCTTACCAGCAACATGATGCTTAACAAAACACATGCGTACGTAAAACCACTAGCGCCATCGCAACACACCAGAAATAACATGTGCAAATCATAAAGCATTCCGTGCGGTTGCGGCATTGCCTATAGATGCGAAACAAGTCACTCTCTGTCTGTCCAAACTGCCAAGCAAAAACACGCACGCAAGCAAGGAAAGTTTGCCACATAAAACATGGTACGGCATGTCTGGTTCGATGAAGGGCATCTCTCCGAACGGGCCAAACATCGATTATCGGCAATGAACCGAACTGGAAAATAACAAAACAAACAAAACTGTTCATATGACATTGTTAAAAATCCGTAGAAAAATCAGGGTTGATTCAAAAGCACTTTGATTCCCTTTACTAACCACTGTGTAGTTACACTAGCTCCGCCGAACGGCCTGTCAGATGGCAAGTTATCACCTTACGGACACCTGTCCGGCATTTCTGACGGAGGGCGAGCTGAAGCAGGTCATACGTAAAGCGGTGAGAGCCGCAGGTTTGGCGGAACCGTCCCCACCAAAAGTGACGTTAATATAGTACAGTTTTCGGAACAATGGTCCACAGAAAGTTGTTCGAATGTATAGGAAACCGTTGCCGATTTAACACGCCTGGTAACATGATCAATGTCTCCAGCATTTTTTGTTAAATGATGGTCCGTTCCGATCTGCCCGACCGACCAGCACAAGTCTCAAGTTCGGACGTTTCAAGCTTTTAGATATGCGAAAGACTTCGATGGGTTGATATTGATATTAGCAGGAAAGAGGTACCAAATATACCGAAAAAAATAAGGCTTCGAATTTCCAAATGTCTAACACCTGGATTTCTGCAAGACGTTTTTATAACAGGCATAGAAAAGTGACACAACGCACTCACTGACAAAGATTTGATGTGATTTCTGTATGAACGTGGAGTAATGTCCGAACACTATAGTCACATCCATTTCCGTCTGCAGGCAATGCTAAATATATTTATATTATGTATGTAAATTATATGTATATGTTTTGTTTTATTTTCATTTTTAGCATATATTTTATAATTGAGATATCTGTAAACTACAAAGGTAATCTGTATATACATATATACATACACACACACACATATATATATATATATATATACATATAACTGAACTTTCAAATGATAAGTTAAGGTCTACAACCAGTATGCTTCTGAATGACAGTTGCAGTCTCAGTGAAGAAACTCTACATTATCTTCATAGCCAATAAGGAAGTATCACAACTTTGTACAAGCGTTCTATTGGCCTGATAATTCGTCACGATGAGGATATCATAAATAGTTAACTTTTATTTAGCACTCCCTTCGTTTTATGTGACTTCATTCGATTTCTGACTTGGGAAATAATCATTCCTGACGGAGAAAAAACCTCCTCACAAAAACAAAAAAGAAGAACAAGCAAAACAAGCAAAACAAACAAAACAAAACAAAACAGAAGGCGTCGGGCACAAAGCGCAGACATGCCTACTTATTACTCTTTTGCTGCCTTTCCAAGGAGCGTTCCGCTAAATGGTTTGCTGTCCGTTCGACAACTTGGCTAATATTAAGCATTCTGCTTCGATGGAGTATATACGAGGCATCCCACGCGAGTTTTAATCAAGTTCATGCGACTCAAACAAACACGTGCATGCCAAATGGAAACTCAGTGAAACACCGAAAGACATCCACTGAAAGGGATCTGGCACTTACGCAAGAGGTCCAATGACATAAAAATCCTACGTGAAGTGTAAATCCAATGACGATAATAATGCTTTCACGAGAAAATATGTCTGCAGGGCCGTGATGAGTGTCAGCTGCACTGGCCAGTGCCCCAGGAAAAATACTTAACGAATTTGGTCACATCAGGTCGCCATTCACCCGCCCCGAGAGGTGCAGGCGATGAACTCATAGTCTGACTCTGACGCTTTACAAAAGCCTATTGATCCGAGTGCTGCCAAATGCAACTTGCGATGATCAGTTCTGCATAAGTTGTCGAAAATGTAGCCTGCCAGAAACTAGCTGAGACACTTACACGTAAACTTTGCACAAGATTTACTCTTCCAGGACCTGTTGCTGTTATGCACAATGTGGAGGGAATAGGGCCTGGTAAGTGCAACTCTTGCACCTGAGACTGCCACATAATATGGTGCAAAACCGGAGTGAGTTCACGAATATGTTCGAGAAAATAAGATCATAATTCTGTGCACTCGTCCGCGTCCCATATCCGCTTCCAACGAGTGCTTTATTCAGTAGAAAAATTGGGGGCTCACGAGCATGGATGAGTTACAAATGAAAAACACTACCTCAGATATAACTGGACATGATTTCGCAGGCATTGATTTATTGGCATTATCGTAAGTGGGCCTCGTAATATATTTCCGTAATACAATAACTGTCGTACTATATAGGATATTTCGTAACATCACGATGAGTTAACGCCAGGTTCACACACATCTGTGGCAAAAATCACGGAATGAGGTGACATGAAATTCCTATTACGCGGTTTGCCATTTACAGCACGGGGTGAGCCCAGCCACATCAATGATGACTACGATCAAAGCCGTGGACCAAGTGAGTCTCACTTCGACGAAAACAAACCAACTACGCGGCCGATCAGGCCATGTCGTCCCGTTTTCTGGAGGCCAATAACATGGCAACCGCTGGGCTCAAAATCATACGGTTTTCACTCGAGGAAAACTCAGTTCCTTACACTCTATGCATTTTCATCTTTGATACGTTATTTTGCAAAGGCAAACGCAAACGGCAATGACAGTAAACATAAGCGTGGGGCGAGCGCTGTTTATAATTGCAATTCTCTGGGTAAAACATGTCGAATAGGCCACTAATTATCTCTTTCTGCTGCGAAATGCATGAGGGGGAATCAATGATGCGAGCAAGAACGAGGCAGGCCCCGCACGTCATGCTCCCCACTGGTCGTCTGAATGGTATTTAACCGAGTTTTAAAATATATCTTTAGGGTTTTTCGTCCATTTTGTGCAGACTGAGAGCTTAAGATATGTAAAGCGGCATATTACATGCAGCAATGTAAACGCCTTACACAACATGCAGTGCTTGTAAAGTCAGCGCAGGCATGTGGGAAATACGAGCATCTGATCAATAACGCAGTCTTAAATATGCGACATTTGTTGACAGCAAGAATCACAATGCTCTTAATAATGTCTGACCATTTGTGAAGACTGAGCGAGGGCTTAAGTATGTCTTTGAAAAGCCAAAGATTTTTTTATGATTGTGTATAGTGAATCTAGTGAAGTGATCATTTCACTTCCATCAAAAGTCCAAGTATCTCACACTCGGTGTGTTTTTGGAATGTGAAAATGGTAACGTTGGCACAAAACACGACGGGAAAGTGTAAAAAGGTTTCCTCCTTGTTATTCTTCACACTGTGAAACACAATATGCCTGGCACAGACAACATTATTTCATTAATGAAAGGCGTTCTTCTCCCTCTGCAGTAGTTCTTATCGCAATCCAATGAAATCACAGGAGTGCAACGCAATTCCATCAGTAGCAACGGGAAAATTATGCGCGAACTATCTATCCCAGGCGGAAAACATCTCCGAACAGATTGGATTAGTGCCGACCACGTATTTTCGCAAAGGATTGGGGAAGGTGACAAACGCTCCTTATGGGTTGAGAAGGAAACGACCAGAACCGAAAAAGGTTCAGCAGCACATATATGGCGCCTATGGAAGAAAGCGATGTTTCTCCGACGTGAAAGCTGAGTCCAGCGGCGGCTAGACTTGACACAAATATGGCGCCCGTGGAAGAAAGCGTCACTTCTCGGAAGTAAAACTGGTGTCCGGCGGGACGAGCTGGACCAGTACCGCCTGCGCGTCGGCGGCTGCTGTGCCGCATCACTCATCTGCTCAGCGGCACAGTATATCGGTCGAAACAGAAAAACTTTGCGATATCCCTAGCGATGAAGTCACCGTACGCGTGCCCAGTGCCGCCATACTGCGTGCTTTTGGCGAGTCGGCGTTTGGGCTGACCGCAGTACCGCTCTCAGTACCTTAAGGCAGGGGCGTCAGTTTCTGTAAATGATTGGGTGGGTCGAGCCGTGGGCCCGACAACCTAACCTCCCCCAAATGTGGATTTCTCAATGGATTTAGCCCATTTTATTTCAAACAATGGAAATTCTTGAGTTTTTTTTACTACTTTTCAAATAAAAAATTACGTATATGCCATGTATATAGGTATATATGTGCATATATGAAAGACAGAAAATAGATATATACATCACTTTATACCTCGTTTTATACTTTCTGGCTATCTTTTATTTATTGCGGCCGTTTCTTTCGTTATTTTTGCCCAATGCCCTTCAAAACTGGCAGAAGATATTAAAGGGGTCCAAACCAACACTGGAGGGGCCCAAATCAACATTGGGTGGGCCAGGGCCCCTCGAAAAAGACAAATCGACACGCCTGCCTCAAAGTTCCTAGACACTTCCAGGCACGGAGTATATTTAATGGCGATAAGGAAACGGCTAATTTGGTGTGCAAGCCAGTAATAGGTTTTAAACACGATGTACCATTTCCTTGCTCTTGGTACCATACCAAACCAGCGAAGCTTTTTCTCCCAACTTGTTTCAGTAGCTCAGCTACCAAAATCTTTTTTGGAGAGGTGATGATCCCGCGTAAGCACTGGGCCCAGTTCTACGCTGGCAGGCTAATCGACTCTTCGTTCTCCGTGGCCATGCTATCGGCTGAAAGCCCTCTGTACGCATGAACTTTTTCAGAGATGCAATGAAACATTATCGACCCCTATGCGAAATGTATCGCAGGACGCGCATCTCTCCTCTGCCACTAGTTTTCGTTTCTCTGTTTCAGACACTGACGCATCCTTTCCCGTAAATCTGGAACGCGTGGCGACACGCGCTGGACCCCCAGAAAGAAGCTGATCTGATCAAACAATCTGATTGCCTCTAGGCATTGCACTCCCAACTTTGGAGTCAATATCCTTTCCATCTTCCCCTACTCCCTTTCCCCCAAACATAATAATGGCAGATGTCAAAATAATGTTTATGACGAACATAATGCTTCATGAGCGACACCTTACTTTAGCTGGTTTGGGTACGATCAGTTATTTAGTGATGAGCTTATGTCTTTAACAAAGATCTTGCTAGTGTTGTAAATGCAACAGTATGTTACATGGCATGGCGCGCTGAATAACGCATTTTTATGAAGATACCACACAGCAATAAAGTAGGATGAGCAAAGATAGCGGTCAAAAAGCGTACGCATCGTGGCGACAGTTGACCCATACATCCTGCCAGTCCATAGGCGTAGGAACAGGCCCGTGGGTGCTATGGCACCCCACTTCGGAGAATGCTGAATATTAGCCTTATGGCAATGCATGGGAAGAATCGACTTCAAAACTGTCTTTGGCATCCTCACTTCCTGACACGTTTGTACACCTATGTGCCGGTCCGTAAATCATGCCAAAAAGTATGAAAGATACAGCTGGATGAAGCTGCAATTAATATCACTACCGTTCCTGGCCGGAGCAGCAGCACTTAATCAACAAGAAAATGATGTTCAGTGCGCAAAATCGAAAAACGAATACCAGTACCGAGCCCTTTTCCACAGAGCAGCGGCATCTCTCGCAACAGTTCTCCGGCGTATCCCAGCTCTCGCGAGCGGCCCCGGCTGGCGCCACATCGGCACTAAATCCGGCGGACGGAGCTGGCGCGGCTGTTCGGCCAGTTAGCCGGCCGATTTTGCTGGGAGCTCTTCCGCCGCCATTATCGGCGATCATTTGCAAATGGCGCGGAGCCCGGGCGGCGGCGGCGGCAGCGGAAACTGGGGAGCATCGCTATCGCAGCCGCCGTGGCAGCGGCTGCATGGGGAGCTGAGGTGGTGGACGCAGGAGGGACATAGAGGACGCTGTGTCAGGGGCTGGGAGACGTCAAAAGGGGCACTCCGGTGGGTGATATGGGGGATGGCTGGTGTGGCAGCTCCTTTCGCAAGGCAGCTGTGGTCAGGATGGGAACAGGCAGCTGGGTGAGGACAGATGGTGCGGCAGTTTTGGTGAGATCGGGGAGCGGCAGATGTGATGACGATGGCTGGTGCGGCAGTTTTGGTGAGGTCGGGGAGCGGCAGATGTGATGACGATAGCTGGTGCGACAGTTTTGGTGAGGTCGGGGACCGGCAGCTGTGATGATGCCGACTGTCGCGGCAGCTGTGACCAGTCGAGAGACCGACAGCTGGTCTCCCTGCTCGATAGCGGCGGCTGTGGCGGCCGGCTCGGCCCGCCGGCGGCTGTGCGATAGTCGCCGGACCGGTCGGTCCCGGCGGCCCGCGGCGGGCCGCTATCGTGGCGCCCACAGCCCGAGGGAGGGCGCCGGCCGCCGCCTGCCCAGATAAGCGCCGACAGACGCCGGCCGGGCCGTGGGAGCCGGCCACGTGATGGCGAGCGCCCGGGCCGCGACCGAGACTCGGCTGCCGGACCAGCTCCGAGAGCGGCTCATCTGGCCCCATTTCCCCGGCCGGGGGGAGGGAGAAGAGGCGGCGGGTGGCCACCTCTGCGCAGCTCACCCGCCTGATGGCTGGGTCTCCGAACGTGGTATACCACGCCGGATGAATTACCCTGGGGTCAGTCCCATACTGCCGGGTGATGCTGCTTCAGGACAGAACCTACCAAACCATACTGGTTGTTTCGGGCGGAAGCCGTCCCGCCAGATGATTGTGCATTAGGCCGGACCGGCGCCGACTGATGAGAGCGTCTGGCGACGTCGGCCGCCCCGCCCCGGAGGAGGGCGTCCGGGCCGGGCCGGGCCGGCCGCTGATAGAATCTCCGGCCGACGCACACTCGGCGCCGCTGCCGGCCGGGCGCGATTGTCCCGGGACGACGCGGACGGCGGGCCGCGTCCAATCGGGCCGCGGCCGCTCCCGCCGGCCGGCGCGACAGATGAGCCGGTAATCAGCGGGCCGACACGGGGGACGCCGCGCCGCCGTCTCAATCTGCGCTCCGGCCAATTTGGCGGGCTTTAGCGGCGCCGGCGGCCGACCGGCCGCCGCGCGCCGCCACCGATTCTCGAATTACCGGCGCTCGGGAGGCGACGAAAAACGGCACCGTCGGAGCCGGCCGAGTGGTGCCGCCAAATGGCCGCGGCGCCTCCCGGCGGGGGGGGGGGAGGGGGCTGCCGGTCCCGGCTCCGGCCGCGGTCCGCCGGGAGCCGGGCGGAACATCAGCTGAGAGCGACACGTCAGCTGGCTGGCGCTGGAGGATGTTCCGCGGCGCTCTCCGCGATGGCCTGTTTCATAGACGAGTTTGATATTCCATGCCCTTTTCACACCAATGGCGGCAGAAGCTCTGTTACATCTGTCTATCTTTGAGAATGGAGCAGTGATGTACGGGGTGTGCAAAACAGTCATGCGCATGTCATTTGCAAGCATTATCAGTTGACTACAGATTGAGACTGCAATGTTCAAAACATTCAAACGTCGCCTAATATCACTTTTTTACAACGCCGGTTATCAGCTTTGGATGAGCTTATTTGCTTGCAGTAATAATATAATGAAAGTTTGCTCATGACGGCTTTTGCTGCGTCATTAGCTCCACGATTATACGTTGCTGCGTCGCTGGTCAGATCATTCCAGAATCACCTAAAGCGATAAGCACCTTAGAAACACGTAGAACAAAGGAGTATTCCATACATGTGTATGTGATCCAGACCGGCCAATGACCATTCAGGTGATCTGAACATTGATTATCGGTCAGCCTCGTAAATCAGTCAATCGCCATTTTAGGCCGCCCAGTATTGACTGTGTATTCAACAACCGGAGGGTTCATGCCTCGAAAAGAATGGCGTTCACAACATGCGACCTGTTTCTGTTACACATGTGCGTCGTGGTTTCATGGCGAGCACGCCTCGAAGAAGCGGGAAACGAGCGCACACATAGCGCGTGCAATAGTGATAGACCGAGCGGGCAAATGACTTAGCCCGCAGTAATAATTCACCATGCCCCACACCTGCTATTGCGCCTGGATCGATCGCTCTTGCACTATTGTGCACCGGCTTCCCATAGAGGCAATGGATCCACCGGGGCGCTGAATGTGCCCGCGCGGTCCGCCTTAACGCCCACAACCTGACATGGTCAGGACCTATTGTCAAGCGCCGTGAAGAATTCCAATAGACGCCGTGGAACCGCGACAGGCAGCCGAAACTTCTTGCCCAAATTTGACGATACCCGTGGTGTAAGAAAAAAATTTACTGTTTCGTTATCGTGTCCATTTAAAACAAAGACACAGAGAAACATGATATCGCGTTATCCAGCCGGCTATCAACGCTAGGACGCCTTATCTAGCTATCTCCAAACGCGGTTGGTTAGGCACCCAGAATTACTACGCCACACATTTAGCCATCCGCGGCACAACATTCAGCATCCGATGGGCACAGCAAATCTGTTGGAACGGGCAACAGTACTGGCGTACAGACAACAGCTCGCGGTTGGTCAAACAAGGATCTGCCAGCAGGCCAGACAACAGTCTGCACATTCAGCCAGGCCACGGACTAGTCAAGACAACATGCCTGTTCGGTCAGACGGATGCTTCCGATCGAACAGTCATGCCGGCAACGCGATGGACAGCAGGCCAGACAGTCAGGCACAAGGAGGGTCAGGTAGCCGGGCAGACGGCATCTCGGACAAGCCGGATACACGACACACCAGACAGGGGGTCAACCCGCGGATTAGGTAGATTAACAGTCCTCGAAAATAAAAACGTCTTCAGGGTCCGACAGCAATAGCGGCAATAGGCTTTACAGCCAAACAGACAGCGTGACAGACAGCCAGACAGGCAATGGGCCGGACAATCGGACTGACAGGGGACCGGACGGTTCCAGAGCGTGTTAAACAGTCGCACAGACAGCGGACAGACAATGGATCAGACATTGGGCCAGACAGCGGTCTAGGCGGTCGGGCGGACATCGGGCTAAACTGTCCGGGCGGATAATGGGTCGGACAGCCGGACAGGCAGTCGGACAGACAACAGACCAGACAGCCGGAGAGACAGCGGCCGGCGTCCCCGCTATCGGCGCCGCCCAGATGGCGTCACCTCGAGCGGCTCTTATCAGGCGGCGCGGCGATCGATGGCCCATGAACCGCGGCAATCAGTGGCGTACACGCGGCGGTCCCTCCCGCGGGACCGGGCGCGTCCGCCGGCCCGACCGGCCGGCCGCCAGCTGCCGGCCACGCGTGCGCGAGCACTGACCTCCGCCTCCGCCGCCGGGCTTCATTCACCCCGTCCCCCACCGTTCCGCCGCTATCGAGCGCGTCACGGACAATGATGCCGTCTCGGCGGCGTGACGGCCGCGCGGCGCGCTCCGGCCGCTCGTTACCGGCGCGGGCCGCGCGACGCGGCGCCTCCGTCGCGGCTGCGATCGGCCACGGCGCCACGGCGCCTCGGCCGAGTCGGCCGCCGCACGGCGCGCGCTGACAGGGCGCGCACGGCGACCGACGCGGCGTCACCGGCGGCGGCGGCAGCGCGGCCCGCGCCGGCGCCGGCCCGGAGCCGGCGCTGTAATTCGCCGGCCGGTCGATAAACGGAAGCGTGCCAGTGAACAACAATAACACGACGGCCTCGTAGAATAACACGTCAAACCGCAATCATTAGCGCCGCGTGCCGCGGCCCGCTCCACGGGCGGATCCGGGCCGACCGGCGGGGGCGTTACATCTGTCATCGGCGAAACGGAGCGTAACAGATCGAAGACGCACCACGGCCGCAACGGCGCGGGCTTGTCCTCGCCGTCTTCCCCCCCCCTCCCCCGCCTGCCGTCACGCCGACACCCGGACACGCCTCTGATGCGACGACACGATAGTGAACAAAGCGGCGGTACACGCGATGCCACAAACGTTTCTGATGTCGGGTGAGGTGGGTTTGTCACACACCGCACACTCGCCTTGGCCTACAACTGGCCACCTCATTGGCAACAAGTGTATTGCTGCTGCATGTTTTGGAAGATAATGATCTTCCGGTTAAAGTAAGGATACACGAGGCTGCAGTAGGCTTCGTATAAGTGGCGGTGTCATCGGGGAGGGGGGAGGGGAGCAGCGATGACAACGCCCCTTGCCCAGGAGGTTTAACATTGTACAAATGCCATTGCATGAAAAGAAAGAACTCAAAACTGTTGTTTGCTCGTGGTTTGCCCCGGCTATCCTGAATACGAGGCGCCGCCAATGCTTCATATGGGTGTCAGAGTGATTCGTCCATAGTGAAATGCCGTTACATAGCAGGCAAACGTGCGAAATATTTGCGTCCATGCCATTTTACATGCAAATGGATGAGCAATTTACGACTTTTTGCGAAACCAATTTCTGCATTGTTATACTGATGACATTGTAGGAAAAATATGAATGGGTATGACACCAACTGGGGAAGAACAGCTTTCGGAAATTAGGATTTGACTTCTACTGATCACTGAAGTCCACCTTGTAGTCCTTAACAAAAGCCATTGTTTGTCGTGTAGCCAGCTAACTGCTTGATTTCAGGAAACGACTGTGTTTTCTGCCCTGTCCAAAACTTTTAAACGCCGGGTTAACAGCTGAAATCAGAGTGCTTTGTTTGAGGATGTTTCCGAGGAACAAACACGCACGCTCGTTATCATAAATCACGACACGAATAGTCAAAACCTTTAGTTTTGAAACTTTAAAAAAAAGTTTTATTTTCATCGTACAATTGTTGCGAAACCGAAACCAAAACCATACCCAGTACTGAATTTCGATAACGGTTCTGAGTAAACGGTATTGACCGGATACCGACCGATAGCGATGGTTCCTCACATCAGACTAAGCGCATTGCATATCTATTATAGACGCGCAACATACTTGACGACAGTTTGCGTGAAAGCAGAGAGAGAGAGAGAGAGAGAGAGAGAGAGAGAGAGAGAGAGAGAGAGAGAGAGAGAGAGAGAGAGAGAGAGAGAGAGAGAGAGAGAGAGAGAGAGAGAGAGAGAGAGAGGAGAAAGAGGAGAAGAGAGGAGAGAGAGAGAAATATGTGGATGCTTAGGAGAGCGGGAAGACAAAGTGAGAGCAGAATCGATGGGGCTGCAGCCTCAATATGACGTCCTGCTCCTTTGAGATGAGCTCGCTCTCGGCTGACGGGCTGTTCGGGAACAGAAGGACAGATAACCGGGAACATGCTGAAACGTATCAGACGTGCTGCTTCCGCAGTCCGAGTTCCATTCTGGAAGAGGCATTTGATATGGGCCTGCGGCAGACATCGCTCCGAAATTCCACAGCATGGTGCGGCCAGCCAGGTGTCATTCAGACAAATTGGCTACGGAAAGTAACGCCAGGCAGACTAAACATACTATAACGCAGCCAAAGACAATGCATGCTGCAGTCGACCCGATAAAAGCATTCTTGGGAACTTTGAATGGCTTTTTAAGGATCGGGATATCTGTACGGCTACATGAAAATGGTTTGTTAAACTTCGAGTTCAATAAATCTGACGCAGTTGTTATAAGCTTATTCCGACGCAGTAGACAGCAGCAGTTCTGACCCATTTGCTATAAGCTCAAAGATTTCCTAAAAACGCTTACCTTTACTGCGTATCAACCTTCTGGACTAACCTTCGTTCAAACCAAATTACCATTAATTATAGGCGGTATTTCCTCGTTATTAAAATCATTAAACGTTTGCGATAAGATCAAAACTAAGGACTCATTGGCAACTATAAACGTAGCAACCAGACAAAGACCCAAAAACTAGCTTTACACGGATGACTTACGTTGAATCCATGAAACGACCACCCCGATAAGAACAAGGTCAAGGAAGGTTAGATAAATGAAAACCGTGCTGTAGAGGGGTACCACACGCTGGGCTACACGCCGCTGGCAGGCTCTAAGTTGCCTCCTCGAGAACGTGGATCTAATACATACCAGTGAACAGGCCAAAAGCAGCCCTGCTTGGCCTGGATTCGAGGCAACCCCTATTCACGATGGCATCAATCATTTTAAATCAAACACGAAAGGCACATAATCTTAAGTCGGTAGTCTAGTGGGTCCTCATGATGTTTGTTTGATTAGCGACCTCATGATGTTTGACCAGAAGGACGGAAAACGTTCATTCTTTCTTTTCACTGAGTGGAAAAAGGGCCATATCAAGATCATCTAGCCAAAACGTCCTCTAAAAGTGTCTCTGTATTACTGAAACGGTCTCGCTCACTGCGATGGTTTTACCATGCATATTTCCCACAGTTCTTGCGAATTTTCAGGTGGCCGTCTTCCACCACATTTCCTCAGCAAGAGCATCTTTTTGCAAGTAAGCTTCGTGAACGGCCTTCGACGCTGGTTGATCTATCCTCCGGTACCTTTGCACGGGAAAAGCATACCAAACACTTCACATCAGGTGGCCCTCTGGTGTAAAAGCTTATTGCTTCTATCAACCGCACTCATCGAAATTTCCAGGGGTGTCCATTGTAGAGTTTTGCTTTTTCGCATAAACATTTCCAGGGGCGTTCAATGCTGAGCTTTGCTTTTTCGCATGCCACTGCGATTTAAATCTGCATGTACAAAATTAGACCGATGTAAACGACACTGAACACTGCATAGTTTCGAAGCCACTGTTTAGGAGAAGGTGAAATGTTTTCAAACAAAGGAGTTTTAACGATCGATGAAAAACCAAACACGCGAATAGTCTTGTCCGCTAGAATCAGTGGGATGACGTGGCATATCAGACTTTTCCTTGATTCCGATGGGGGGAATCAATTTCGAATCCGACTGATGAATTGCTGACCTGATTCTGATTCCGGCCCAACGCTGCTTTTCGCAATCCACTTTATTCCGATTCCGTCCGAAAATAAAGTGTATCGACCTCGGAATCGATTCCACTAAGATCATGTCCAAAACATGTTTTATGCTAGCGCACAAAATATACCAGAAGATATGGTAATGAACCATTATTTTATCAACAGGAAAAATGCCAGTAAGGCGCCTTGACGCCTATGAGGCCTGCAACTAACAATGCCTACTTTTCGGTGTTTACATCATTGTTTTTTCGTTATGCATTGCGCAGTAGAGGAGGATATTTATCGATCTCTTTAAGCACTTTGCATCCGCAGATTTGCAAGTTTCATACCATGAGCACCTTTGATATGGTCGCTGCCATTGCTGATCTGTTAGGAAACACGCATAGAAAAATAGGTCTTAGAGCGGAAACATTATTCCCGGAATACTGATGTGGAAGACAGAGTATGTAAGGTGACGCATTACAAATGCAACAACGTAAAATGCAATAATCTATCTTCCGGTGCAGTGTCCATGGTCTGATGCCCAGTGATTGCGAAGTTAATTAGCAGCTGGAAATCGCTATGGCCAAGCCACTCGGTTTTATTTTTTTCAGCTAGTTGAATTAAGACCCACTCGGCCTCCGGCTTCGCTCGCAATCAATCTAGTTCCATAAACAGAGCGTATTTTGCTGTGCTTTACTTTCACACAATCAGTAGTAAGACAAAAAGAGTCAATAAAGTGAACACAGTTTCACATCAGTCACAAACACGAAACCACAGCACACAAAACGGGCTTCATTAAATCAATTTTTATGTAAAGCAATCTGGTTATTTAAACCCTATTAACTAAAGCAGATTAACTTTACCTTTGAAGTTACAAAAAAGCCTCCTAGCTTATTTTCATGTTCAATAGGCTGTAGTTCTGGAGTCCGACTTTGCCAGTGAAATCGATCCCAATTCTGATTTCTTTGGCAACCGTGTAACCGTGTGATTCAACCCTGACTCTGATTCCGGCACGTATCAATGGAATCGATTCGAATTCTGAGCCTATCGAATCAAAACTTCGGAATCGAATCCAAAACTAATTCCGATTTCGAATGGAATCGAGTATTGCCTGTTTCTGCACTAGAGTGGCAATGAAGTGACTAAGGCTAAGAAGATGGCTGCTTTCAATTATTGTATGAGACTGAGGAAATGTCAACCTTTTAAGCAACCTTGAATTGAGCATTGCATTAAGCCGTAAAACTGAATGTTTATAAGTTTTTCTCGCCCGCATTTATACCATGCAAATCTACGATAATAAAAAAGCTCACGATTGTAGAAATAACGTTCCTCCAATAATTTCTTTTAGGGTAGCAGCGCTTTTAAACGCTGAGTTTGTTCCGACGAAAGTAATGCCTGAAGTGCTAACGCCCGAGGCAAATTGAGTTTGATTTCTAATAGAATGGTATACCACCAATAATCAAATGTTTTTTGAAACCTCTAAATCGATCTAGTCATTTATCGAAGCAATTTTAGGGAAAAACATGGTTAGCCATGACACGGCTGCAACCATGTTATGCCTAAAATTGTCTCGTTAAATGACTGGACCGACTATATATGTCAACAGACAATGTGTGTCTTCTTGATGCTGGCCCAATTTCTGAACATTCACAAAGTCTTGACGATATGTCGACCGACTCGTAGGATGAAGTTACCGGCAAAGTTACATATCGAAGCATTCTAAACATTCAGTACTTTGTCGGCACGTACCCCAGTCATCGCTCTGCATTTCGTTCCCGTTTTCACTTTGGCCAGCTAGTTGCAACTGCTGTCTGTGCCATCATTTTTCCCTGACCCAAACTCTTTCCTTTTCCCCTCTAACCCCCTCCTCTCCCCCCCCCTCTCTCTCTCTCTCTCGGACCTGGCCCACGGCCAACGCGGCCATCGCCGCGCCGCAATCCTGGCCGAGCACAACCGCCTGGATTACCATTTTCTCCGGCGGCGGCGAAATTGAAATGAGCCCATAAACTGGGCATGGACGGGCGGCGACAGTGGCCCGAGCCTCCTGACGGCCGCTGGGCGGCGGCGGGGCGGGCCCGCCGACGACGGCCCGCCGAGCCGCCGTCGTTAGCGACGACCGGCAACGACCAGACCGACATATCAACATGGCCGAGATGTGTTGCTTCCCGATGCGGCCGGCGCGGCCGGGCGGCCGGCCACCGAAGGGATTGGCAGTCATAAAGTCTGCGGAGCCCGACGGCCACCAAAGGTCGCCGCGGCCCGGAGACAAAGAGCACGCGGCCGCCTCTCAGGACCCGGCTCCGCAGGCTTTCGGCCGCTGCTCCTGACGTAAACGCCGCGGATTTACGACGAGAGGTTACAGTTTATAGAGGGAATTGGCCAGGATATTTCACATAAATTGCGCCGTGGCAGCCCCAGACAAGGTTCACTAAACCCAGCATCACACGGGCCGGAGGGAAGTATTCGTTTCGTCTCGAGTTTCACCGGGGTGCCCAGTGCACAAGCACGAGCATGTTCAATACAAATCGGGCAGTTAACGCTGGAAACGTTTTGTAAGTTGTGGTTCCCTTTTACTGAAACACCTTCCATTACGCCCTTTTGTATTCCGCTGCCAATGCGTTTCAGTATCGAGATGTTTTGAAAATTGCGTCTCAATGTGCGCTACCCTCTCGCGAGCAGACTCCAATGCCGTGGAAACGAGGGTAGCACGTGACGCCAGTTTGGCCCGCCGTCCACAAACATATCCGATTACGCAGCTCTTCATCCGAGACCACCCTCCATCGGGACCGCCATAACATCGCAATGGCCGGCGCTGACAGTCGTCCGACATGCATCGCACGAAGCCCGCGCGCCGATCTCCTGAAGCGGGGCGTCCTGGGCGACCCCCGCTCGCCGCCTGCCAATGCCGCGCTGAGCCGGGCGTAACTGACTCCATCGGCGGCGGTCGGGCCTACCCGCCGCCGCCGGCCGGGCTGCGTCGCCGCCGCGCCGGCGGCAGCGCCGAGCCGTCGCCATCGACACCGGGTCCGGCGGCGCGCTGAGCGATGGGCCGCGCCCGGCGCCCGCCGCCGGATGACAAAGGATCGTCACGCGCCGGGCGGCCGCTCTCGGGGCCGCCGACTCGACCGGCAGCCGACGTCGGTCGATACGAATCACGGACGGAAAAAACGCTCGTTGGCACCGGGCTTGATTTTCCAGGGGTGGTGCCGCGGCGGCTCAGCGTTCGGGTTGTCTGCCAGGGAAAGGGGCTCTGGCGGGGGGGGGGGAGGAGGAGATCGGCTACGCGGCGCGGCAGCCGACCAGGGTTCCGCCGTGTCACAATGGACGACTGAGGACCGGCCGCGGTCGCCGGAGCCGGTCCATCTGTGTCTCAGGCATGGAAGATCAGCACGGGACCGTCTGCTTGCCCGGCGAGCCATCCCGAACTCTGCTGAAAGGCGCTTTGCTCCAAACAAGGATGCAGCGAGCCAGCCGACTACGCCCTCGCCTCCACGTACGTGGGTGGACTGCGCCCTCCGAGCAGCCGTTCTAGACTCCGCTCTCGGAGACGCCGTTCTCAACTAACTGCGCCCTCAGAACCTCCGTTCTCTGCCGACCACGCCCTCAGAGCCGCCGTTCTCTGCCGACTGCGTCCTCAGAGCCGCCGTTCTCTGCCGACTGCGCCCTCAGAACCTCCGTTCTCTGCCGACTGCGCCCTCAGAGCCGCCGTTCTCTGCCGACTGCGCCCTCAGAGCCGCCGTTCTCCGCCGACTGCGCCCTCAGAGCCGCCGTTCTCCGCCGACTGCGCCCTCAGAGCCGCCGTTCTCCGCCGACTGCGTCCTCAGAGCCGCCGTTCTCAGCCAACTGCTCAGAGTCGCCGTTCTCTGCCGACTGCGCCCTCAGAGCCGCCGTTCTCCGCCGACTGCGCCCTCAGAGCCGCCGTTCTCCGCCGATTGCGCCCTCAGAGCCGCCGTTCTCTGCCGACTGCGCCCTCAGAGCCGCCGTCCTCAGCCTGCTGCGCACCACCAGAGTCGCAGACGCTGGATTTACGAGCCGTGCCGCCCTGTATCCGCCCGGCTGGGGCGGGAAATGAGAGAGGCCATCTGGGTGCCGGCAAATCGGATGCCCCACTGACGGCCGGGGCTGCCGCCTCCTAACGCTGCGTGCCGTGCGTGCTTAGCGACTTCCTCGGAATTACATATGCACGATTATGTTAGGAAAGTAGGGCGAATATATGCATTTTTATCGTCGTGCGCGATTCCACAGGCCGAGGCTGTTTGTCGCGTTCCCGGCGAGGTGACACGCGACACCCAAACTTCTCCGCGCAGATCGATTGTGCCCGCTAACACAGCTGCTTCAGTGTCCGCCGCCAAAAACACGTTCCGAGTGTAACTTTGAACACACAATCACCGACGCATACAGTGCACACATAAACGTACACAAAGAGAGACAAGACAGTCTCAGCACCTCGGCATTTTAAAGACAGTTTCCAAAGGGAGCGAAATAGTTAGCACATTCAGCTTCACCAACGATAGGCATGAAGATTCACCGTCCATCGACGCACAAAACTATCATAACAGTCGTTTTCAAAGCCTTTTTAGTTGGCGGTCGACATAACGTCTCACAATTCGATGCGCCGATAAAGAGCACACAATTAGTCACTCGATGGAATTCATCAGTATTAAGTCTCCATTACAAAATGTGTACCCAGAGACAAAAAAAAAAAAAAAAAAATCGGTGCAGTGCATTGCTTTGAAACCAAAATATCAAAGTGCTGTTTTATTGAGCTTGCCTTCATTATGATGTTGGGCCACTCAGCCTGCTCAACATACAGAAACTCTTAAAGCAGGACTTAATATGTTTATCGAGAACAAATCTTCTTGAACGCGACCAAACTGCCTCACGTACACAACCTTTAGTAACAGATTAATACGGATGATTTTCTTTGTCATAAATGTAGCATGAAATGCTTACTGCGGCTCGTTAGACAATGATGTAAAACGTGTGAAAACCAACTCCGATTTTCGACAACTTTACGTCAAGACATTCTTTGGAACACCATCGCCTCGAAACATACATCTGAGGGAAAAGTAATTCGCATCGTGAATCGCAGTCCCAGAAAACCTTGAGCGTGAATCGAAACATTCGCAAAAGCGAACCGGTTCACGTGAGAGAGTTTTGCTTTGGTTGGCCGGCAGTAATTTCCTATCGCGGCCACCAGCCGGCTGGCCGCGGCCCTGGCGGCGATCGTGCGCGGCCTGGGGCTGCTCTATCTCCCCCGGGCGCAGACGAACGCCAGGCCTCATCTCCCCGGCCTGGCGCCCGCGGCCAGACCATCTGACCGCCTGGCACCCGGACCGGGCAGGTCAGAGGCGCGCCTGGGTCGGTCCGACTCCCGCTAGGACTGGTCAGAGTGCAGCCGAGAAGTCAGAGTTCGACATGAACAAGGGCAGAATTCAGCCCGAGCTCGTCGGAGATGATTGGTTACCACCTGATCAGTGGCAGTAATGCAAGAGCTCGGTGGTGACTGAGACTGATCGAACTGAACTGATCGCAATTCATCCACCACAGAACGAGACCCGGCCACATCACGGAAGTCAAGAATTCAACACAGCACAGCAGATCACACTTAGACCAAAACAGGGGGATTAGCGCTCAGCCAGCGCCGTTCATAACCCATCTAACAGCCGATGTCAGACTCTGCCATCTGGCAGAGTCTGAATCACCCGGCCGCGGACCCCGTGAGCAGAACCGGTCCTGCGCAGAGCCAGCCCCCGTGGCCCGCGCTCAACAGATGCCCTGCGGTCCAATGGGTCCAGGCGCCGGTGCTATCTCATTCGATGTAACAGCAACAGCTGCTTGTGGCGGCAGGCCTAGGGCTCACGGTCTCTTCGTCATCGTCGCTAAGAAAACTTCCACAAACTATTCCCTAGACAGAACATAAAGCTGAAGAAGTAACAAAGCGGAACGAATTCAAAGTGGCCATGAAAGGTCGAAATGTGGCCCATACGGATACTGCATGAAAATCTCAGCTCCACGGTCCACTGCCAGTAAGCTCCTTCTGAGGCGCGTGAAAGTCCTTGGAATGACTCTAGCCTCCGTAGGGCCCTGTACTCCCTCCCGTGGCGTAATCGGACCAGAAAAGGCCACGATTGCTTACGTTGCCCTCAGCGCAGCGTCATGCCAGATGAAACTGCCTCGCAAAGCACGGCCAAATTGCTAGGGCCAAGTCCGAAACTTTATCGGATGCAGATCGACTTCTTAAGGGCATCCACAACGTGCCTGGGAACTAATTAACAGTGACTGTCACCTATACACCTTCTGCCATCCACCAGGTGCGCTCACAAAAACATCTCTGACACCCCAGGGATCAATGGCCCAGGTAAACATCAGCTTTTGTATACCGAACTGACCATCAGGGGTCTCCGTTTTTGTCTTCCCCTCTCTTGTCCTCTTTTCATCTTGACCGTTATCTCTCTTTTTACCTTTCTCCATTCTGCTTGCCCACCCCCGAACTCGTTCCTTTTCATCCCTTATCTCATCCCTTCCTTTCTTTCACCTCTCCCTTCCTTGTTTCTCTGCTCAGTCCTATTGCTCTCTATCTCTCTTTCCTTCCCCACCCTCTCTCCTCGTTCTTCTTCCCTCCCTCTCCAAACATGACGGCCAAGAGTGTCTTGGTCCGAGTGACCTGCGGGCCGCCTCTCTCCCCAGGTGATCGTGCGGCGGACAGCGGCCGCCCGAGACGGCGCCACCCGCAATCGATGCCCGCCGACCCGTCCGGGCGCGACCGGCGCGCTGACGTGACCGGCCGGCGGCCGCCGCCGCCTCCTCTCGCTCGGTCGGCGGCACCGCCGGCCGCCCGGACCGCCGACCGCTCCTGAGGGGCTTCCGCGCGTCCGCCGGCCGCCGGTCAGGGCGCCCAGATGCTCTACTCCTGACGCCGGCCGGTGGCCGCACGCGCCCGTTTGTTTGGGACCGGCTTGGCAAGGCAGCGGCGGTCTCAGCTCGCAACCCGCGCCGCCGATAAACAGAGACGAAGCCGGCGCGGCGGAGGCGGTCACGGCGGAGCGCCTCGACTGCTTTCCCCAGCTCCACGCAGAGAAAGAGTCGGCTCGTCTGCGTTAGCCAGACAATGTTGTTTTTCATACCACCGACTTGATATGAGTCCCCATTGTTTGCACTTTCTTCCGTTGTCATTCTTTTGTTATTCAGAAGACTGCTGGAGACAGAGCGAAATTCAGGTATCGATACGAAGCCCCGCACGGCTGGCGGACGTCGAGGGGGAGGGCGATGTGTTCGCTGGCGCAGGAACCGCAGCAGGCTGCAGTTCTATTGTCACACCTCCGTCCGGCTGGCGATGGCCGGAAACGGCGACGGATATTCAGAGACGGTCCCAACAAAGCTCCGGCAGGCGCGGCGCGAGAGCTCATCCGGCCCAGGATCGGGGGCTCCGGCCTCTAGTCTATCGCCATCTCTACAGGGCATGCCAAGTCGGAGCTTAACAAGGCTTTGCAGATAATGCCAAAAATACGGCATCGGACGCTGTTCGCCAAGCAGCAAAACAGTGGTTTTAAGGTGTGCTTTAAGAAGCTTCTGAGGTGCATTACCAAATGTGATTTACACTTTAGTTGAGTATCGCATAGATCGGCACCAACCTAAACCAAGTTGGCACGTCATCAGTGCTGGCTCATGCTGTCGTGAACGCCACATCAAAGAAAACACTCGTTATATATGATCGGGCCGTCAGAAATCATTGTCAGGATCCTGGCTGATATCTCTGAAGTGAAAGAAGGCACACGGACAAGTCCATGATCACACGGAACAAGCAGTCAAACGGTTACCGGAACGTGCTGACGAAAATGCAACGAAATTCGACAGCACTCACAGCGAGAATGGCTGGCCGTCCGAAAGGCAGGGTGATCCGTGAATACGGACGCAGCCCAGCGGGGCACGACAGATGACCAGTGAAATGGGCCGATGGGCGTGCAGATGGCCAGATACCGGCAGATGAGAACCATCTAGTATTCTAACGGAGTTAGCCTGGACAGATAAGACGATGCCTGACATGTACTATGTGGATAAACTGAGGCATTATCTGAAGTACCAGAGGAGAAAAAAGAACAGTCGGCGTGGAGAAAGGCCTGTAGAGAACATGAGCCTCTCGCCTCCCCGACGTAAATTCCTTCAGTTTATCTCTCGATTCTTCAGACCTTGATTCGTGTAAGAAGGGTAAGAATCATGTAAAAGTGTTACATAACTATTCATGATTCATATTCATGACTGGAGACTTCAAGCAGAATACTTGCACACAGCATTGTCATGTTCATATACATTGGCCATTCACATTTTTCCTTGCTGACTGTTACATAAACCTCATGACAACAAACCAGGAAAACTATAAGATCATCTGATTTCCGGCAACGTGCATAAAGCAAATTAGAACGTGGGCCCAGCAGGCCACCTTTCTGAACCGACTGCCTTTAAACAATATGCCTTTCTCCACAGGCCGCGCAAGGAAAGACGCATTATGGCTCCCGGACTCGACCGAATGCAGGCCATTAACACTTGCGTCCAATTTCAACAACTCGTGGCTCAGTTCGCCCGCGCTTTATGTAAACCCAGCGCGGCCGTTGGGCGAGGCGTCGCAATCGCCAGAGGGCACTGAACGGCGCCGGACGGCCACGGCCGCCGCAGGGCCAGCTGTCCACTTCCCCCGGGGCCCCTAAACCGGTCAAACAGCTCGACTGTGGCTCGTTTGTCCGTTCTGAAAAATGGACGACAATAGCAAATAGCGCCACATGGTCGATGGGGCACCGGACGGCCGGGCGGCTGAACTTTGCGCTGCGGCGGCGGGCGCGGCGGAAAAAAGACCCGGCCTCTGCCGCCGGCGACAGAAGAGCTGGTCCGGCCGCAGCGGCCTGCGACAGAGGAGTTGACAATAGTCGCATCAGCCGACCGCCGAGGAGTTGACCACTGTGTTCTAGGACCATTCTGTGTCTCTGCCGCCGTACGCCTACGAACGCGTCTCGGATGTTCTTGACAGCGTCCCATGTTTGCTGCCGTTCTTCTGCACTGCGCTGTAGGCCAATATGGAAAGATCCAAGTCTGATTCCACACTGAACTTGATGAATGACAACACATTATGCTTTGTTTCACGGTGATTTATTATCTGAGCTATTCTATTCGTCGAAATAAATCAAAACCAATGAGACATCTAAAAAGCGCGATCGGCTACAAAACGAGCCGCCACACTAGCAGTGTCCATGTTCCAGACTAGATGACGGTTCGCGCCAGGCGAGCCTGGGTGCGCCAGTTACCACGCGTCTGTCCACTAACGAGCCAATAGTGCTAGTTTTCTCGCGGGCGTAGAGGGCGCGGCAGCACCACGCAGCTCGGGCCAGTGCCGATCTGCAAGCTGTTGCATGATTCAGCGTGCGTTTATCCTCCGTCAACCAATTGGCGCCCGGATAGAGCCATTTGGACCAGATGACGGGCATCGATAGGGCGGGACGGCGGCGGCGATCTCTGGCAAGGTGCTCGCCGTCCGTGCAGATGAGACTGCAAAGTCGGACCCCATTCGCGCCTGACGTGAGCGTCCTGCGAACAAAGTGCTCGCACGTGCCGCGGGATGACCTTTCGTCGAGGAGTTGCCGATGTTTTGTCCGTGTGTGAGATGAGAAATATGATGCCGGTCGGTAAAGGTTATAGCCTTAGATATTCGATGCAAATGTTTCAGACCAGTTAAATTTATTAAATATCCGATGCAAATGCTTTCGAGCGGTTACATGTATTATCGACTGGAAGTAACTTCGTCCTGTATATACTTCAGTGTAACAGACAAACGAGTCCAATCCATTCAAGTTAACAGGCATAGCAAGCTATAGCAAAACTCTGGCGGCACCCATGCCAGCTTTGGACAGTTTTAACACGAGCTGTAGGCTGTTGCATGGAGAGAAATTATCTCCAAGGGCTCCTACCTTACCAGCTTAAAAAAGGCTTTCTGCGCCTATACTCAAACTAGCAAAAAATCATCGTTCTGCTTAAAGCCCTGGATGTGCTTCTGGTAACATCATTTTATTTATCATTTTATATATTATTTATACATCATTTTATACAATCCATACGGCTCTGAGAAACAGCCACATTACTGATGTTACTTACTCTTCTGGAAGACGAGGTCGCTTTTCAGTCATGATTACGCCATGGATACCGCCTACATAGCAGCAAAACCCATCATAGAACGAAGGATAGACATCATGATTTACTGGCTATATTATCAAACTGCTCGCTCCTGCCTTCCCTGCTGCTATAATCAATATGCCCTGAACGAAAAAGTTCAGATGTCCATGCAAACCCTGATAAATCGACTAAAAAAAAACAAGCCCGTGAAGGCACAGGCATCTATCACGATCAGGAACCTCGCTACACCTTTCGTTGTAGTATGGAGATAGATGGCAAGCGCGATTCGGTGAGGCCGTAGAATGCGGCGCGACCTCAGTAAAGGCCTTTCCTCGAGGCGCCATCGCACCGCAGGTGTTTTCATCAAAAGCAACAAGCAACAAAAGCTAGTAGCTTTAATGCATGAAGAAACCTAGTCACGACATTCGGCTTTGGACTAGCACTTCGTTCCCACCTGCGCGTCGGGATGGCGATGCGTCAGCCGAGGTCTGCAGGGCGCCGGCGGGCCCGGTCCACCTGCCAGGCCCAGGGAGAATCCCCTAAGAGCATCGGGCGGACCCCAGCCGCCCGCGGCGCCCGGCGCGACCGAGACGACGACGGAGCGGCGGCGGCGGCGCGGCGCTGGGCGGGGTGCTGACAAATGACCGGAGCCGCCGACAAAGGCGGCAAAACAGCGGCTCGGGCCGGTGACCGGCGCCGCCGAGCCGCCGGTGCAGGCGCCGACCGGCCGCCAATCTGGCCGGAGTGGTGCTCGTCTGCCGCCAACTGGGGCGGACGGGAGGCGGCGGACGGCCTCGGCCGCCGAGAGGCCGTCGCAAACAAGAAAGAAAATGAAATCCACCCTGCTGATGAGACCCAATCGATAGTCGGAAAAACTGCCGACTGTCGGCGCCCACACAGGCATGGATCTGGCATTTCGCGCGATAGGATTTCGCGTTCCGTTGGCTTGGACGAAAATACATTGAAACCGAAGATACCCAAGTAAACACATTCCTAGCCCGGTCAATCATCATTTGATCGAAGTATTTTGATCGTGGTTTCTCTCGAACTCAAAACTCTGAGGTCTGGAAGTTGCATCTAAATTCATGAAAAGGTGCTCGGCAATGCTGTCCTTAGTACTGCAAGCAAATGCACGTTTGAATTATGTTAAGGGAGTTGCCGTTTTTTTGTTTTTCGGATAGCTAATTTTTCTACCTCATTTTCTCCCATGACTTTCAGTTTTCCCGCTGGGAATGCTACCAATGGAATCACTGTTGTACCTAAGACTGTTAACTGCAGCATCCTTTACAGAAGAGACAGTTTTACACGTGTGAAAATTTGAGATGGCTGACTTTGTTACACTCATTCGATATCTGACACTGCCGAACAGCATCACATCATTGGTCACACGAACCAAACACATCGCAAATACCGTCTTGTTATTTTTGCCGAGTGCTGGGTAGTCGCAAACACGGAAACCAGGGACCCCATGGTGTCTCGGACAACACCATTCTTGGCTCTGCGTCGGGCTGGGACTGGCGGAAATGCTCGGGCATAATGGCCTTACCCAGAACACAAGGTCGCTTGGTCCCCTTTGATATGTCTCTTGGTCTCATTCTGCTAAACAACAGGATACCAGAAACTGCCCACACCGTTCAAGAACTACTGATGAACCCACAGGACCTGGCAGCATTACTTACTACTTACTACTTACTACTACATTACTCCAACCATTCACACGCCATGGCATGCAGCCGCCATGAAGAAAAACGAGCCTGCGTTCCGTTTCTGACCAATGCCTGACGGTGTGAGTGTGGGGAAGGGGGGTGGGGCGTGCCACAGTGCGTCGCGACGCCGCCGAGAGCGATGGGACCCTAGCTGGGACCGACACCTGCTCGCAGCCGCGATCCCTCGCGTGGTCCGTGGCCGTTTCAGCGCTCGAACGGACGACCGAGCCCGTTCGGCCGTCGGCGGCGACCGAATCGACCCCGCCGCACTGTCGAAACCAGCTGTAACCCGCAGAATGTTTACGTGTTCTGGAATTCTATTTTTACTGGTCCTGCAGCCGGCCGAGCGGCCGGAGCGCGGAAACGGACGCCACGGGGCGCCGCCGGCCGCATGACACGGGACCGCCGACACCGCGCCCGCCGAAAACCACTCAGCACGCGGCGGGGCCCGGGCACGTTAGAGCGTGCCGGCGACATCGCCGTCAAGTCGGACAGCAGAGAGAGAACCGAATTATATGGGCGCAGAGGAAGAATGCAGACGTGCCATGTTTGGTAAGCAATACCATGGCAGCTAGTCTGGACAGCTGCGAAGTGGGAATATTCTGGAATGGCTGAGGAATGAGACACGATTCAGACGGGCGCTCGGTATAGGAGTGGAGAACATCTGAGAAAAATTTTGTCTTAACTAAGGGGCTTAGTCATTTTGAAAGTTTTTGATGGTAACACCGAACTTTGATGTCTGAGGTAAGAGCCCACAAAATCACATTAAGACATATCTATTTTGAAATCCAGACCAACAGATTCAAGAGATGACAGAAACCGTGTGAATCTGAGTACCTGGCGTTTGCAGAAACGCAGCAAGACGATTTCTTTCCGACTCCTGAGATCGGCCGGTACGTGCTGGCAGAATAATGAATACAAATGCGCTCGGTCGGTCTAATTGCCTCATAAATAAAAGCCACAGCGGCACTGCGATTTTGTCGCCGAGGAGTAAGCGGCATAAAGCAGATTAATTTTCCGCTCAGCGGAGCGGGTCTGGAATAGTCACGGGCAGCGTGCTCTCCGCTGGCGCTCCAGCATACCAGCAGACCAGCAGACCAGGAGACCAACCAGCATAGGCAGAGAGGGGAGCAGACCGACAGTCACACAGGGAGATGGCAAGCATACTAAATGGCATATAAAGGGAGAGCAGACCAGCTGATACACAGAGAGAACGAGAGCAGAGAAGAGGTCGGAGAGACCAACGGAGGATCGGAGGCAGGGTGTTAGGCTGGCTCGTGCTCTTTTCTGTCTACTGCGGAATCTAGCAATGCGTCATCAGCAAAACTGTTTCGCGGAGATGCTCGAGCACAACAGTAGACGGAAAGCAGGATGGAAACACAAGCACGAAATATCGCAGACATTGCCAGGAATGGCTCGTGTGACTGATGATTAAATAGGTTTATTCAATAGTAGACGGACAGTTAAGGCGCATTTATGAAACAGGAAGGATACTGAAAGTTTGCCTCGTTGTCATGCATTGCCAGAAAGTTCGCTGGCCCTAAACATATTCTCGGGAGTCAATATACGCGTGCGTTGATCAGGCTCCGCCACACACATGTGCTGAAAGAGTAACTTAGCTCAAAATAATTTCACAGCGTCAAAACCACCCTCCCGACATGCATATCTCCTCAGGTATGACCACGGGAGGTGGATACTGATGATGGTAGGGCTGCAGACGCGTGGGTCCTCGGTCTGTGGAGTCAGCAGTGCGGATACACGGCCCCTTTGTCTGACGGTCGGTGGTACACAATAGTGTTCGCCACGGGTCAGGCCAGCCCTATGGGCTTAGGACCGGCCCTAGGGCCCGACTGGGGCTAGGGCAGGCTAATCTCCAAATCCGTTGGGCTCGAGCCGGGCCTGGGCCCAGTCATTCTCAAAAATGCTGTATTAAACGCTGGGCTTCGGGATATAACTAGCTAAACTGTACCTGACGTGAAAGTTAATGGGAACTTTGAGTCATTATTTATATATAGCATGGTCTTCCACCCTTCAGACTTTCCGCACGCCTACTTTGGCAATGAAAGACTTAGAACTGGATTATGTCTTCATACACATTGAACTGAACGGGCCTGGGTAGGACCTTGGCTTCTCGCTCGTGGGCTGAGCTAGGGCGTACCATTTTGGGACCGTGGCGAACTCTTATACGCACACACGGGCCCTCTGCCAGTTGGGGTTGGCAGCATAGATACACGGACCATCTGTTTATGGGATCGGCAGTACAGATACACTGACTCTCTGTCTATGGGATCGGCAACACATATACACCGACTCTCTGTATGTGGGATCGGCAGTAAAGATACAAAAACCATGTCAGTGGAATCGGCGGTACAAATGCACGGACCCTGTCTGTAGAATCGGCACCACAGATACACGGACTCTCTGTTTATGGGATCGGCAGTACAGATACACGGACTAAATCTGTGGGATCGGCAGTAAGGATACACAGACCCTGCCAGTGGATCGGCAGAACAGATACACCTACCCTCTGTCTGTAGAGTCAGCAGAACAGATACACGGACTCTCTGTCTGTAGAATCGACAGTACAGATAAACGGATTCTCTGTCTATGGGATCGGCAGTACCGATACACGGACCCTTTGTTCACGGAGGGTAGGCACGAGCTCAGGGTGAGCCTCGGTTGGCCCGGCTGAAGACAAATATACCGCCGGGCCGGTTTACACCGTCGTCAGCCGGTGTTTGGATTCCGGTGCCTCCGGGGCGGCCAGCGGGGGGGGGGAGGGGGGTGGACGGCAGGTGTCAGCCGGTCTCGGCAGGGTGGGGGAGCGCCACACACAGACCGAGGTCCAGACTGGCAGACGACGACAGAGACAATCAGTGAGAGATGAGATGGTCCTCCAGACGAATTCTTTCAGGGCTGGACCGCTCTTACCACTGAGAGCTGAGAGGTCACTGGTCTGGACTGAGGATGGCACTGGGAATTCACATGACTGACGCGGCATGTGATGTAATTACAGCGTACACGATTACAGCATACAGCGAATACGCGGGACAGCAAAATGCTTCCGGGCGAAAAATAAACGCAAGCAAACCCTACATGAAAAGGACGTTGCACTCTGCAGAGAAGCGCTGGTTTGCCGGTCCTGGCAAGACGCATGCGAACCGCCCTGGCGCTCGATATGTGGCCCGCTGGTCAAATGGCAACTGCCCATTGGAGGGTTGTGCTGGCCGTCACGCGGTCGTGCCGTACCCCCGGCGGCACATTAAACTTTCTCCACAAAAACCAGTCGTCGCGTGGAATTGTACAATAGGATGTAGGTGCCGGAGTCTAAGCAACAAGCCCTGGCAATGGTCTCTAACATCACCTGACGAATCGGGTCAAACTAATACGAAGAAAACTTGAAAATAGGTCTTGTGGCTTTCATACTGCGATATATTTTCATTACACTTAATCAATAAGTGACTGACCGCGAAATACATTCACACAGAAGTGAAGTGCTGCTCAACGCCATAAACGCGACCGCATTAAACCCGGCGGCAAATCCTGATGTAATCCTTAAATCTCTACGGTTGTGAACGCGTACATTTTAACCAAATGCAGAGAAACTTCCTCCCAATAACAAGGAGCTTTGTAGCTGATGCAGTCTAAAATATACCTTACAAACCGCGAAGCGCAGCTCATGACGCTCCCATGACATGCTCACCAGAGAAAGCGGCAAACGTCGTTCAGTTCTTCGCCGCGCTGACCGCCGCCCCCGCGGCCCATCGACAGAAGGAAAAGAAAGAGAAGTGGGGATGACCACCATCGATCACCGAGCAACCATAATGAAATCGGCCGCCGAATGATGACGCATTAATAGATGGCGGACAGGCCCGACGGCCGGCAAACAGGGCGCCCAAACAGACGGCCATCTTGTTTGCTCTGCGAACCGGACCAACACGCCGGCTGATTGCGCTGTCCGTGCGCACTTGCCGCCCGCCGCGCTGGGCCGCGCCAGTATCGAATGGCGGCATTTACGGCGCACGTACGGCGAACGTACGCGGCCGGCGGGCCTCGCACGCGCCGACTGCGGCCCGCAGATAAACGAATCAGTGCGGGCCTTCGAACTCTGCCAATGCAGGAAAAGCCCTGAAGAGACGCGGTCCCGAAGTGGTGCTGTCTTTTAGAGATCCTGGGCTTAAGTGTGTCGGCGGCAGGCTCGTGGTGGTCCGTCGCTGTCGCCTACTGCACGCTCTCGATGTTATCTTCGGACTTGGCCCGAGGCTTTATCGTTGTTTGCGAAGATTAACCTCGGCTGCCGAGCCGAAAATCAAGTCCAGCTGGACCTTCCGCAACATAAGGAGTCTGCAACCCACCGGAACTCACGTTTCGTGGTACAGACTCGATTTCACGCCGTCGCGCCCGTTTTGATGCGTGAAAACGATGACTCTTGTTGCGCAAAGAGGCACACTTGAATCATACGACGACAGTACTGTTCTGCAGGAGGCAAAAGAAAAGAGAAACCGAAAGCCTGCAGGAAGAAGTTCCTTTTGTTCTACAAGCGGGATGCGATTTATTTTAACGCCGAGTTTTGTGCAGAACGAGCCGCCAGCAACCGAGTTCGACGGAACTCGAGGCCGTGGCGCAGCGGGCCCTTCGCGTGTCCCCTCCGACTGGATGTTCTCCCCGCGGAGCCGAGGGGAAGCGGCCAGGGAGGGAGCCCCGCTATGAAAGGCCGGAGAGACAATAAAGGGGAGAGGAGAGGTCGTTGTCCTCGGCCGCCGACGCCCGATGCGTGACTCACGGTATGCGGCGCCGAATTGGCGAGAAGTGAGCTGGCGGCACGACATGGTCCACGTCGCTGAAGGCGGCTCAGAGGTGCATCACGACAATTAGTCCCATCGTGCCCATTAGTCCAATCGCACTCTTGTCACTGGTGCCGTAACCGAAGGGTACGGAACGTTCATGCACCGCAATGCGCGACCGAGGTTATGAAATTTGAGTTTGTTCTCGATTCTGTGGTCGTTTTGATAATCATGACATAATTTGGGCCATGGCTCCGTGACTCAAATTGATACAGACCTGAAAGTTGAGACACAAGGAGAGGGCACTGTACTGAGTCATTTGTTTTCCGAATTTCACACTTTAGAAAACTAGCGTCAAAAATGTTTACACAAATCCAAACTCTGACTCGTCACCCTGATCTAGCGTTATGAAATGGCCTAAGTCAACGATATATATATATATATATATATATATATATATATATATATATATATATACATATCCATAATTATTTGCTTGCACACTGATACGAAGTTAGAAACTTTGTCTTAAAAACTTTATGTTTGGCAGCCATTTCTCTTTTATCTTCCACAATGACTAAATGGCATGAGATGCCCCTGAAAAGACTTGGCCTGGCTCCATTCTTCGGCAAAAAAAATACGAAAATTTGACATGATATGCAGAAAGAACGCAGAGGAAGAACCAACAGATATCGTGTAGATATTTCAAAAATCATGGAAATGGTAAGTAAAAAACTGGGAGCGAGCTTTTGAAGCCCCACCCCCAAACGGGAAAAGGGCGGATGCAATTACAATTGCAAAATTGCAAAATCACGAGAGGCGAAACCAAACCTGACTTCTCGCAACTGTGTTACAAAGTAGTATGATCGACGCATTTAAAAGACTGATCACACTGAGTCATCGCAATGAACAAAATCTGAGCGTTTGCAAACGTCACTGGAAGATGTCCAGCTTGCAAAAACATTTTGTTTGAAGCTTACACAATGTTACGGCTTTTAATGACTTTTGAGTTACGGAGATATTGCCGGAATTGCACTAAATTTCATGCCAGGTTATCACCAAAACTAGAATGAGAAGCACCAAGGTTCATAAGGTTGCAGTATGGTGTATTAAAACAATATTATTAATTTTTATATACTACAATTATTATTATAATATACATCATTATTATAAATATTACAATTCATATACATGTATAACGAATATCCTGCTCTACTTCCAGCAATAGTGCAGCTCATCCTGGCAGAGCCAACGAGGTTTGGAGAGCATGCAACGCTCCAAGAATTGCATGCCTGTTGCATGCCAAGACTTTGCACGTACGTATTAGGACATATTACGGCAACGTTACGATTTGAGTACGATGGCAAATCTCTCTGAGTACCAGGGACGCTAATAGCGACTAGTAGCACGCTTCGTGGTGCGCACGATGAGTGAGGCCTACTTAATTACTGCTTGCCTTGCTGCTTGCCTCCTACTTTCTCTTGATGCTTTTCGTAAAACGAAGAAGACGCTGTAGATCTATTTCAGCATTTTAAATCTCACAAATTACAAGTAACGTCACGCATACCCACGATATTGTTCTTTGCTAGTACTGAGTGGCCTGAAAACACGCACTGAACAATAGGTCCAAGTGCAAGAGCATCAATCCCGGAGCAGTTATGTACGAGAAACAGCGTGCAAGCTAGCATATTGAAAATGGAAACACAACATGTACTTAATAAACCTACCTTCTAGAGCAGTTATCATTATCTTTACGATTTTCATTTTCATGATGTTCATGCTCAGTGGTTCTGAAATCGTTAGCCTGCAGAAAGCACCCTTCTAACGAAGCCGGGCCGTCCGCCGGACTATTTTTTTTTCTTCTAAATGAAAACTCAACGGTCTTCGCTCAAAATAACCTCACTCTATGGTGCACATCACGATAAATCTCGTGATTTTTGGTTTTGGTTGGCGAAGATGTTTAACGATAAATTAGATAAAATAAAACTATTAAAAACATTAAATAAATAAGATAAGCTGAAGATCTTAGCCTCGCATTTCTACCTAAAGGCGCATTCATTCATAAGTAATACTGCTGAAGCGCAAGGTCTTCAGAAGATCTCGCGTATTCAAAACATCTTTAAAGCAGCCTTAAATCTTTCAGCACCCTGTAATCAGCAACTGCAGTCTACCACCGACTGTTCTTGGGAAAGATATGCGACAAAGGCGAGATATTACGAAGATAATGCGAGAGATGTGACGGTGAACTTTGCATAAGGTTGACCACGGTGAACTTTGCATAAGGTTCTTTGAGGAGATTCCCGTATTATGGTACCACGGTTTGAAGAGATGAAACATGGATGCATTGGTACCCAGACACTTTCGAACAGGACACATTACGCATGCAGCGTTTATAATCCCCATGACAAAAACATGGAGATTCTTTCTCGAGACGTTCAAAAAGTTTGAAGATCAAAAATCTGGATCTAATCTAACCCTAACATTCAAGAGCCGTCCAGGTCACAGTTTTGAAACTGCATTGCATCCATTCTTTTGGCCCTTCACCTTCCAAAAGAAGTAAGCAAAAGGACGGAAGCTATCGATCGAGTTCTCGTTCCGTCTCGGTATTCTCAAATCAGCACCTCTGCTTCGCCACAACAGAGCAGCAGCTGCCGGATAATGGTCAGAAATTCTTCCAAGAGGCCGTCGTGAGCGAGAGGGTATTCGATGAGCAAATGAGACTGCCACAAAACAGTAACTGAGTAAAACAGGGATGGCGGGCGAATCATTACCAGACACGCAAATGACACGTCACGGGCAAGTTCCCCCGAAGGCTGCCTCTCACCGTCTGTGACTGACTCTCCCTTCCCCCAGATCTGGCTCCCTTCTCCCGCAGTCGGCGCCAGAGGCACTCAGACGCCCGCCCAGCCAGAGGGCCGACCGTCGGGCCTCGGGGGAGGGGTGTGGCTGCCCGGGACGTCGCCGAGGGCGCTGCCGGGAGCGTTGCCGGGGGGAAGCCCCCCCCCCCCCAACACCGCAGACAGACTCGGCTCCCGCGCCCGAACAACAGAGGCCGCTGGACGACTGCCGCCAGCAGGGTGGATCACGCGGGCAGTCCGCCCCGCACGCCGAGCACGCCACGTCCGACCCTTCGAACCCTCGCGAAAGTTCCGACGCGTCCGTGCCGGGTTAGCACGGGCCGGCCGGCGGATGCGCCCGAACGGCGGCCCGCGCCGCTAATGAGAACGAGACATGCCAGACGAGCGGGCCGCGCCCACGCACGGCGCGCCGCGCTGGCGTCGGCTGGCGCCGTGGCAGGCGCGGTGGCGCCGGCTCACGCGCGCCGTCGCGCTCAAAGGCCGCGAGCGTGCGAAACGGCAATCAGCCAAACGAGGCGGCCGGCCGGGCCGGCTGCCGTGCGGCCGGAGCCCTGTGCCAGGCACGGCCGCGGCAGCACCACTTTGTGGACGACGCAAACGCGTAACGCCCCGTGTCCGATCAGCCGATACGCTGAGTTGCGGGCTGTCGGCGGGCTGGAGCACGCGGGCGGCGGGCGGCGGGGACGCCGCCGGAGGACCACAGACCGGGGTCGTCAACAGGTCGGCCGGCACTGACCTTTATGCATGCCGGTGAACTTGTCCTTGAGCACGGTCAGCTCGTAGATGGTGCCGAACTCCTCGAACATGGGCCGCAGGTCGCGCTCCTCCAGGTGGCGCGGGATCTGGCCGATGAAGAGCTTCACGGCGTCCGGCTCCTTGTGGGCCGGCGCCGGCTCGCTCAGCTTGGCGGCCGGCAGCAGCGGCGGCTGCGGGTACGCCGCGTAGTAGCCCGGCTCCGACACGAGACCGCCCGGCACGGCCGCCATGTTGTAGAGCATGCTGCTCGGCCCGCCAGCCAGTCCGGCCGCTCGCGGAGGCACAGGCGCTGTTCGGCTGCGGCGCGCGGTCGGCTGGGGCGCGGACGACCTCTCGCCGCGGGCGCCGGCTAGCGTCTGGCGCCGTCCGGCCGGCCGACGCTGCCGCCGGCGCCCTAATTGATCGGGGGAGGGGTCACACGCTCGCCCCGGCGGCGGCCGGGCCGGGAAATTCGCGCGGCCGCCGCCGGCTCCGGCGCGGGCTGGCAGAGGGGGCCCGCCGGCGGGCATCACGACGACGACGACCGGTGATGGGTGTGAGCCGGGTCCGTCTAGATGCCGCAGCCGGGCTACATAAATGGTTCATGGGATGATATCTACGTCAGGCACTGGGAAGAAACGCCGTAACTTCCTCCATAAAACAGACATCTGAATTTCAAAGTCCGATAAGTGACGCTTATCTAAATAGCGGGAGGGCAGCTACTTTTCGGACATTCGAGTTCCATATCCTCACGATGTATAATGAAATGAGCACACATTTCGCAGTACACCATCTCCGTCGAAAATATCGTATATCCCAAGGAGTAAAACAGACTTACACAACGGCACCGCATTCCAGTGTTGCTGGGCCAGTCCGACCAATTTTGACCCGCAGATTTCGCACCTAATCATGAAACAAAGGCGTTCTGTTCTGGCTTGACTGACACCCGGTCAACTTCTGGGTGTATTTGAGCGAACGAGTTTAACCAGGTGACATGAACTTGCGGCCGCTGCCAAGCACGAATCACTCGGTCCTCGTCGACAGAAAACCGACTACAGTTCTGGAGGATGACAGAGATCCAAGTCATCCAGCCCGCGACAACATGACAAAAACGCCCGGGCACCGGAGCAAGTAGGGACGCATCGCAAAGCTCCAACACCGCACAAGGAACCTCAACATACGCGGTCATCAAACGCTAGGAGGCAGTCTGGTGTAGATCGCAGAGATCTTCATCACGTCGACCTGTCGTTCCACAAGCGACAACTGGACTGGGGATTACGCTGGAAGTACCGCAGCCCTTGTTACGTGGCTGAGCGTTGGTGAACCAGGTAATGTCTGGGACTTCTGGGGATAGTCGAGAGGCTTAATCATGCGTACAGTGGCCATAATCACGGCGTAAAGAAATACGCTCTGTGGTCTTAACTAAAAAAGAATTAAATGGGAACTCAACATACCTGGATGTAATTCAGGAAAGTAATGACAGACCATGTCTGAATTATTTTTTTTTGAAATATAGGCCCATAGGGTTATACACGCTGGTCGTTTTACAAGTGAAACCATACATTCTTAGTTGGGATTAGTTATTTTTTTTGCTGAGACAGCCGGAAGAACTTGCATGAACAAGCAGAAGTTCTCGCCAACTATTGTCAAAGTCTGAACGAAAACGGCACATATCCAAAACAGCCCATATCCTAATCATATTCCATTTTGCCTTTTATTTAATCACATGACCATCTTTTGCTCCATACCACCGAAGAAGGACAGATATTGCAACATGCGAAAAGTAAGAAAAATGCAACTTTTGTAAACTTCGAAACGAAAATAACAGTAATGTGTTTTTAGTTTTCCATGAAGGGATTTTACATTTCTGCGCTTTTCACTCGTACCTGTCCTTATCTAAAACGCGAAATAGTTGCGCTGTTCTTCTGGATGCAACAGGAAAGCTCCAGCAAACCAGCCATGTCTTACTCGTTTGCTGGATCTCAGCAGGGAGAGGGACATTGCTAACTAAAAATCACTGCACCACCTGGTATTTAATTTCCGGCCAAACGGAACACCAGCTTTGCCAGCCCAGGAAATGAATATGCAGGGGACTAGGACGTAATCCGGTGCTTTGACCTCAATTTCTAAACCCATCCCTTTTTGGCGAATATACTTAAAATGCTATCATCGTAGGCCACATGGCTAATATCCTACGCCGCATAACTGTCACAGGGAATTGCAGCTCACTGCAGAGAAGGTACTATCACATTTCCATCTTATCAGGTTTGTGATGGCGTTTTCGTTGGATTCGACGGACCATTCGGATCCTGGAATTCATGAGAGCTTTGATATCGAATTGTCTTAAGTTGACAAACAAAGGTTGAATAACTGTGTACGGTGGGATGCACGTTAGCCCGCTATAATATGCTATAAAAGCTTCCTGCATTAATTGAATAAACGAATTTCAACCCGTTCCCAACGGGCAGTCGGCGCCACGCACGCATGACTTTGGCGGGAGGTTGAGCCCCCCTCTGACTCGCGAATGGTTGGCTAGGAGATACAATGAAGCATACCGTTGGAATTCTCGCGAGGACTATATTTCGAAACTGGCCTCATTTTTATTTTTGGATAATATGTAAGCCATTTACACCCTATACATATTTTCTCGTAGCCGACTGCGTGAAACCGAGAAACGACCTTCATCTCAAGGACTGTAATCAATAAAACTATGGTGAAGACACCAACGAACAGGTGACAGTCAACAGATGCCGATACATGTTTAATCCCCCTTATTTGCTCAATATTTACGCGGAAACGTTGAATTCAAGTTGCAGCGATATTCGCGCCACTGTACGCCGGGAGGCGATGCCGAACGCGGGATGGAATTACCGGTAAATGATTTTAGCATTCTTTTATTCCGGCGACATAGGCCTTACAAAGTGGTGTATTTTGATGCCAGTGATTCTTGTGATGGTTTTCCGTATTAAATTTTGGAAAAGAAACCAGTGATTGTTGTGATGGTTTTGCGCATTAAATTTTGGAAAAGAAATCATTAGTGACCAATCTACACGAATGACTAAACTTTATTCGCGGAAGCCTGTTTATGTCCGAAATCTACAATTTTCTTAGGCCTTTTAATCTTCTTGGAATTATTCGCAACTGTGAGAGCCAGCTCTGTTATCTTCTATTTGTTCCAAGCCATCGATTGCCGATTTTGACGTTGGTGCATTTTGGCTCATAACAGTTACTGATGACCTGGCCTCAATGTTTGGAGGTCACTGATACTTTGTCCAATGACGGCCAAATTGGATGTCTGTATCATTTCACACTCAAAATGTTAGAAAAATCCGTTGGCTTCCAAGGAAGACGTCATGTTTTGAAAACGAGGTTGACCTTAGGTCAACGACCCGGAAGTTTACCAAAACCGTGATATATCAGATTTGTTGCATTTATTAATATCTCCAATTCCTGAAACCTTTATTGCCATATAACGTTTCCCAAAAACGTTACAGGGCGCTTAGCTTTTTAAGGCATTGGTCCACTTGACCTGACCTAGGCCAGACACCTGACTCCATGTGAGGTCAAAACTTTGACACAAGATGTAAAAATAATCATACAAAAGATCAAGCACGTAACCAAGTGTGGGGGAGCATGTCCTCCTGAGTCAAGCCGTCAACATTGCATATTTAGAGATTTCGCAGGAATACGGAATGGTGGTCATATATATGCTACAAAAGCACGCATTATATGTTTTTCCTGTGCGTTAAATCTAAAGTGAATTACATGGAACTGCTGTTTTTCCTACAAATTTTGTTCTATACCAGTAACATGTGACAAAATCTGACATTTGACCCCTTCCTGACGAGAATCTTAACTACGAGCCTGCAAAAGGTACACAAAATGTCATGGCGCTGCGTTTTCTTTTTGTCTCGAAAAAGCGCATCATCTCGGAAACCCTGGGGGGGGGGGGGGGTTGGAAAGCGCAATGGAAAGGGAGAGGGCACTTTTGTACCCCTCCTCCCCTATTTTTCTTGAAAATCTGGAGAACGGATCGGAGCTTGTCGCTGCTGTTTTGTGACATTTATGACAAATAAACGACTGGTCGATTGACGCAAAGAAATCGAAAATCGGCTGGAAATGTTTCAGGTTTGAAGCATCTGATGTCAAATGAACATAACGAAAATAACGGTCGTCACAGACAAATGGGAAGTTTGCGAAAGGACTAGCGTCCTACGTAAGACTGCCGTTTGAACATAACCAGTCGACATCATTCGGGGATAACTGATGGATGCTAACAGAGCAAAGACACGATCAGTGAAGGTCAAGATCTTCAAAGATCAAGGTTAACCGCGTTGTCATCTGACCCATATTTGCTTTGCAACATTTTGATCTGTATGAAATATGTATCAGATAACCCAATAAAATGCCTTTGCGCGTACTGATACGCTTGTATATATACACATATATATGTATGTATATGTATGTCAGCGTTTTCATTCAAGAATAGCGAGTACATAGCAACGAAATAATTTTAGTGCACACAGTTGACGTAGAACTACTTTGGGTTCAAGACTTCATCCAAGGACAATGGCCTTTGACCTCCTTTGACCTCGCGGAGGTTAGTAAACGTTGGAAGTGATCAAGTGTACCGGCTTGGGCTATTGTCACCGAAAATACGTTAATTCATGCGTTTAGAGCACTTTATTTACTCTGACGCCACACCAGTATCTCGTGTTGCTTGGAATCTAATCCGCAAAAAATGAAAAATGACGTCATAGGTCAATGACCTGGCATGATCTCGACCCGAAATCTTCACTCAAGACGTCAAATAAATGAAAGTTGGCGTATCCCACGTTTTAACGTTCTAACAAGCGCCCTTTCCCATTTCGTTCGAAAAGCCGTGCGGAATGGCCTGTGCAGGCCGGGAGTGTCCCGAGTTGAACTTCTCGACTGCATTTGACCCTAGACATATTGACCTTGGGTCATGAAATTGTGCACAATGTAAAGCTTTATGATTCTGCTGAAAATTTGATGTCTATATTTCTTTCCATTTCCGAGGTTGGAGGGGAATACAAAAGTGCCCCCCTTCCAGTGCGCGTTAGCATAACCCCTTCCACTGTGCTTGTTAACAAGGGGACCGATTCGCCCTCCCCAGCCATTTTTCCGGCACTAAAGCCAGACCGTTTGCATTATTGCAGTGAGATTCGGTCACTTTTGCTACGTATCCTTGGTATAAATTACACCGCAATTCAACTTCCTACATGAAGCAAAAGCGGCTTCAGGAAGCGCTAATAGGAGGCATGCCAGGGCATTTCATAGTTGTTTCAGGCTGGTGCCTATTGTCTTAGGGATCGATGCTGCCAACCAATACTTCACAATGTTATGATTTCGACACATGTTGCCTATATTAAATGATCAACTACATAGACCATAAAATTTCTTGAGACTGTCATGGACGAATGCAGGATGTCATATGAATAAGCCCCCTTGGACAACTTCATGCATAAGTGGGTCCTGCGTGGTGAAAACGGTAGAGGACTCGAGAAGCAGTGCAAACTACATAACTTGTCATCAATACAAAGGACTCATTTTGTAGAGGGGAAAATAAGGTGAGTTATAAAAAAAGAAAATCCGGAAGGACCCAGCTGATGAAATATCTGGGCTCTAACATCGATTAACACTTATGAATGGCTCAAATCATGGTCTTGTTGGTCACCTTACTGATGTTTTAAGAAAATTGAGTGAAAAATGGTGCAGAAATTTTGGAGACCCATCTATGTTCAAAGCTCTGAATCCACCAATGCCCTCTGTTTTCAAACATGGCCTGAGATGGACCAACAGCTAAAAAATTAATATCAGGGCCAGGGGTGTCGCGATGTTTTTTTTTTTGGGGGGGGGGCCATGACCCATCCAATGAGGATCTTATCCTCTCCAAGGCTGATTTCGCCCCCCCCCCATGTTTTCTGTCAGTTTTAACAAGGGAAGCAGACAACAATAACAAAGAGAACGGCCGCAATGGAAAAGAAATAGATAGAAGGCATAGAATAAAGCATAAAATGGTCTAAACAATTTAGGAATGAATTAGTAACAGTTTTTAGAGCCAAACGGGGACACTATTTAGGGGCGTCGTTTTCTTTATGCCTGGTATTGCTAGAGGCCTTTATTTGATCCCTACCGATGCTCCTCTGAACCTTACCAGTGTCTTTTTTGTAGAAAACAAATTTTAACCCTATTCCGGGCAGGGTGGGGGTGGCTGAATCCGTCCCCTCGAATTTTTTGCTTGCCAGTTCCAGGGATTTTGACGTAACTTCATGAAACTTGATAACGTTCCCTACCTATTTGTTCTACGTACTAAAACAAAATTTCGTAGTGCTATTTTGCTCAGAGGCGGAGCCAAGTAACGTTTTTGGGAAGCACTTCAGGCCATTTTTTGGTGCTATTGAAGGTGAAAGGAAAATTGCTGCAAAAATGGTGTTTTTAAGATAGAACTTAAAACGTTATGAGTGCATAGGCAAGAAGTTGGGCAAGCATACAAATACAATTTTGTTAATCTGAGGTCACTTCAGAAGGTTGCATCAAGGTCAAAAGTCAAAATTTCGTTTCATAGTTATAATTTGGCGTTTTTTTTCCAAATGAGAAACCCGGAATATATACCTCATGGACGTGTGCCCAGTACTTGTGTACCAAGGTCCAATTTGATATCAGGTCGGATCACGTAGTTATGACCTAAAATGTCCGTGCGCGTACCCTATATCACGACAGCCGTAAAATATGAGTTTAGAAATACGGTAAATTCAAATGGTTGGAAACGTTCCCAAACAATATCAAATGCACTCGAGATCATTCCATGTGACTCTCAGGTCAATCGAGTTCATTTAAGGTAAAAAATCGTTAGCTAACCTGATGAACTTGTGACCATGACAGTTCCCCTTTTCATGTCCCTGGCACCGCCTATGCTAACATTATGCAAAAATGTGATAAGATTTGTACTTCTTCAGCATAACATGGCCAGTAAAATATAAAGAAAATGTTTTGGATGTTTTTAATTCAATTTTTGGAAACTAATCCCTCCATTTTAGAAATCCTATGAACGGCTCGGAATTTTCCCCAAAATTTGAAACTCATTGACCACTGGTAAATGTTCCATCTATAGGCTCTTGATTCATGCCAATTTCACCAAAATCAGTCCATAAACAGCAGAGCTATAACAAGTCCAAAAATATCGCCCATTTTGACTTTTTTGACCCCGTACCCATACCTTCAAGAATTTTGATTTTTTAAATAAAAATTTAGTTTACATCATGGCAAACCGAATGCCGTATGTTGAGATGAAATCAAAAGCGTAGTTCTCGAGATCTCAGGGGGACCGAATCCGCCCCCCCCCGCCGGGAACGGGCCATACCGTCTAGCCTTCGGGGAATAGAGTTAAATCAAATTATATGTAAACAAGGCAGTTGGATTACAAAATAAAAGCAAGAGTCATGCATTTCATACAACAGAGTGGTAATAAGGATATATACATATCGTATATATCTATATCTATCCATTTACATGGGTATCTGTCTATACATCTATCTATCTATTTGTCTGTCTATATACCCATATTGCATACATACGTACATATATATACATGGAAAAATATGCAAATTTTTGTTTCATAAATGGTAACAAAGGGAAAACATGAAAACTCACGTTGGTAAAAATGAAGTGGGGTGACCCCCGCTCTCCCTCACCCAATCATTTACACAAAACGAAACCCCGATCAGAGGCATGGTAGGCATTTGGAGCACCGCATACATTTGGACAAAAACTGCCGTTGTGCTCTCTTGAATATGCCAGTGACGTTTTGAGTCACATTTGCTTGCATGCAAAGTTAGCTCAGATCACGAGCTTTTGTTTGAGCCTGATTCGTCGAAACTGACCAAATAAAGGGATAGATTGCGGGGGGAGAGCAGGCTCCCTGGTGTTCTCCCAGGGATTTCAAACGAAATATACTGCATGAAAATGATTAAGCTGACATTATTCATTGTGCACACGTACAACAAACATAGTCTGAAAAACATCTCATCATTATCAGATATCAGATAAGGTGTCCATACCCTGACATATTCCGTCGTCTCCCTGTGATGAAGGATTAAAATTGTCAGCTGGTCTAAAACAGTTATCTTAAATTTCCAGTAGTTTTTCCGCTTTCTGTCCTTGTTAAGCCGCACTGCTTTGCTTCGTCACATGTTCACAACACCAAAACTGATTCGCTTCGTCCTGAAAATGGCGCGCTGGGATGTGTGAGAGTCGTCTGACGCAAATTTTATGCAAACAGCCTTCCAAGAACTTCAGCGGGCTAAGCTTAGTCATAAAAAAGCTTGTACGGGCTCTCGGGCGACATAAATTCTCTGCGTCTTGCTTACGCTTTGAATAGTAATTCACCCTAAATCTCTGGTAACTCAGGAATTTGAAAAAGCTTCGCGAGGTGGAATTTGTCGTAAGATTTGACCGTAGGAGCTAAAATGCTTCCTCTGAAGCCGTTGTGCAGGAGGCTTGAAAAAGGACTAGAGACAGACATAGCAAGAGATGCATGAATGGTAACAGAGATGAAGGCACAGAAAAGAAAGGAAACATCTGCTCATGGTAAGCATAACATAATAGCGCTAAATTCCACAGATGTATATTTTTATGCGTGTGATAGAACGTTACGAAAGACCATGTGATGCAATTTGCAAGCAGTTGGGCGAGAAACTGAAAAAAAGACGAACTGAGCGCTGCGGAAGACGCGCAGTCTTCAAAAAGACTCCTAGGACTTGACCACCAGGTCAATTCCTAGGAAGCCCGACACGGTAAGCACGACGCTTTCTTTAACGCCCACTCCACCTACTTGATGCTGCGCTGCATTTATTAAAGGATCAAGGCCGCCCGAAGTACCAGATCATATGCAAACAGATACACCCGACAAAGTCATTACTTCACCAGGCATTGACTGGGATATTTCGCTACCTTCTATGGACGAGAGGGGGAGCGTTTAACGAGGGTAGCAGGTAGGATTTTCTAAGGGGGGGACCGGGGCTCAATGTGAACTGAAATTATTCGAAAACCGCCTGCTGGGAAGACGATGTGCAATGGTTTTCACAAAATGCAGGCCTAGTGGGGGGAACCTTTGGCTGCGCCAGTGCGCTTAACACCCCGTCCCCTCGCCGTCTATCTCCAGAACCAGTCGTCCGATTCCGCCGATTCAAACGGCAATCGATAGCACCAAACCTTGCGGTCCTGTGATGTATATGTACATATATACATGGTTTTAGTTTTGGGCCAATGATGACGTCACAGGCTAGGTCAAACACGAAAAATGACCATTTTCTCCAGAGCATCAGACTACAAGAAAATATTGCAATGTTGCAGTAAACTACTGTATAAATTGTACGTGCTCTACTGTAGCAAAACAGTTTGGTAATGTATCTGGCTGTATCCAAAAATCAGCGTATTCAGATCCTTTTCTAAGATGCATTCTCACTGGACCCGGGGACGAAAAAACATATTTGATTTGGGATGATCTCGCATGAGGTCAGAAGAGCTCCACATTAAACATTCAGGTCATGCTGGTGTGCAATGCAAGCCAAAGTCACCATACATTGTAAAAAGCTCCAACAATACGGCAGTGAAGTCAAATTGAGCGTCGAATCGCAAAGCACGCGCATAAACGCCCTTTTCTGCACTAACGCCTGTTATATCACTACAATCAAGACGTTAAAATTATGTTTTTCCGCAGTGCGCGAATCAGGAGTAGGGGTTTGTCGACTGGTGTTCGAAGCAGGCAAACTAGGACTCATGATTTTTGTACGACTGGTTAGGGCATGCATGACATGAGGCAGTCAGGTCCGCCGTCAGCAAGTTGTCGACGATTCCATGATATATGACCGGCCTCTCAACTCGAGTCCGTGAACTTCTCGAAACCAATGCATGCTATAAATTATATACAATTTAACTTTTACTATGAATTTATTCCATCCGCAGGCAGTGGGAATCTGCCAGCCGAATCGAGCGATAAGAGACTACCGCACACGGTCGACTGAGGGTTAAGGCATGGGCTGCTGATATTAAAGCCAAAAAATTAGCTCAGGCCTGCAGAACGAAAGCAAAATGAGCATATGCACAGTTTCTGTTTTTGTCTAATGAAGTCTTCCCAAAAATTTTCTTACGTGATTTGAGTGGAGGTCTTTCGAGATGGTCAGGAGTTTTGCATAAACGGGCATTTGCTTGTTAAAAAATGGCGTTGCTTATTTAACCATAGCCCAAACAGCGAGTACACTGGAGATATTTCCCTTCGCTTTGGGACTGGCAATAAAAAGACGTTGTTCAGAGTTTTCTGTAAGTTATATTCAAACAACTTAGCAAGCAAAAATTCAGTAATCGACAGGTTTTACATCCTATTGCATCTTGGAATTCTGAAGCTAGCACAGCGGTGAGTTTGTGGCGCAGAACAGTCACCTGTGGCTTTCATGGATGCATTCCATTCGACCTTTTATCCTAGGTCGGCTCGATTTGCACCTCCAATCTCCTTCTTTCCGGCACACACCAGGCGTCACTCGAACATTACCCGTTGATCCCGTAGCCTTCAAATGGTCAGAACTGGTCGAAGAAACTCTAACTTTCTCCAAACCGAAAAAGCGGATGAGTTCTGCGAGAAGACCCGTGCATTAAGAAACTGACTACCAATGACCGATTTTTTAGCAGTGAGCAGACAAATGAACTGCAACCACAATTGTTTTCTGTTGCTGATAACACGACTTGGTCGATAACGTTCCCCGTTTCAGACAGGTAAGATAGGAAGTCTCGAACTCTGAGTGAGAGGGCGGGTAGATCTCGGGCAGCACATCTGACGCGCCCTTCGACCGTGTCCACCAAATGTTTGATTCTTGGGCGTCGTATGCCGTCGTGGAATTCGACACGGAGAGCGCAGCTCCGCGTCACTAGCCACTGATGCATGGCCAGCTGGCTCCGCAGGACGGCATTAGCCCGGTTTACACCGGCCCTTTCGGTGGCCGCTTACGAAGCGGCCCTCACGGTGGCCAAACGGCCAGACACATTTGCAGCAGGGGTGCAGGAGCGCGACAAAAAGTGGGGGGGGGGGCATTCACTCAGAGGCACCGACCTCCACGGGTGCGCCGATCCTGGGGGCGGGAAAGTTAATATCTTGGCATCATACTGGTATCAAGGTTAGGTGGATTTAATCGCACATCTCAATGCGTCTTTATGTGCAAACACACACGAATAGGGGCGAAGCTAGGGAGACAGACGAAGTGAGTTTTTTCGAGTGCATTTTACGATGATATGTTCGATCTCAAACTTCTGACAAAACTTCTGACATCGTTTTGACGTTCGCACGGGGAAGCCTGCTCTGAATACATTTTTTTCTCCACTTTTTCTCAATTTTTTTTTCTCCCCCACTTAAGGGGTCCGCACATTTTCATGTACATGGCTTTGTATACGGCAACTGGAAAAGGTGCGGCATGTGAAATGCCGAACATTTGTATCCATTTCGAGCCAGTACAAGTTTACATCATCTCTCTCACACACACGTCACATCACGGCTTATTAATACCACGTCGGTACTGCTCTTACAGCTCACATTTGAACTTGCACATGAGACGCCATACTCTGCAGTATTTGTTGTGGTGTGTGTGCGTTGCGGAATACTGTGTGGAGGCCTTTTACGCGTAACGGTGAACATTATGTGCCATTTATCAGATTATGAAGACCATCCCAGTTCATGTACTTGATGCATTCCACCGTTAAGCTTGTTGGCATATTTTTCAATCTTATATTGGCTTCTGATCAAAGTGTTTTCAAAGTGTCTCAGTTCGGGCTCTTGCTGTTTAGTCTGGACGTCCTGCTATTGTATTGGTTGTTGCAAGTATTCTACGATCTGCGTAGTCCGAGAAAGTGTTTCCTGTATTATTAATCTGAGGAATTATATTTGGTACAGAGCAATGTTACAATCTTCGAAAAGAATGCACGCACCTTGTCGCAATGGACAAAGAGGAAACCTCGAGCTTCTGGGACTAACTTAAGAATGTGCAGAGATTTGTGTCACTTAGATTTGTGGCTTCAACATAAACTTGTTTATCGGTATAATGCAATTAATTATTCTATAATATAGGGTTTGAATTGCTGTTGAATACAATATTTTTCTAAGTCTTACTTGGGTGCTTCTCTGGTACGCCTGTGTTCCAAGCGGCCATTTATCTTGTTATGTTTTTTTATTTATTTATTTACTATTTATTTATTTATTTTTTTATTATTTATTTATTATTTATTTTGTTTATGTTTTGCTGTTGATATCCGTTTTTTTATTGATGCTTTTAACAAGCACTTGATTTATTAATTCGCCTATTTTCTTTCGTTATTATTTTATTTTCATTTGGGGTTACATGTGTCCTTGACCGTATCGCGGGCAGTGCAATGCAAATTTTTGCATTAGCCATTGTGCGAAGCAGTGGTGCTATGTTTAGCTTTATCGAATTGTAATCTATGAAATTTATGCGGATATGATATTTCTCTTCTAATTCTAAGCGCGTCAGCTGTGGTCTCCCTTTCATCGAGTCGCAGAGAAAAATCGTGCTCTTGGAGCGCCCAGCCTGTGAGGGGCACCTGATGCTAGGAATTTAGAGCTAAGGGCATTCCGACCGCATTATCACAACGGCGCTCGCAGGTGGGTCTGATCTGCGCCTGCCTCCTGGCCCATCAGAGGTGCCTGTCTTTCAAGACGTGCCTGGTCTGTGACGGGCGTCGAGTCCCTGAAAGGTAACTGATACTTACACATCTGATGCTGATACTTACGGAGTGGGCGTGCCTGACATATATGAAGCTCCGAATATATGAGACATAGCCAATCCGTTGGGGGCATCTGGATTGCAAGGGACGAGGTGTAGGCACGTAAGAGATGCCTGGTAATTCGGATTTTACGGGAGCTCCGACAGCGTGGTCATTGGTCGCATGCGTCCCGGAGGGTGACTGATCTGTGCGGAGGCGCCTGGCCTATAAGGGGCTCCGAGACCACGAGCAGCATTTGTTCTGTAAACAGGAGCGGGGGATGGAGGCTGCTTACGCTGTTACAAACAGCCTCCTCCCAGCAGAACATCTCCCGGATTTCTGCCACTCCTTGTGCCCAGGCTTAAGAAGTGCTTTTGCTAATTTTCTTCAGTCTTTCTACTATGGCACAAAGGGGCGCCCGCGCCACGGGAGACAAAGTGAGGGGACGTGTCTCCCTCGTCCTCCCGCTCCTACATCCATGTTTTGCAGGCCATGTTTTTATGATACGAAAGCAAAGAGGAACAACATATTGCCAGCCGTTCATTTGGATTAATTTTTGACATATAAACAAGAAAAAAATGGCCAAAAGGGGACTTGACATCGGAACTGGTTTTATTTGCGCAAAATAGTGGTCGGGTGTTCGGGGTCAGGAAATTCTTCGGAACTCTCGAAATGCGGAGAATCCTGCCGCCAGCCGGTGGATTGCTCCAAAACACTTGTTTTGTTGTTCGTCTCTAACCGGTGACTTCTTGACAGGGCGAGTATGAAATGACAGCAATCGAAGTAAGATAGAGAGAGAAGATGCACGCTGTTCAGTTTCGGTACGTATGACAAAATTACTCTGCAGTACAAGCAGTTGCTTTTGAGCCGACCGCGTGACAGACACTTAATGGTTGGAGGAAGAATGGTCTTTCCGGCTGGGCCGCTGATTGGTCTATTTTCGTATAGGCTTCCTGGGTCAGATGACTCGCCACAGGTCACGGGCAGTCGCGGCGAGTTCAGCCCGCCCCTGTTCGTCCGTGGGACACTATAATTGGATCAGAGAGCGGCCTTCACAAGACAAAACAGCTCTGGAAAGTCAGTTTTATTAAAACAACAAAACATTCCTAGTTTTTGTATCCGTGGCCTAGGTGGTCATTTATCAAACAAATTTTTATCAAACAAAACGGTTACCAAACAAATCAGTTAACGTGACCTAGGCACCCTTCAGTTTTTTCTAGCTTTGAAGAAACATCTTGGGTCACGCATGCCAAACTTTCTGTACATGATCATCAACCAATATGACGTCGTATATCGAAACAATGAAAACTGTTGTGATTATGCCCAAAAAGTCCCATTATGCTAGCCTGCTCGAAGCAGCCGAACGACCGTGCCCATCGGCCTGCCCACAGTCATCTTTTCTGAGAACTGTAAGACTTGTTAAAAATAATAATTTCACATACAGGCCTGCTTCGAATGAAATGCGAAATCGGAACTGGTTGCAAGTTGTAACGTTCTTGCTATGCGTCTACCTAAAACGAGAAAGTAATATCAAAACTGAGTTCTTCGTTGCCGGTAAAACACAACAGCTTTTGCATAATCGTACCTAAACTGGAAAAGCAATCATCATCCCTTGCACAAGTAATCATCGTATCATTGTACATTTAATGACGCAAGAACCAAATCAATGAACGAACAAAAAGGCGTATTCTGTGAATTAATGCCAGTGTGGTTCACGGTGCCGGAAAATGCTGATGGGCGCTGCAGCGCCCGCAGTTTACGGCCGGCACCCGGCCGTATTTCGCTGGAGGGCAGCGAATGGTATATATATATATATATAATAACGCGGTCTTTTCTAATAATCGTATTCAAATTTTAAGGCTGACAAGCGATGTACGCCAAATTTCACTCAATTCTGATCGGCGGGTCAAGAATCAGAGGGAGGGAATTCCAGAGCACCCTCCACTAATGAGAGGAGACTCGGGCTTCTCCCAACGTGCGGCAATTTTTGCAGCAAAAATCGTGGACGTATGTGGTAATAACATTCATTTAAAATAAAGAGTATTCTCCACTGATAGTAATGGGAGGAATTTATTGACGTGTTGTAGTGGTGGAAGGCGGGGGACGGGATGTGAACGCATATAGCCCAGGCTCTGTTGGAAGTTGATCTTAAGTACTGACCGGCCGGATACAGGAAAAATGAGCACTGTTGTCGGCAGAGGAGCATGACAAAATTGCCATTACCTGACCGACTGATCTGTGAGGTGAGAAATCAAGACATGAATGGCATGACGGACGATCAGGGAAAGGTAGGGGGGCCGAATTCCCCCAATGTTCAGACATTTAACATGACATGACATATGACAATGACTGGAAAGAAACGGTCTGAAATCCTATGTGGACGCCCCCAATAATGTTCGGAAATCTCCAGCCATGGTGAACAGGTCAAGGAAACGATGTATCCACCCGAAATGTCTTGTCTGCCAATGAATCTTCTGGGAAAGACGTCACCACAGTTCATGCGGTTGACCTGCGTTATCACGTTGTGCTTTCTTAGATTCTTTCCGTGACACATTCAGGGACTTAATGTGAATCCCAGTTCCCTTGTCCTGTCTCCTTCCTGGAACATGTTGGATGTTGTATTTGTTTCGGCATGCAACCGGTTTCTAGGTTGGTAGGGCCAAAGCCATGACTGTGGCTAGGCAATATCTGTCCATCTGTCCTCAGGGGCAATGTTAGCAAAAGCCCTCCGCCAAGTTGACAGGGCCGTCACCCCTCCAACCCTATGGGCTTCTAAACCCTTGTTTATTTGGAAGCGAACGTATTGGTATGTCAAGGAGATCAACAAGGTCGTTCTAAGCATTCATAGGCTCTGATTTTGCTACATCAGCGTCGATCTGACCAAGGAGTTCTTGTATGAAGAAGATGCATCCGTCCAGCCAAATCGGGGGAGAACACACATCCTGTGCAATATGAACGGACAAAGTGGCTCTGACAACGGTGGGAAGTGTCCAGTGAGTATTCAAAAGTATTTTCTTTTTGCACTGCCGGAAGCTATGAACCACGCGACAGAGATGTCAAAGCGGGGGGGGGGGTGCTTTCGATCAGTCCGGCTCAGCCGCTGACAGGCCAATTTTCGGCTGATATCTTTGCCATCGGGGTCGTTTATCGCATGGTGATTCCCATATTGCACACATGTTGGAGTTTACGGCGTTTAGGAACTAGACAGTCGGCTTTCCAAGAAGTCAAACCGATTGCCTTCGGCATTTTCAATCGCAGGTTCAATGCAGCAAAGTACGTACTGCGTTTCCAGTGCGGGAACAGGTCTCACGGCAGAGACACTACGTTGCACTGTAGGGGCATTTGCCGAGCAGCTGATCTGCTAGATTTGGCCCTGTCAACCATACTTATAGCATATGAATCACTCTATGAACCACAATTAGTTAAGAAATTTCGATTGATTAGCAAGACGTTTCGCGGCATAATGACCACCCATATTTTGCGATACCGAGCCCAGGGCGGCAATCATTGGTAGCAGCTGGCGAGTCTCGTCACAACATTAATAGAGATATGGCAATTAATTATCCATTCAGCCAATACAGTAATGCGGTATCATCAGAACCAGGTAATGCCCAATTTAGATAGATATATGAAATTAATACGAATATACGCATACGGGAAAGCCGGTTCGTGCCAGCCCGTTGCCGCAGACGGCCGTGCCGTGGCCGCCTGGCCATCATGGGGGCCGCCCCGGCCGCTCCTGGATGTGAGGCCGTCTGTAGCCTTCGCGGAGACCGTTTCGCATCACTGGAGCAGGTGGGGTGTGGCGGTTTTCCCCTTCAGCCAGGAAAAGTCTTTGAAGATCTCACAAACAGCTGTCCGCCTCTAGGATCGCGCGGTCCGCTGAGGGGGCGCCCACAGGAACGGCGTGCGGCACCCCGCTAGCGATGTAGGCATGCGCATACCTGTACCGCTCGGGACGTTGTCTGTAGACCGTTTTCCGGTTTCAGGGTTAAAGCAGCCTGTTATGTCGCTTGCCTATGCTTGTTTCCTGGAGTCGCCCCTGCCGGTCAGGGCCGTTCATGTCCGGCGGCGGCTGACCGCGTTGCTGCGGCGAGGTAAAGGCCGGACGCCGGGCGGACAGTCGCTCCGTCATGGAGCCGGAACGACGTGTGTCTGACGCCTGGAACGTAACACAACGCAAGGGAAAACAGAACTAACGTTTCAAATAAGCGCAACAGTAAATAATCACAGAACAAGAGACGCAATTCGCACTTGTTTTCCATGCCTTGTTCCGTTTGACAGCGTGGGGATGGGATGGACACGGATCGCGCGTAATCAGAAGACGGCTCGAGCGATAACTTTGAAAGACCTACCTGGCCTCCCCAGATTAGGGTCTCGTTTATTTCGATGGATTATTTGGGTTGCCGTAGGTGGTGCCGTGGACCACTGGAGACGTCACCCAATCTCGTCAGTTACCTCGCTGGGCGAAATTGCATCCGTAACTTTATTTGCGGTCCACTTCACCTTCATTAGACATTTTAAGATAATTCTACATATGACCCTCCTCTCAATTAATAAGCTCTGCAGTCCGTTCACCATCACTTCACGTTCTCATGTCCCGTGCCTCCGACGCCAACGTGCCGGGTGCAACTCTGGGAGCGCTAGTCACCTCGTCCGCCCAGGATGGCAATCGCGGATGAATCCTGTCGTCATCGGCCGACCAATCAGCGACTGGCCACCTTGAGGGCCGAACTAGCAACGCAGCCACCAAAAAAGCCGTTGTAAACGCGGTTACTGACTACTGACTGTGGCAGAGCGCATAGGTATTCTGAACGTATTCGCACTCATAGAAATCAAAGGAGCTATGTGCGGCCACCATGTTTCAGGGTTCCTAAGGAAAAAGTCCCTAAGTTCTTAAGGCGCCTGGCCTGCAAGGAGAGCTTGCATCGTAGACGTATCTGGTCTGTTAAGTGTCCTGTACGGGTGCCTGGTCTGTACAGGGGGCGCAGAATATATGAGTGGTGTCTGATCCGTACGGGGCGCCTCACTCATCAATGGTGCCGAGCCCCTGGGGGCGCGTGATCTGTACAGGGGGCGCCTGGCCTGCATGGGGTGCCGGGCATTTCAGAGTTGCCTGGCCTGGACGAGAGCGCTTACCTGTAAGCGGCGCCGTGTCCATGATAAAATACCAAAGATAGTTTTAGTGCAACATCAGAGTTGGTTTCACAAGTTCGTTTTTATATTTGTTTCTGAGACACAAACGATTATTCATTTGACCTACGCTGACCTTGCATGACCGTAGGACCACAAGAGCTGTTGTTTTAGTGACTTTTGGCTGTTTGTATTATCTCAGATGTGTTTCATTACTTTGTTTTATTCTGTGGCACCGTGATTTTTTGAAAGAAGCAGAAATATTTTGCCTTCTATCGTCCTTTACCCGGCCCGGCCTGACCTGTCCTTGACTTCCACGTCATTCAGAAACACATTGGCATGACTGAAGCGATCTAATGGCGTTTGACATTCATACCTTTACCCAATCACGAGATACGAATGATGCAAGATTTGACTTTAGTTAACCTAATACAGGGACGTAGCCAAGGGGGCCATGGGGGCCATGGCCCCCCCTGAGCCAAGCGGTCTACACTAGATACATGGCGATTTCGCATGAATAGGTAATAGTGATCATATATATGTTGCAAAAACAAACATTATATGTTTTCCTGTGCAGTAAATATGAGATAAATTGCCCAAAATTGCTGCCTTTTCTTGTAAATTTCGTCATATGTCTGTGGCACATCACAACATTTGACATTTGCCCCCCCCCCCTGAGGAAAATCCTGGCTACGTGCCTGACGTTAGTTGACCTGTATCATTATTTTTTTCTGGAGAAAGTTTTCATATTTAACCAAACATTTGCAATGGTAATTTCAAAACGCATGCCTGAAGTGACTTCACTTGAGTATCAGTTTCGACATCAGTCGGTGTTAAATTCCAATGGTTGGTGACCCGACCTAGCATTACCTGAAGAGTAGGAATTCATTTTTTGGCGCCGAAAGACGTTTCTGGCCCTTTTTGGACCACATAATACTTAAGATCAGTTTACAGGACCGTCATATTTCCTTTTGTTGCCCACAGATTTTGGACGTCATATCGCGACCTTGTTTGACCTTTAATTACAAACTCAGTCAATAAATATGCTTTCACTCTCCGTAAAATTTAATGGGCTTGCGATTGGTGTTGCTCTCATCTCCGTAGCTCTCTCAGTTCTTGAGATCAGGGGGTCTCGAAAATCCCCCCACCCGTAAGCGAAGAGCGATTCGGATACCCGGAAGTGCGCGGGTTAACGAGAGCTACGGCAGCATCTGCTCCCTCAATGGACGAACGGCTTCAGTTCCTTCTAGCTCGGTTCTCCAGTGGTTCCTGCACGGCACGGTATTGCTTCAGCACCCAGGGCCCATCGCTCAGTTTATTCTGGGCATTGACGTCTCCGTGGGACGCCGACCAGCCGTGGCCAACCAAAGCAAAGGCATGGCACGGCTCCCCTGTGCCCGGCCTCCATCCAGACCACCCTTCAGAGATTGTGGGCCTCTGACTACGGCATGCAGTTTTCTCTGGATGGCTTTAACCATATTCCCGGAGGGCCAGACGGTATGGCCGATTTCCGGCAGGGGGGAGGGTGGATTCGGCCCCCCTGAGATCTCGAGAATTACTCGTCCGATTTCATGACAAAAAACGGCGATCGATTCGCCATGACGTAACTACACTTAAAGAAATCCAAAATTTCGAAAGGGGTGGGTACAAGAGGGCAAAAATGCCAAAATGGGGGTCCTTTGGGACTACTTATAACTTCGTTGTTTATGGATCGATTTCGATGAAATTGACATGAATCGAGAGATTATGAATGGGAGTCTTACCTTTGGTACGTACATTTGAAATTTTGAGAAAATTCATAGGCGTTCAGAAGGTTTAAAAAAGGAGGATCAGTTCTTCAAAATCTGAATGAACAAGAAAAGGTAAAAACACCTTTTTTGGCTTCTGCTAATCATGTAATGCTAAAGAAATGCAAATTGTATTACAATGATTGTATAATGTTAGCATAGGCGGTGCCAGGGACATGGAAAAGGGGAAACTGTCATGGTCGCATGTTCTTCAGATCGGCTTGTGACCTATGACCTTAAATGACCTCCAGTGACCTTGGAGTCACTTGGAATGATCTCGTGTACATTTAATATTATCTGTAAACGTTCTCAATCATTTGAATTCAATTTATTTCAAAAATTTCATTTTACGGCTTTGTAATATAGGGTACGCTCACTGACATTTTAGGTCATAGCTCCGTGACCCGACTTGATATCAAGCTGAGACTTGATACACAAGTAGAGGGCACCCGTCTACGCTCCGCTGCGAGCAAAATCGAGTTTCGAAATTGTCATAGTAGACAGAAAGAATAGCCAGAAAAAACCACCAAGTTTCATGAAGCTGCGTCAGAAGCCCTAGAATTGGCAAGCAAAAACGCCGAGGGGGGGGGGCGGATCCAGCCCTTGCCAGGAATAGGGTTAAAGGGTGTGGAAGACGGGAAGAGGGCACGTAAGATGGTAGACCACCGGCGAACGCAGGCCCAATGTCAGTTACAGCGAGGAGCGTAGGAGCATCCAAAAAGTGTGTGTCTGGGGGAAGCGTTTTCCACCGCAGGACCAATGCCATATTTCCCAAGGGAGCGGGCATGGCCCCCCGCCCCAGTTCCTATGACCATGTTCATGGCAGTACGACGTCCCCCGTGGCAGGCTAGCGTACCAGAGACAAAAATCCCTGATGTCTGCACAGTGCCCCTAATGACGAATAATTATTCCTCGTGCAAGGGATGCCGCTTCTTGGTTCAACCGAGCAGATCTGAAGACAGTATGATGGACACCGACTCAACGTGGTCTGAGGTGGCGTAGTGCCCCATACGCCATTCTAGCACAATAAATGGCCTTAAAGTGAGATCTTCTCCACACTACAGTCTGAAGTCCTTTATGACGATTCGCAGAGTCTACAATGCCAAGCCAGGCTTAGGTGGCTTCAATGGCTGCACTTGCGTGTCAGGGGACTATTCCTCAACCAGTGTATTCCGGTTTCTATCAACCGTTCCGGTCCGATTCCGCCGCGCTGCAAACGTGCCAGTTTCCGCAACTTTCCTGAACCCCGGGTACTAAGTGCTCACTGGAGACCAATTTGCAACCACTGTTGGAATCGGGCTGAGAATACCAAATAATGCAGACCCGACGTGATACTAAAAAACTGCTTTGGTGTTTCCTGCAATTGGTTTAACGCATTATAACTTTCATATCGAAATACGCACAGACGATTGCCGGTCAGCTGCGCCGCCAGGCAATTACTTGTGCGACTTCAATAGGAATTATGGTGTAGAAATTCGGGTCACAAATAGACTGTCTTTTGGAAAGCTGGCACGCGTGTCTTTACAGTGCACAGAACCCGAACACCGATACAGAGCTGCATCGGCTTTAGCTAACAGCCGTGAGCTACTGCCGGACGCTTTAGTGTAGCACAGGCATTGCACAATGCACCGAAGCGAACGCGCCTGTACATGACGACTTTGAAACTGAGCTCCTCTAATTTTCGAGAAATTTCCCAACATGATTTCGGGGATATTTCGCATCTGAAATGCATGCTTCGTTTGAGACGAAGGCTTTATTGATCTATGCAAAAAACACGTCATACGGGTGCTGAGGTAAGCGACAGCAGGCTGAACTTAACATTCTCTCTGAGGAGATTTGCACCCTGTCACGCACTTACAAGCACGACATTGCACTTATAATCTGTTCATTCGCAAGTCTCGACGCAATATACAGCCAGCCATTTGCAACGCAATCAGGTGTCACGAAACACGCACAACCTACAAATGATGGCCACGGCAACGATGATATTTCCACGCAGCCTCCGTCAGGTACGCGAGAAATAAAACATTTTGCACTTCTTCAAAGTCGGACAAATCCGTCGAAAATCGGCCGGCTGCATCACACACATCGGCATCACATCGGCACCGGCTGGTCATCACAGTGCGCTGCCTCACCACGTCAGCCGGCTCTCGGGCGTCTACACTCGACCGCTCCGTCGCCGGCGCCGCGACGTCCCGGCGGCGCGGCTCACACGAACGCCGGCTCCTGGCGGCCGCACTCGGCGCAGACCACCGACAGCGCGCCGGCCGACTGCGTGAAGAACAATTCGGCCTGGGCGCAGTCGGCCTCGTGGCGCGCCACGGCCGCCAGCAGCTGGGCGCGCACCAGCTCCAGGTCGGCCGAGGGCGCGTGCACGTCCAGGCCGCAGCGGCAGCTGAGCCGCAGGTCGGCGCTCAGCACGACCGCCGACGTCTGGCAGAGCGGGCACGCCAGCCGGTCGCTCAGCAGCTCCTCGGCGGCCGCCGACCAGCTCAGCTCTGACTCGGCCAGGCCCAACTCCCGGACCAGCCGCTCCGTCTCTGGCGGGCAGGTCATATCAGGTTAGACCAGCTCAGGTCAGATCCGACTCCCAGATCAGCCACTCCGTCTCTGTCGGGCAGGTCAGATCAGGCCAAGTTATATCAGGTCAGCTCAGATCAGGCAATAATTGACTCCCGGACGAGCGGATCCGTCTCTGTCGGCCAGGCCAGGTTAGGCCAGGTCAGGTCAGGTCATATCAGGTCATGTCATGTCATGTCATGTCATGCCAATGCCATGTCATGTCTGACTCCCAATTCAGCCGCTCCATCTCTGTCGGTCAGATCAAGCAGGTCGGGTCAGATTTGGTCAGGTTAGGTTGGGCCAGGTCAGGCCCTCCTCCCATACCATCCGCTGCATCTTTGCCAGTTCGGTCCCATGAGATAAGCTTATATGGAGTCAAGTCATGTCAGGCCAGAAACTTTCAGATCACTACTTCATAGAATCTCCAGAGGTCACAGAACAGGCAAGGCCATATGCACGTCTCTCCAGTTTCCTCTATCAGGCCTCTCCATCGATACAATGCAGTGTTCAGCAGAACATACAAAATCGGCCTCTTCAACGGCGACAACGTACAAACAGTGGCTATAAATTGCTGTCATCAGTGCTAACATCCCAACATCCAAAAATATCCTAAAGTACACACAATACAAGGTCAATATGGAGAATGCAGACATGGTTTTGCACACTGGAGGACAATTAGTTGGATTAGTTGCAATAATCTCAAATGCTGTACAAAAATACTCATCCCTTCCAAATTCTGGGGAACTAGTTTCAAGGTAGGTCTGACATATGAGTATGGCTTTTTACTGCTACACAGTAAAGTTTCTGCATTGTATGCAGAACTTCCACGCAAAACATCTGCATTGAACACAGAGTGAAAACATACGATGGCAAATGGCTATGTACGATTCAAATGATGGCTGTCAAACAAAACAAACAATATGGATCATCTACATATTCAAGGTTCCTGACAGATGCTGAAACAAGCTCATGTCAGACATTACCCACCATGCTATCCAGTCATGTAAAACAACTGAGTGGGCACTGAAATGTTAGTATGCACATGTGCAGAAGGGACTGTAGAGAGAGTGAATCTCATATTTTGTAGGTTCAGAATGTGCTTTCCTTTCCTTCCGGCATTAAGCGCTACTCCACCCTTTAACACCACAAATTCCTGACAATAACTGACAGTCATTACACAAATGCAGTTCACAGCCATGGTGCAGCCCGGGTTTTAGGTTAAAAAATATTGCTGATCACTTCATTTCACCAAGCCCTCCGTCCACCAAGACACCGACTCTGCGATGTAACCTGGACACCAGCCATACCTTCAGCGATGAGCTCCTGCTCCAGCTGCTCCCACTCCTGCAGCATCATGTCCTGATCCGAGTAGGTGGCGGCGGCGGCGTCCTGGCCGGACGGACCCTCCGCCCTTGATGCGTCCAGGCCGCGCAGACGACCCAGCAGGCTGTGACGACCCTCCCTCAGCCGCTCCCGCAGCCTCTGTAACACCGGCACACAGGCCATTATACAGAGCAGCAGTTCCTGTTGGTCCCAACTCAGCCTCTGAACACTGGCACACAGGTCGTTATCCAGCACAGCAGTTTCTGTCGGCCTTACCTCAACTGCTCCCACAACTTCGGTAACACCAGCACACAGGTTATTATACAGAATAGCAGTTCCTGTTGACCCTACCTCAACTGCTACTGCAGCCTCTTTAACACTGGCACACAGGTCACTGCACAGCACAGAATAGCAGTTTCCATCAGCCCTATCTCCACCTCTGAAACAATGGCACACAGGTCATCATAGAGAATAGCAGTTTTTACTGGCCTTCTCTCAACCTCTGTAACACAGGCACACAGATCAGCATACAGACCAGTAGCCTGGGTTAGTCCAATCTCAGCCTCTGTAACAACAGCACACAGGTCAGCACAGGCCAGCAATCATTTCAACCCTCCCTCAACTGCATGCACCACATATGTAACAATGGCACCTAGATCATCCTATAGATATTGAGACATTACCCTGGACATTCCATGCATCTCAAGACAAAACACCTTAGGCAACTCACATCCCACTCCAACATACCTCAACAAAGGCAGATGTAATAAACATGAATGGAGATCCTTGGACTTGGAAAAATGGGAGGGGACAACCCCTCCCACTTTTCTAGAGATTTTGGTGTTATGAATCCTAGTGGAAACCCCCAATAACTTCTGGAAATCTCCAGCCATGAATATCAAACATGAATCAGGACCATACCTGCTTATGGAGATCCTTCCAAGGTGGGGTTCCTTTCTTGTACATAGCCTTCCTGAGGTTCTCACGGTCATTTGTGAAACTCATTTCTGGAGAAGCTCGTGACCATAAGGAACTACTTGTAGAGAACATTGTGCCTGTAGACATGGGATGAAAAACAATGTTTCAAGATAAAAACAATAGCTTAGAAGCTTTAGGCTCAGGACATACTGACCATGTAAGATTTCAAGCAAATAAACCATCATATCCCATCTATTCTTAATGCTAAATAACCATATAGCAGTTCTTCAGCATGGCATGCTTTTCATAATTTAAATTCAGATTGAATGAAGAACAGCTCCTAAGTACTAATGAGTTCTCCTGGGATGTGACACCTCACAAAACTGCCTTTCTCCCAATCCCAAAGAAAATTTGTGTGCATCTGCATATGCAGTTTGGGATGCCAGCAGGGTAGCAGATGCTATCGGCAGTGGGGTGGTGCATCCGGTAATCCTTTAGAAGCGCACGCCATAAACCAAGCACACTGGATGACACATATACGGCGCGCGCGGCAAAAGGAGATGTCAGCTGTTGCAAGAAACAACAACATTATGCACTGGAGCTCCAGGGTCGTGGATCACCTACTATTCGCTAACCTAACCTAACCTAACCTAACCTACTGCGTAAAACAAGAGCGAATAGTAGGTGATCTACGACCCTGGAGCTCCAGTGCATAATGTTGTTGTTTCTTGCAACAGCTGACATCTCCTTTTGCCATGTGCGCCATATATGTGTCATCCAGTGTGCTTGGTTTATGGCGTGCGCTTCTAAAGGATTGCCGGTGCATCCTTCCCTCTATCAGCAAGAAAGCATCATGCCCCCTATGCAGAACTCACTTGTGAGTCTTTGTTCTATTGAGAACACATTGCTTAAAAAACATACCCCTGTAAACGAAAACACTACAGTGGGAATCCTGGGATACTGAAACATGCATCTACTCATACATACATTTTTTACATTGTGGCAGTTATCAAAATTTGACAAATATGATTTGGCTGCATAAGAAAATGCATTATAAAGCATGAGATTAAAACATGTGAACAGCAATGGTCTTGGCTGTTTCAAGATGACACAACTGAACCACTGAGCTACTGAGGCACTTAACCCCTTGAACACATGAACCACATGGCAATGACTTAAAAAATGGCCTAAAAATGGATGTGCTAGTCAGTTTTTGCATTTAACCTCCAACTGATGCTAAGCAATCTGCATTCATATTTAACTCTGCCTAGCATCGGCACAAGACATATTACGTGGACAGCATGACAGCATGAAAGTATGGGACCTAACCACATGGCGTTACCGGTACTTTTCAGAGGCCAACCCGGGTCATAGCCCATCTGCTGAGAACGAGAAAAATAAGGCAGGCTAGCCAATAAAAGGCCTAAAAGGGGGATTTCCAAAACTGGTGTAACATGTACAAAACCAAAAAGAACAATTTCATGAATCAACTGCTACACTACGCGCCCGCCAACCCTCAGCGTTCACGTACACTTCCAGTCCTCCTCAACTACAACACCAACCGCAAGGCCCGCCATAGGAGGTATGGTCACAAGGCGATTTGTTTACACTGCGCAAGCCGCTGTGTGGCGTCACTGGAAGCGACTCCGTCGGCGCCCGCCATGGGCATTGAATAAACAGCCCAGATCTCGGCCGTCGGACGCTTGTGCTTCATCTTTACCCCATTTTAAGGGACACAATATCATGTGGTATGCCGTGTTTCATGAAAGGAAAATAATCCGTAAGAAAGTGGCATGTATTATCTACTGCCGTGTCGGTGGCTCAGTTGGTTAAGCGTCTATTGCCGCTGCCCACCATGGCCAGATGGGTTCGAATCGTCTCGGCCCCCACTTTTTCTCCTGGAGAAAACCCTCCAAGGGACCCAGAGGAGATGCTGGCTACCGCGCGAACACCTCGGTCACACCCGCACGTTAAAATTTCGCCTCTGAATTATACCATTAGGTTGGCACAACGTGATCCGATGCATGACAGTCTATAAAAGCACTGCTCAGCACGGGCTATGGCTTTAAAGCACCCCAGCGAACCATTTGCATAATTTTTTTGTCTTTTAATAATGACAGTAAATGGATGTGAAGCACGGTGGTATATTTCAACATTTGTCAATACGGCCATGATGTCTCCGAGCGGCAGGCCGGGTCACTTTTCCGAGCACCGCGGAAGACCGGGACATCTCTCAAAGCTGGGCTCTCTCTTGAGACTGTATTCGGTTCCTCTCGACAAGCGCACATGTCAGGTGGGGTGGTACAACCACCGCCCAAGGTTAGATACGGTCAACCGGTCGGTCGCGAAGGCCCACCGGGTCAGCGGGCCGCAGGCGTCGGCGTCCGAGCCCAGCGCAGTTATGCCTACACAACGCCTCACCCTAAGACGTAAAGGAGACCAACCCACATTTCCGGCCATCCACACCAGCGCAAACAGAACAAAGCAACAGCCAATAACAACGCAGTCACCCGTACGAAACCGATCATCACTGCTTGGCCCGGCTACTTCTCTGCTGCCGTACTTTTCACACGTAACGACGCACTGGCTCGGACCAGTTAACCAAAAGTTTCTGCGGCGGCTGGCGTCCCCGCAGCCCGAGTCCAGTCCGAGGCCCGCCTCGCGGTCAGCACTGCCGGAGCTCTAGCGCCCGTGCGGTCGCTGCCACACGCAGCGTCGTTGACGCGAAGGCCGCCACAGTCGCCATATCCAACGTCGTCACGGCCGTCGTCGCGGTTGCCATCGCCCTTAATGCCGCCGTCGCCGCCGTGGAGGCCGCCCCAGTCGAAACAGCTGACGTCGCCGTTGTCTCAATCTCTGCCGCTACCTTGCCAAACCGTCACGAGCGGTCGCGGGGGCCGGAGATACCGACTGTTGCGCCAGTATATGCGTTCGCTGGGCATACGTGCCAGGTAATTTCCTCGCCAATCAATGCCCATAACGGTCCCCGACCGTTCCCACAGACCCACCTTGAGGTCCTGCATGAGGACGTGCTGTCCGGTACGGAGAGGCCGGAGCGGGCGGGCGCGCATGTAGTTACAAATACAGTTACAAGCGTCCGGGAAGACATACATGTAGTTACATGTACAAAACTACACATTATTACTACGTGCTGTATTTACAAATTTCAACGGCACTTTTTGTATGATAATGACACGCACCAATTAACTGCCCATTTATTTATGATACCTCTAATGCAGGCTGCAACCAGCTTCAAACTTTGCATTAGATCTGTCTGGCATGTCAATGGCAGCTGAACAATCCAGATGTCATTACGTACAATCCAACTGAACAAAGTGACATGAAAACAAGACAGGTGACATGGAAGAAGGGAACCTAAGGAGTCACACCACACCTTCCATGCTTTACTGTTTTTGTAAATCAAGCATATCTAACAAAATGTATCGTCTTCCACATATGATAAATTAACTATATATTACTTGTAATTACAATAACTCACCTCATATTCACAGATCTGGCATTACATGGTCCAGATGCAGTGAAACATTGTGCACAATTAATACTGAGACTAGTGACCTCCCAATTATTTATATCAAACACAAATGAAATTAAACTGGTAAAAGAACAGCATACACCAAACAACCAACAAAACGTAAACCAGCCAGACATGCTTATCACCTGGTGTCATGAGCACACAGCAAACACTGGTAGAAATATATGTTGTTGTGAGGCTGTGAAAAACAAATACTGTCACAACTGCTGACTGAATGCCCAACTGACTGACCTGAGTGACTGAAGACTATTGTTTGGAGAATGAAAAACTGCAGACAACTCAGATCCTTATCAAATTAACATGGATTTTCACTGGCATCACTGATGCATTATTTTGACCTATTTTGCTTTCTGGCACAGGTCACATGAATATCTATGCAATTAATTATTGTTCTCAATGTGGTGTACCTACTGAGATTGATAGGTGATGTCTACTTGCAAATTAGCACCAAAAGTTTGTCATACCAAGAGAATAGCAAACCTTTCCCAATCTGGCAATCAACTAATGGCAAAGCAAGCACTAACACTAACATCCAAAAAAAATGTTAGTTGCTACCCAAGTAGTGCCACAAATAATAATGCATCTGGGGAGGCAACAGAGCCATGCCCCCCACACAACAGAAAAACCTGGCAGGTTGATGCAGATCTGGAATCTGAGAAAAATCTAGGCAGCTTTTATGAAAAAAGCTAGTCTTACAACAGTATTTGAGGTAAAATGGAGCAAAATCCAATGTTTTTTTTTTAATCAGTACACCTTTTTAGAATCTGCCCCCCCAGACTGGCAAAAACCAGTGCTCTGGATCCACCCTTGGCCACAAATCTAATACCTTGACATGCATAATGAAAGATTTTTGGATGGCAATGCACCACTTCTCAGCACAGGCTCAATATTGGCAACCACTCTGATTCACAAGACATAATGGGCCACAATTTTCCTCCACAAAATATTCCAAGCAAACTGCTGCATCAGCTATGTTAAAATTCTCTCCTCTAACACACTTGTGCACCCATGGCACCCTAGCACCTTCCTCTTTTGGAAATCAAAACAAGCACAAGCTAAGCTCTTGGCATTTACATTAGCACCAACCCGCAATGAAACAGTGAATACAGCACAACTAGTTGGCATCTTTGCTTGTCAGCTCATACATGAAATACTGGATACAAAAATACATAAGCTGCCAACACTTAGATGCAAGAGGCATGGCCACAGGCACAAACCTTCAATTTTGTTATAAAATGTCACTGAAACATCACAACATTAGCAGGTCATGGTAAGTCACAAGGCACCACTCAAATCACGCCTGCCCTCTGCTGCCAATCCCAATGCAAGGCCATTGCCATTGCCAGGTCTCAGCCACAAACCAGTAAAAGTGAAAATATTTTGGAACTATTATTAAGGTATTAGAAACGTCAACATGAGGGTCCAGTCACTTCAAAATCAAAAATTTACAATAGGCAGGCAAAAAGCACTTAAAGAGCGCAGAAACTGCGACGCAACCGCACCCGCCGCTTCGCAGCACAATCAACGGCTGTCAGTGGCCGCTGGATTATTCACGTTGGACTGGGGTTAGCTCAGAACTCCGACGTTCATAACTACTACCGCCAGAACTCCGACGCTCATAGCTTCGACTGTCATACCTCCGACGCTCAGAACTTCGACGTTCATAGCTTCGACTGCTATACCTTCGACCGCCATACCTCCGACACTAAGAACTCCGACGTCGTTGCTAGCAAAAAGAGCTGTCCTATGGCTGATAGCACTGGTGACACTCCCCTGGACCAATCAACTGGGTCCGTGAAGCAGCATGAAAAATATCTAAGATTTGTTCGCTGAACGTTCCCGTGGGATAGCCGTCCAAAGCCCCAGGTTCTTTAACCTTCTTGTTGTTCCGTATATTCTTGGGCAGATCTTTCATCCCAGGTTCCAGTGCAAAGAATCCGATGTACAATACTGCATTTTGCAACATGTGGGCAGTGAACACCTGGCTGCTTAGCAGCCTATTTCGTTTTCGCATGGAGCTGAAACCCTAAACGTTCCCGCTTCCGCGAAAATGAACAAATCATTATTCGAGGTTCGTTTATTTCCATCAACTTCACAACGAATACTAAGTCACCTTTTATGGCACATGTTGGCATGAATAGTATTTCCGTGAACAAGCTACCCAATGGCCCCGTTTCGCTGCCGAAAGAGGTCGCACACGGCACGCCATCTTGAGAGTACCAAAATATTTTGAGGCAAGACAGTGAAAAATAGAACCTCAATTGAAGCATCTGGGATACTTTGTACCCCCATCCAGGCAACGAAGAACCTTTGTCTCTCTCGAACACGTGTTCCCCCGCATGGACGCTAGATGAAGCTGCATCGCCACCTATAGACAACTGCAAAACGACCTCAGCCTCTCTTCCTACACCCTGCAGCCGACCGTTTGACAGCCCACGAAACTGAGCTGACTTCACGTCTTCAACCACAGGTCAGGCGCCATCGACATTCAGTCTGAGACGGACGTATGTCGGCCGCTGGTCAGGCACGCTTGCCTCTGCCCCGGCTCCGACTCCGGCTGCGGCCCCGGCCCCGGCCGCGGCCGCGGCGGCCCCGCGACCCGCGGCGCCCCCTGCCGGCGGGCCGGCCGCCGCCCCACGGTCGCGGCGTCCCGGCCCGGCCGACGCCGGTAAACTGGTTATGGTAGTCGATGAACGAGTCCGTCTGGGCGCTGATGCGCTGGAACGTGGGCGATCGCGCACTGGCGTCTGCCGGAGAAGAGGGTGGCGCAGGGTCACCGGGAGGTGGCAGCACTGGGCACAGCCGGATTACCAACGGATCACAGAACTGGGCGGCACTAGGTAACAAGTAGATGGTCACAATGAAGATGACAAATGCACCAGATTACAAGACAGTACTGGTCGAATGAACAGCACCAGGAATCCAAAAAAGGAATACTGAGTGATGTCGCATTAGACAGACCGGGTCGGAACTACCGAATGACTTCAGATAAGCAACGCGTTCACACAAGCGATAACTCCGAGATCTCCTCCACGAAGCAATGATAAACGCTCAGATCACTCAGAGATGGCAGCACTGGGCAACGCCTGACCAACAAACAGTAGTGCCAATGGATGTGGCGGGACTGTCAAGAACCGTACCCAGACTGTCAACAGCAGCAGGCCACCAGCAAACGGTGGAGTAAATGGCGTCGTCAGCAATGGACGGGTTGCGCTTCCTGTCCATGGTTTTCCCATTCCGACGGACCAGGGTGCGCGAGAGAGAGAGAGAGAGAGAGAGAGAGAGAGAGAGAGAGAGAGAGAGAGAGAGAGAGAGAGAGAGAGAGAGAGAGAGAGAGAGAGAGAGAGAGAGAGAGAGAGAGAGAGAGAGAGAAGTCGCCATGGACGACATCGCCACTGTTAACTTTACACGCACAACTAGCCTCCAACTTCAAAGCATTTCGACGGCCTTCAGGTGTGTGCGTGTGTGTGTCGAGTAAACGGTCAAATGGCTCAGTCCTCGTCAAAACAACTCCAGCACGCACTGTCGCCGCGAACGTGTGCCGCATACAGCCCGCCGCCGGCTCGGCGGTGCAGCGTGCTCGGTGGGCGGTCATCACCTGCCCCAGTCCCGGTCAGAGCCCCGCTGGAGGCTCCGGCTGGGCTGCGCTCCGGTGTCAGGGGGGCCGTGGCGTGCCGCGCGGCGACGCCGCCGTCACCTGGAGCCGAACAGAACGCAGACACTATCGGCCAGTCACGCGTGTCATCAGACGCTCCGCCTCGTCTCGGAACGTTGCACGGCAAACTAAGGCTTATCGCAGATTCCGACTGAGAAATAAAAAAAAACTGTCATGCGATGTTACGCATACCATAACCACTTCTAGTTTTTTTCTACTTAATAACCTTGATGCACTTTTGGACGTTTTCCAGAAAAAACAGGTGTTTAAGACATAATGACTTTTTCAGGCCAATCAAGTCAACTCATAAAAATCGGCCAAGGTGATGCAAATGAGACGGAATGAAGAAACCTGATCACAGCTTCACCAAGAAACAAGTATGGACACGACATGCCACAAAATAGTCGATCGCTGCCCAAGGCAGACTACTTACGGTGGCGTCTTACCAGATGCGTCCCGTCTGCCCCGAACGCAGGTGTCCACGTGGTCCAGGTATTCGGAGCCCTCCTGGATCAGGGTGTCGCACAGCCGGCAACGCTGCATACCCGCCGGCGTCCTGCAGCCACCGAGCCAGCAGCGTCAGACAGACCGAAAAAACCCACAGCTCACAGTTCATCTTATCCTATTCCTGTGAGGCTCGTTTGAGCCAGAATCTGTGGGGGATCCCCACGGGATTTCATAAAATAACCGTCCGATTTGCTCAGCTCAGGGCGCAGGCGATTCTTCTGGTTTGTCCTACACAACGACGTTTCTAAAATTTCAAGATATTCTTAGTGGCGGAGGAAGGATGTCCAAATCAAGCTTAATGTTGGGAAATCTGCTCAACTCACTGCTACCTCATTTTTTCTGGGCGCCGTAGTCAGTGAGACACTCAGCCTTAATAATCAATCAATGTAACCTCATTTTTAGTATGGTTGCAGTCCTGTGGAACAAAAACGCTCTTGAATGGATTTTCGACATTGCTGAATTCAAATACAGAAGTCCGGAATTGTAGATTTTCGATCCCAAAATTTGGGATTTTCAGAATTCCCACAATTTAACTTTCGACAATGAAAAGTGGTGTCTCAAACATAAAACTACACGTACTTTTATCAGCTCCACCAAATACGGATGCAAAGATCCGCCTCTGCCCACATAAACAACTGTGTACGTCCCAGACACATGTCTAAATACGTTGGTATGAAACATGAACACCTAATATCATTAAACATCCCATATCACAGAATATTGTGTTTTGCTTCTACATTTCGCGAAATCGTTAAAACATGCCTCCCTATCCCTCTGCTGGCGCCCTTGTTTGTTTATCACAGCATGTTGTGCTTTGCTTGTACATTTCGCGAAATCGTTGAAACATGCCTCCCTATCCCTCTGCTGGCGCCCTTGTTTATTTTTTACGAAGTATTTTTCACAAGCAAACGTGCAAAAATGACGACCAGGATAAAGCATCAAATTCCACGTCTTAATCTCAAACGATTTAGGATGGGTCAGGGGAAACCCGTTTTTTAAACACATTAAAATTGAACATCGAACAGCCTCAGGGGGAGGGGGATGGGAATTCGCCCCGTTACAGGAACAGGGTTAATTAACCCTGTTCTCGGAGGGCTAGACGGTATAGCCGATTCCCAGCAAGGGGGGGGGGGGGCAAATTCGGTCCCCTCGAGATCTCCAGAACTACACATTGGATTTCATCGCAACAAACGGCCATCGATTTGCCATGACGTTAACTGCATTTTTATAAACAAGTTTTCAAAATTTCGGAAGGGGCGGATGAAGGGGACAAAAAACTCAAAAGAAGGAATGTTTTTGGATTTGTTACACCTCTCTTGTTTATGGACCGATTTTGATGACAATGGCATGAATCGAGAGAAGATGAATCGGACTGTTACCATTGATCCATTCATTTAACTTTTAGAAAAAATTTATGGGCCTTCACATGGTTTTGAAAAAAAGGAGGATTAGTTTTTCACAACTGAATTAACAAAAAAGTTAAAAACACCTTTTTAGCTTCTGCTAGTCAAGATATGCTGAAGAAGTACAAATCGTATTACAATGTTTGAATAATATTATCATAGGCGGTGCCAGGGACATGAAAAAAGGGGAACTGTCATGGTCACATGGTCATCGGGTTAACTTACGACCTCTGACATTAAATGATCTCTAACGCCCCTAGAGCCACTTGGAATGATCTTATATGAATTTCATATTGTCTGAAAACGTTTCCAATCACTCGCATTCACTCTAAGTCTAAAATTTCATTTTAAGGCTGTTGTGATATAGCGAACGCGTATTGACATTTTAGGTCATAGCTCCGTGGCCCGACCTGGTAACCTAAAACTTGACGCACAAGTAGACGGTATAGTTCTTAGTCATACATTTCCGGTTTTGTTATTTGAAAAAAAACAGCGCCAAAATTACTGCGATGAAACCAAATTTTGACTTTGACCTTGACCTGACCTTTTGAAGTGACCTCAGATAAACAAAATTGCATTAATATGCTTGCCCGAATATTTACCTAGACATCCACATGAAGTTTTACGTTCCATCTTAAAAAAACTATTTTTCGCAGCCATTTTCCTTTAACCCTCAACAGGACCAAAAATGGCTTAAGGTGCCTCCCAAAAACGTTGTCTGACTCCGTCCCTGAGCGAAATGGAATTACAAAGATTTAGTCTGGTTCCAGTATGTAGAAAGAATACGAAAGAAAGGTCACCAAATTTTGTGAAGTTACGTGAACAACCCTGGAATAACCAAGCAAAAAAAAAACCCGAGGGGGACGGATTCAGCTCCTCCCAGGAATAGGGTTCAACAGCTGCAGTGGCGTTTACTCTCACTCCAGTAGGCCACGATCAAAATGCACCTACCTTTTGCAGCCGAGAGCATAAGTGCAGCTAACAGACGTCAGAAGAAGTGACGTCAAGACGCCGCAGGCAAAAAACTTTAGAAAATGCGGTACTAGTGATGTACGAGACGAAAACCAATCTTCGCAGAGCAGTAGTATGTTTAAGGAACCGAAAGAAGTTCCCAATCAAGCAATGTTAACGACCTCTGCTGGCGAACGAAACCCAGACGAATGATGCGGCAGATGCAAGGCAGCACGTCTGCAGGCGGTCGTTTCGTACGGCGAGCAGTACGTGAGATCTGTATTAGACTGGACCAGGCCGGTTGGTGATGAATTCCCGTCCAAATGACTATCCTATTTCCGTCCCGCGGCAGCCAGTCAAGGCACAATAGTGTCTGGACTAGCTTGCACAAGGCACTACACAGTACATCCGAAAACGCAGGCTATGCCTGTATAATCGCACACAAACGTTTATTATCCCGAAGGATTACCATTTCCATTTTGGGACGAGATAGTACCTAGATCGGAAGCTTCGGGACGCAGCGGTGCGCGGCGGAGGCGGCGGAGGCAGCGGAGGCGACGGACTTTCCCGAATTTCCACCACCTCACCCTCGCAGAAACTGGCGTGTCCCTGATGAACGAAGTGGTACGTCAAATTCGTTCGTTTAATGGCTTGTTAAGTTTAAACACAGCCGATACGTCTTGAATTATCCTTAACATAATTTCTGACGAATAAAAGCATTTGGGTACTCATATCAACATGCGCCACTTGATTACCAGCATTAAACACTTAAATGCATAAATATATAAAAATGTAAAAAATATCGCATCATCTTCTGCGTCTAGGAACATATCACGGTTTCCCCAAAGGCCAAAAACTAACAGAGCCGCCCAGATATGGAAGCCCGAACACAATCGGTCCCTTCCCTTCGATGGCAAAATCTGACCTCAATGTGCGTGGCTGGGAAGAAAACGCCGCAAAGAGGACATTCGATCCCGGCTTCAGGGGCCAGCGGCGCGCCGTCGAAATCTGAGACGTCAGGAGACGTCCGCAGGGCGGTCGTCAGCGCCTCCGTCGGAGGTGGAAACGGCGAGCGGGCGGCTGCCGATGACCCAGCTGGCGAGCGGGCAGCTGCTGATGACCCAGCTGGCGTGCGGCCACCCGCTGACGAACCAGCTGGCGTGCGGGCAGCTGTCGACGACCCAGCTGGCGTGCGAGTAGCTGCCGATGACCCAGCTGGCGTGCGGGCAGCTGTCGACGACCCAGCTGGTGTGCGGGCAGCTGTCGACGACCCAGCTGGCGTGCGGGTAGCTGTCGACGGCTTAATCGGCGTTCGGGCGTCTCCGAGTCTCAAAGATACGTGCGAAGTGGGCGGCGGTCCAGCTGACGTCGTCGACGCCGCTGATGTACACACTACTGATGCTCGTGCCGTCGATGTCTTCGCAGCGGGCGGGAGCACCGCTATTTCCAAGTCATCATCAGAAGACGACGACACGCGTGCCGTGAACGTTGAAGCGACGGACGACGTCGCTTTGGACGAAGCGTTTGGCACCACCTGAAAAAGGAATATGCAGCCACTTGGAACTCAATTGCGCATTTCACTACACAACTGCAACAAATTGCACATCTCCAACAATATATTTCTGGCATTCAATGACCATTCACTTACTATATTCCATGAAACGTTCACAGGTATCGCCTACACCTGGAAATTCTCGTAACAGTAGACAATGTGTTATTCAATCAGAAGCGACAAAAATAACTAAATTACACACGTCATGTGTTAGACATTTTTTTGGCCAATAAAAGCTCGATGTACAGAAACGAAAATTTTGCGGAACAAGATGCAAAGTGCAGCCATCAATAACCATTTTGCTCAGAAAAACAAAGATGTGGATGCAACACATACACCCAGGGAACCGCGTTGCCGTGCCAGGGTACCCACTCCACTCCTGACAGAGAACGGCTAACAGCATAGTCGCTCCCACCTGTACTCTGGTCAACAGCGGGACCAAGGAGCGCGGCCGCTGCTCCTGTCTCGGCCGCCCCCGGAAGCGCAGCGGCGCCGGCCGCAGCGTCGCCTCCTCCAGGCGGCGCCGCTTGGCCGGCTCCGCTCCGCCGGCCGGGCCGGCCCGGGGCGTCTCCCGGGCGCGCGGCGGCGCCGGCCGCTGTCCGCCGCCCTCAGCCGCCCCCTCCGGCAGCGGCGGCAGCAGCGGCGGCCGCGCCGCGGCCTCGCGCCGGGCGGCGTCGGTCGGCTCAGCCTCGTCCGAGGCCGGCTCCGGCTCCGGCTCCGGCTGCGGGCCGCGCTTGCCGCGCAGTCTTAGTGAGAGTTTGGGCGCCGCCCTAGTGTCAGGTCTGGCGGCGGCCAGCGACTCCTGTAGCAGTCGGCGGGCGCGCGGGTGGCTCTGCGCGCCCGGAGACGCCGCCCGCTCCGCCGGCGCCCCGTCGTCGGAGCGAGCCTCCGTCGCTTCCTGCAACGGCTGGTCGGCGGCGGGGCCACCTGGCCGGGCGCGGTATGGCCGGTCGGCGGCGCCGCGCCCTGCTCGAGGCTTGGCGCCCGGCTCCGGCGTCCGGCACGTGGCGGCCGGGCACGGCCGCTCCGTCCGCTCGGCGGGGGCGGGGACGGTGGCCGGCGTCGGACCCTGGAAGCCAGGCGCAGGCAGGATGTCATCTGACCAGGCGTCGCCGTCCTCGGCCTGCCGCCGCTCTTCCTCCTCTTCATCGCTCCTCAACAGTGCCAAAACCCGCTCCATCTCCGTCTCGAGCGAGACTTCGCCCGTCGGCCGGCCGGCGAGCAGCCGCGCCACCCGCTCCGAGCGCTTCACCGGCAGCCGCTCGCCCTCGTGGTTCACGTACTGGGCCGTGCGCGGCGGCGGGGAGTCGGAGGGAGCGCGGCGGGCCGCGGCGGCCGGCGCCGGCTCGCCAGCGGCCAGCGGCTCCGGCGGCGGCCCGGACGCGTCGGACGCTGGCGACGCCAGGCGACGGCGACCGGCCGCCTGGCTCCGGCTGCTGCGCACGATCGGCGGACTGTCGCCGTCGCTGACCTCCGGCAGCCGGTCCCCATCGGCTTTTGAGGGGGGAGTGGGACTGCCCTGAGAGTCCGCTGGCCGCCCGGAGCCGTCTGTCCGGCCCGGACTGGCGCCCCCCTCCGAGTCAGACAGTTCGAGGACGGCGCACTCCGGCTGAGAACCGGCGCTGTCCGCCGGCCGGGCGCCGGCGCCGGCTGGCGGGTCGTCGGTGCGCAGCGGGCGCCGGCGTAGCGGCGCCCCCGCGCCAATCAGCGGCGACGGCTGGGGTGACTCCGAGCCGGCCGTCGACGCCGGCGCTGGCGCGGCCACTGTCTTCTGCAGAAATGACGAGTTCTGCACAGACATGGCATGGCTACTGTCAAATGGCAGTCTGTCTATGCATGGCAGTGGGATGTGGCTCACAGCAAACAAGCAGCCCTGAAAGTTTACTGAAGGCATGACGATGGTGCACTAATGATGCAAACTGAGGCAATGGTTTGTAAGCAACATTGGAGAGCTTTGAAATGGAACAAAAATAAGCCATATGTTCATCAAAAGTGTTCAAGTTCATGTGAACCATTCTTGAAAATGCAAGTTTAGGAGCCACAAAGGTAAGCACAATTACCGGGAGAATGGAGATATCGTTATCATTATTTTTCAACCTCAGCTCTTCTTCATTTTGGGCTGACTGCTTTGACCGCTTCAAAATCTCTATCAGGTCCCTTTTCTCATGTATGTCCATTCCATCTTCAAGCATACCATGGGCTGAAAAGAAAATCATCCATAGCAAAACAATGCCAATATGCATTTCAAAGAACATTGGGACATGGGCTGGACTAGCTATATCTTACACCTTACCTGAACATCATCAGCCACTAAAATGCAATTTCTGAGGCACTGGAAAGCAACTACAGGCTGTCCTGAAGACATGCCAGGATTGCACTTTTATTTTATGAACAATGTTGAGCATCATAAAATAGCATACCCATGCAAGACATATGCAGTGCAGATAACCCAAAAGTTATCACCTCAGGGCCTAAAAATGTCTTATAACCTTGAACTAAAGCCTCACCTTCCAGCTGGATGTCCAGTTCAGAATCAGAGACCTCTTCACTGGTTGATGGATGTGCCATGCTTACAACTGTAGTTAAGAACTTCCTGAAATTTTCACACATGCACATTAAAATAATTGCTGTTATGTGGCATTTTTTACAAGGTTCAGGCTGAGCATCTTTCAGTGGGTAATAATGGAACCAAAAGCACCTAATTTCTTTTTTATATTTCACGCTACTAACTTAGGATTACGATGATCTGCAACGAACACTGAACAGATGAGCCTGAAATCGTTCTGCCCCACACAGAGAACCAGATATTGCTAAACTTATTCAATTTTGCAGCTGCCTGACACCTGCTCGAGTCAGCCCATGCCCACCTGACCCGCGACCCGAAAAATGAAATTATCTGAATCTGACTAACGTTTTGTTCTTGTTCTTGTTCTTGGAACGTTAGGCTCGTAGCCACACGGGCTCAGATGTCGTCCAAGATTTATTTTAACTTTCGTGCAACTACGTTTTGTCTTGACCTCGTCGGTATTGTCGATGTGCAAGGTACTGCAGATTTGGCGGGAAGTAAGTTATTTTGATACCAACTTCGTACTTCATGTATACATCAAGTTTTTTTGTTATAGGTAAGACACAAAGCAGTACAATGGTATCTTACTGAGTCGAGGAGAGATAATGATAAACCCGAGGCCAGATTCATGAATCGCCTGTTTAAGACCAAGGGTGTGTCTGATTACCTGTGTGTGCTTGTGCCTATTTCTTAATTGAGTCGAATCAACACTGAATCGATCCGTCAAGCACTTCACGGGGCACATTGCCAAATTGATGAAATTGGAGTTTTTACATATATTTGACTTCAGTGAATCAGACACAATCCTGGCGTGGTGGACACTGACCTTTACGTAGTTGGGCGAAAGCTCAAACGTGAACTATCTATCTTAACAGATAAGTAAACAAACATATAAAAAAATATCTGAAGTTTCAGGTAGTTTCCCGAAAGCGTAACAACTGATTCGGGACGAAGCAGTCGCTCAGTTTTCCTTTCTTTTGCTGATTAAATTTGGACGCACTTGGCTTAAGACGTCCCTCGTAATCAAGACGTCCAGATTTTGAACAGCACTCAGCAAAACTGATTTTCTTGTTAACTTTGATTCACCTGCCAAATTTCCGTCCGTGGGACTTTATGGGGCTGCATACCAGTTTTCTCACTCTTTAACCCTATTCCCGGCAGGGGGGGGGCGGAATCCGCCCCCCCTCGGGTTTTTTACTTGCCAATTCCAGGCTTTTTAACGCAGCTTCACGAAACTTGGTGACTTTTCCTAGCTATTCCTTCTACGCGCCGTGACAAAATTTCGAAATTCTTTTTTTCTCAGGGGCGGAGCCAGGCAACGTTTTTGGGAGGCACCTCAGGTCATTTTTGGCCATGTTGAGGGTAAAAGGAAAATGTCTGCCAAAAACAGAATTTTTAAGATACAACTTGAAACTTTATATGAATGTATAGCTAAATAGTTGGGCAATGTGCATATGTAATTTTGTTTATCTGAGGTCACTTTACAAGGTCAGGTCAAGATCAAAAGTCAAAATTTGTTTTTTCGCAATAATTTCGGCGCCGTTTTTTCAAATGCCAAACCCAGAATATATATAACGTAGAAAGGTGTCTTCTACTTGTGTACCAAGTTTCAGCCTGATATCAGGTCGGGTCACGGAGCTATGACCTAAAATGTCAGTGCGCGTACCCTATATCGCAAAAGCCAAAAAATGATTTTTTTGGAATAGAGTGAATTCAATCAATTAAAAACGTTTACAGATAATATTGAATGCACACGACATCATTCCAGGTGACCCCAAGGTCACTGGAGGTCATTTAAGGCCAAAGGTCACAAGTTGATCTGAAGAACGTGTGACCATGACAGTTTCCCCTTTTTTATGTCCCTGGCACCGCCTATGCTAACATTATACAAACATTGTAGTGCGATTTGTACTTCTTTCGCATAACATGACTAGCAGAAGCTAAAAAAGTGTTTTGGCCTCTTTTGTTCATTCCGTTATTAGAAAACTAATCCCCCTATTTTTGAAACCCTGTGAACGCCCATGAATTTTCTCAAAATTTCAAATTTGCATACCCATGGTAAAAGCCCTATTCATAATCTCTCGATTCATGCCAGTTTCATCGAAATCGGTCCATAAACAACGGAGTTATAAGGAGTCAAAAAGTACCCCCCATTTCGACATTTTTGCCTCCCTGTATCCACAAATTTCAAAATTTAGAAAATTTCTTTTTATAAAAATGTAGTTCACGTGACGGCAAATCGATTGCCGTTTGTTGCGATGAAATCGAATAAGTAGTTCTCGAGATCTCAGGGGGGGGCCGAGTCCGCCCCCCCTGTCGGGAATCGGCCATACCGTCTAGCCCTCCGGGAATAGGGTTAAGCCATCAGTCGTTTGAGGGCAAGAGTCGGCAGTCGGCACCCAGTCCGCCCGCGGCCCTCACGGCTGTCGGCCCACCCCCAGCCCCATATCCCAGACTCTCATGGTATCAGGCCCAACGCCACAGCGCGGTATGCCAGGCCTTCACGGCAGTCGGCCAACCACCCCAGCCCAGTATTCCAGGCTCTCACGGCTGTCGACCGCCGGACGAGCACCGCCCTGGCGCTGCAGTCGGGCGGAATGTCTGCCGACACGTCCGGTCGGCCTGTCCCTGACCTCCAGCGACCATCCCGGTGTGTGTTAGATCTATGGCGACCGCCCCGACATATCCCTAGCTTCCAGTGACCACTCCGGTGTGTTCCCAACCTCCACCGACCTTCCTGGCTTGTCTTTGACCTCCACCGACCACCCTGGCATGTCTTCCACCTCCAGTGACTTTTCCAGAACGTCTCCAAACCCCATTGGCCACCCGGCATCATGACTCTGACCTCCAGTGGTCGCTCTGCAGAGGCGTTGGAACGGGGGGAGGGGTGGGAACAGGGGAGCAGCTTGCCCCCAACTTTGGGCAAAATTTAACATTAACCCTGTGGCGTTATATGGAAAGAAACGGCATAAAAGGCATACTTCCCCCCATCTCCTCAGAGGTTCTACCGCTCTTGTCGCTCTGGCGTGACTCTGACCTCCAGTGACCGCTTGACCTGTCTCTGACCTCCAGCGACAACCCCGGCATGTCTTTCGCCTCCACTGACCGTTCCAGAACATCTTTGGCCCCCCAGTGACCGGCCGGCGTGACTATGACTTCCGATGGCTGCCCGGCCTGTCTCTGACCCCAGTGATCGCTTGACCTGTCTCTGACCTCTAGTGGCCGTCCCGGCATATCCCTTACCTCCAGGTATCGCTGCTGCACGGGCGCTGTTAGGGCGTAGCCTGCTATTTGGGGTGAGAGAAGGCAGCGGTGTGTTCTGGACCAGTGGCCTCGGCCGGCCCGGCTGGCCGGTGACCGACCGATCGTGGAGCACCACCCAGGTTTCACCGGTCCAACTGATGTCCGTCTGCTAACTGATACTTAAGTCGGTCGAATCACAGGTGGGTTTTGCCGTAATGGACTGAATTCAGGGAACTAAAAGTAATGTTAATCACACAGAACGTAACAATAATCACATAAATCTTTAAGAATGTAGTTTTTTTCGGTTGATGAATTCGTGAAATGATGCACCGGGAATATTGCAAATATGTAATTATAAACTGGTATAGGGCCAATGAGATTGGGCAACTGCATCCAAGTCGCTCACCGACAGGATTGTTGTAACAGCAAGATGTTTCAGCTCAAACAGATACATACACTGTCATCTTGAAACATATTCTCGAAGTCATTAAATTGTATTTGCAAACACAGCACTAACCACATTAGCCTGGAAAAAGGGATATTGCAAAACATTTGTAATTCGTGCTGCGGCTGAAAACTAAAACCCCTAAATGGCACTGCAAAAATGCACACACGGGATTGGAGGCAATGGATGTTGAGACTTGGCACTAATCAGTCCGCAACCGGCTGGTCCGTTTGCCATCTATCACAGTCACGTGCCCACCATTTCACGTCACTCATGGTTCTCAGCGCTCGTCACCTAGCAGCTGACCCACCACTCCTTCCTCGACCCCTGCCCTGCTGTCCGACCGTTCCCTGACCTCTGCCAGTTTCGTCAGGGCTTCTTGTGATGATCACTCGAAGCATCCGCCGCTCTGGCTCGACCTCGCGGGTCTGGCTTGTGATGCCGTTCCGCGATTTTGGCCGGCCGCCATGTGCTTCCCGCGCTGTCGGCCGCTCGTTGCTGTTTCGTCGAGCACCAGCACGCTCTCCGACGGCGTTCCGATTCCTCCGACGGGCTCTGCCGTTGTCGCTTTCAGTTCTCTCCGTCTTCTTTGGACTCGTTCGGCCCTTTCCACGCACTAGTGGACGCCCGTTACCATCTCGTAGCTTTTTTGGACGCTTGCCGTCGCTTCTCAGCTCCTTTGGCTGTTTAACCCCATTTCTCTGGATCTTTTTCCTCTCGTTGTTGCCAGCATCTCTGTCCGTGTTCCGTCTTAGCATGCCCCGTGCCACCGGACCACCATTACCACCTAGCCGCGCCGTCGTCACATCAGTGTTCACGCCGCCCTGCGCTTCTGAAGGTCGGGTCTGTCCACTCCTTCTCACGGCTGTTTGACTATCAGCTGGACCTCGCCGCACCTTCGCTTGCATTCGGTCGGCATCAGCTCGCCTTGCCAGTTGTCTCTCACTTCGCTCTCCAGCGACACTGCCGTTGCTTCGTTTTGCCGCCTCTGCCGCCTGTTCCGCACCTGTACTCTCTTGTCCTAGATCACCCCCGGCGTCATCACTGGCATTCAGACCCATCTTCACAACTCTACCCGTATCTATTCCCGCGGGCTGACCGTCACCACCGCTCGGGGGCCCTCCGTGCTCACCACTACTCCCGCGCTTCTCCGGCCCGCCGCCGAACCCCCTACTCCTTCGCCATGACGTCGAGCCACCATCTCGGAACGCGTCCTGCTCGCTGGAGGCCCGTTCCCGCTCCCCAGACGCCTGACCGCCAGCGCGGTTCAAGCTGTCCAGGCAGTACTCGCAGCAGCCGCTGCACGTGTCGAGCGAGCTACAGGCGCGGGGGTAGCGCGACACCATGGTGACGTTGTCGCCGGTCAACAGCACGGCCGGCGGCCGCTCGGAGCGGCTGCCGCTCTCCAGGCAGGAGCTGCAGGAGCACGGCGAGCTGCTGCCGGTCCCGGAACCGTCCCGCCCGGACGGGCCGGCTCTGTCCCGTCTGGCGTCCCGTTCGATAGTCCTATCCCCGTGTGTGGCTGCCTCGGGACTACCCCACCTGCCGCCGGGCTCGGCCATCCTGGGACCGATCCGGAGGTTCTCTCGTTTAAGGATCCCTATACTCCCCCGGAGTTCATTTCGTGCGAGAATGCCCACGCTCTCCCGCAGCTCACCTCGTTCAAGAGTCCTGACACTCTCCCCGAGTTCATCACCTCGCTTGGTAATCACTGGGCTGTCCCATCTCACGGCCTGTTGGGCAGTCCCGGGACAATCCCGTCTGTCGTTCCGCTCGACAGTCCTGGGACTGTCCCGCATGGCGTCCTGTTCGACAATCCTCGAAACGTCCTGTGGCTCACTTTGCATGGCGGGACTGCTCCGCCTGGCGGTTCGCTCAGCAGCTGCTGGACTTTTCTGCATGTCGCCTCGATCTCCCGTCCCGGGACTGTCCTTCCTGCCGTCCCGTCCGACGATCTCGGGACTCTCCCTCCTGTGGCCTTGCTCAGCCGTGCCGCTGCCGTCCCTTCTAAAGTCTCGCTCTGCCGTGCCGCTGCTGTCCCTACTGAGGCCTCGTTCTGCCGTGCCGCTGCTGTCCCTCCCGTGACCCGGTTCTGCCGTGCTGCTGCTGTCCGGCGGCGGGACGGACTCCGTCCCGGGAACCAGGTCCGGCAGCGGGAGCCGGCCGGTGTCGGGCAGCAGCAGGGACAGCAGGCCGGCCAGCAGCGTCAGGCTGCCGAAGAGCAGCGGTGGCGTCCACGAGGCGGAGGCGGCCTCCTGCCAGACATAGAGAACTCGTGAAAGTTACGGCAGCGTCTGAGATAATTCGGCAAAAGGCATGTCTCGTGCTGAAGGGGCACCAAAGACGAGGAAAAGTCACCATGCGTTTTAATCGCTCACAAAAGCGAGGAACGGCTTGCGGCTTGCCATCCCCACAGGTAAAAGTCCTTACTTTAACATGATCCATCGGGAGTGCTACAGACTAGGACGTGATGTTCAGCAACACATCAGCACAGAACATTAAACACAGCGTGTTTCAGAACATGACTTCATGCCAGCGCCTCAAACCTTAACGCCAGGAACAACGTGTCCACGGACCAGCCTGAGCAGCTGCGGCGCCAGCAACCGGCCGGCCAGGTCCAACAGCAGGCCGACGCCCAGCCCCAGCGCGCGCAGCACGGTCGGCGCCAGCTCCGCGGAGACCAGCAGCAGGCAGCAGCGGCCGGCGGCGGCCGCCGCTCTGGCCAACACCGTCAGCGCCGTCACCAGCGTCGGCACGTCAATCACGTCAGCTGTGGGAGAAACCGCAGCTTAGCGGGTGGCAGGCGTGAAATGATGACGTCACACAACTGGCTCAGTAAAGAAGAGAGAGAGAGAGAGAGAGAGAAGAGAGATCGGAAAAACTATAGATGAAACGTCTGTCAACTTGCTATTCTTTAAGCTGAGTAATCACACCTTCATCAAGCAGAGTCGTGCTGAGCCATGTTTGACAGCTCTGCTGTACTCACTGTTGAACAGCTTGTCCGCCGACACCGTCCCCATCACCAGAAGTCCGCCGGACACTAGGCACACCACCAGAGAGACGCGTCGACCGGCCACCCGCAGCACGGGGTACACCAGCAGACAGGCGGCCGACTCCACGGCGGCGAGCAGCGCCCCCTGAATGAACCGGTCCCCGCCCGGCAACTCCCTGGACACGGAGGAGGCGCCGTGCTGGCCGACCGCGAACAACAGCCTGAGGAAACAGTGAGCTGTGGACTCCAGACATAGAGAGAGCCCCTCCAGAACGGCAACAAGGAAAGTCAGATAATGATGTCAAGAATGTGAGCCCGACTTTGAGCCTTTAAGTTCGTTAAACACACAAGGCTTATTTAAACGACGAATATTTGATTATCGTACTTGCTTGAAATGATGATGTAGATAAATCTATATTTAAACATATAGTGTCCATTCACTTGAATTGGATAGTCGTACCATCCCTTCCACGACTCTGCTCGCTGGGTCACACGGGAGCCTCACGTCCCGGAACACACACCAGACCAGCAGCAGGGCGAGAAGGTGGTGTCGCGTCCGGCGGTCTCGGAACAGAGCCGGGCCGGCCGGCCGCCGGCCGCCGTCGGCGCCAGCCCAGAGCAGCGCCTTGTCCAGCTGGCGGACCAGGCCGGTCGTCACCCGCAGGCCGTTGTAGTAGGCGACGCGGCCGAGGAGGGCCCGCGCCTGGCTGCGCCGGCCGCGCAGCACCAGCCAGCGTGGCGACTCCGGGATCAGCCTGTCGGACGGAGGGGAGTTCGTCTGTGGGCGCTGGACTGTGCTCAGACGAGCGACTGAGGCTGAGCTGCGATGACAGCAATCAGGGAGGTATCTCAGGAAGTAGGGAGGTTTAGTATTAGAAGGCGACCGAGAAAATTCACACCGACGAGGAAAATGGGAATATGGGAAACATTTAAACCCCAGAAGCCTGTAAAGGTATCAGTACTAAGCAGCTTGCTTAGTATTAGAATGCGAGCAGGATAATAAACAAAGGAAATAAAACAGCAACAACCAAAAGCCGCAGAATTCCGAGCCACCATGAGTATCGCAAACCAATGATTCTTCATCTTTACCGGTTTTATCATTCGTTTTTTTGCGTACATAAATGACCGTATTTGAACGAAGAAGTTCACTGCATGACAGCGACCATCGGGCATAGCAGGAACTATTAAAAGTTAACCCCACTCATTAAACAGACGGCTGATTTCAAGTCTCGCTGGAGCGATGCTCGGTGGCAGAGGTCGCGGCCCTCACCAGATATACAGCAGGGTGACCAAAGTGGGAATGCTGACAGCCAGCTGTACGTAGCGCCAGTGGCGGATGAAGAAGCAACACGCGGTTAACATCAGCAGGCCAACGCTCCAGAGAACTACAGTTGCCACACTGGCGACCGTCCTGGACCCAAGAGGCAGGAGCTCCAGCATCAGAGTAAAGGAGGTGCACTGAAGGCCCTGAAACAAGGCGCATAATTAATAGTGGTTTTCACTAGAAAATACGAAATCTAATATCCTAAATTAGACGTAGTTATCCCACGCTCAGTGAACTTCATGCAACGACGCTTCATTTATCATTAAATAAGAATATGACAATTTATCGCATGCATCTTTCTTTTTGCGCTGCCTGCCCATTATATTCCAGTGGAAATAGCCCCGCAATGCCTATGCAGTTTCTCAGAAACAGCCCAGGATCGCGGCGCTTGACAGACTTGCCTGGACGACGACGCCCTGCAGAACGCGGACAGTGATGAAAACAATCAGCCTCCGTACGAAGAACAGTCCCACTCCCAGGATCAGCTGGACGTATAGGCAGAACAGCATCACCGGCTGTCGACCAAACCTGAGGGCCAGGCCGCTCTGTAACCTGAACAAGCCAAGCCAAACCAGACGGAAGGCATCTGAGCTGGTGTTGGGACAGCAATTGCGATGAGTAAACGGAATGGAGATCAGTGAACCTACTACGCAGACCAAAGACCAGTTTCTAGATGGCATATGATGGTCGCAGTCCGGAGTCATAGACCAGTTGTAACAGGACAGTTTGTCGTGGGGATGGTGTGGTCAGACAGTTTGCTATAAACACGCAAATTTTGCTGCTTCGATGCTGTTGTTGTGACAAGTTCAAAACTTCAGACGTAGATCTGTTGTGATGCGATGCTACTCTGTGTTAAAGTACCTCGTTTTCCACACCTGCGTTGACCGGGCGACAACGTACCGATCGGACAGAGCACCGAAGGCGACGCCTCCCAGCATGGCCCCGACCAAGTAGAACATGTTGATGAGGTTCACCAGGTAGCGCCGATCACACACAAGTCCCCACTGTGACAGACGTCAGTGTTAACCAAGAAAATGATGTTATGTATACTACAGACCGGCACTACGTACAATGAATTTGAACTGGAAACATTCGAGGACGTAATAAAAATTGTGCCGTACATTGATAATGAAATGCGCAAAATATGCGATGTGTAATGAGCCATGACCAGAACTGGCCAATGCATGTAGTTGAGTAGGAACACTGATGCTCTTTACTGCTTTTCGGAGAAAGACCAAAAAAACAGTCGAGAGTGATGCCCGCGATGCCCATCATTCAGTGTGACAAGAGAAACCGGACGAGCAATGACAGCGGTTTAAACACTTCAGAACACGTATGACTCGCACCATTTCATCGCGGCCATTTAATGCTTGATAACGTCCGACGTTCTACTTCGAACTGGGCGGCCCTCCCCAGTGCTCTGTCTCAAAGGTGGTGATCACCTCCGGTACTCTGCTTCAGTGCAGGCGGTGCACTAGAACGCCTTACCTCAGAGACGGCCGTCCACTCCAGGCCGTGCACGTGGAACTCGTAGCCGTAGATGCAGTCCTTGGTGCCCCAGCTGTGGTTGGCCGGCTCGATGAACATGCTGCACTGCTGGTAGGTGGACTGGCCGGCCGCGCCCTCCACCCTGGGCAGGCTGGTCTCCCGGGACCAGTGCTGCGGCAGCTGAACAGCCGGCGAACTATGTCATGCTAGGAACACAGGCTCCGCAGACAACCAGCCGTGACCACCGTGTGGATGTTAGAGCTATTTACAGAGTCTACTTTTGGTAGGATTTGTGCACGCCTCAATGACGTTTCCTGAATACTAGATGTGTTAACTCATCATTATGGCGACAATGCTGTCAATAAACAAATACACACAGAAGTAATCCGCCTAATGTGAGTTGAACACAGGTATATACATTCTGGTCTAGGAAGATAACAGTAATTTGCTGACATTAGTCACGAGCCTGGCGCCGTTTGATAAACTGCCGCGCAACCCGATAGTGGTTACAGTTATGATTGTGGTAACAAATCATTCTATTTAATGAAGGTGATTATTTTCTACTTAACAGCTTCATTGCTTACCAAGCAGTGCTATTCTCATGACGGGGCGAATATACGTTGGAACGTCTTTCATTTAGTTGGTCAATAAAATTCAAAAATAAATTTAAATCTTTTGGTTGGGATTGCCTACAAAGTGGGTTGTCATTGTGGCAAAATGACAAAAGTAATGGTGTCATGCAGACAATCGAATGCAGTTTGATTTGCACACCAAGTAAGGGGTGGTTTCAATGACAATAATAACCCGTGAAGCTGACTTAAAAGCTTTGCACCCGCTGCTGTAGCAGCGAGTGAGAAGTGAGCTCTTGAAGGTACTGAGGACAGCATAGCGTGATACTACATCCCAGACGGGTGGAGCCACGCAGTTCTGCAGACTCAGTGCCGACCCGGCATCATTAGTGCTGCTGGGTCGCTCCCAGCTTCACGCCAAGGAAAAGCCCGTTCAGAAATCGTCTGGATATAGCGGCAGGGCATAGCACTTGGTCATGCACGGAGAACGGGGCATGTGCATGACGAAAAAACGTGTAATTGAATAAATAAATACATAAATAAATAAAGCTCACAGTGTACTCCCCAGCACACCGTTTTCCACACCAGGTCCGCCAGATGTTTTGTCTCAAAGCCTGAAGATTCGGAAAATTTTGAAGGGGTTGCTTATGTGACTGCGAAGGGCGAAAGATGATTCAAGGGGTGAGGTTATCACAAAAAGGTGATGAAGTCTTGAAACCGCATCTCATTTCCCATTTTCCTCCACAAGGGCCCATCATGGCGCTCTCGTACGCACACCCAATCGTGGGGATCACTTTTAAACCACTCCTTAAATCCAAACTAATGGTGACTGAGGACTGAGAATGGCACTGTCGGATAGCCTCTTTCTCGATCTTTCAAAAATCGCACTATTCGGCCTACTATGCGCGTGAAATCTTTGGCCAGGTCAGGTCAAACGGAGACATGTTATGGTGTTATGGCTTTGGCACCGTTACTTTATGTAGGTCTTGTTGCTTTGATTGTCTCAGAAGCTCGAATACGGTTCAGATATTCTCTTCATAGCTTTGTGATACAAAGTCAAGTGAAAGGCACTAAAAAGCCGTCTGAGGTCATGTCAGGTTACGGTTCCCGCCGGTGGTTACCCGTTTTTCGACGCGCGTCGGGACGGTGACCACCGGATTGAAATCTTGATATCTCGGGAAGTTATGGCTTCAATAAAAAAGGAAAATGAAAGAGTTCAGAGTCGCTAATAGTTTTTTATTTCTATTTTTTTTTGGAAAGGTACTAAGGTTTTCAGAAACGTGAGTTAGATCTCTAAAAATATATTTAAGAAGAACTAACTGGGAGGTTAAACTAACTCCTTATGACGGAGTGTCAGTTTCATTATGTTTTTTTTATATCAATCATTTTTTATATGTTTCTTCCCCTTGGAAATTGCCCATTCCTACCCAAAGTCGTATTGTATAGGATATGAGCGAAGATTTGGGCGTAGACGAGGAGACTGAAGACGCCACAATGTGTGAAATAACGATGAACTTTGAAAGGGACGCGATGATTCTACCGGTACGCCTAACCGATCACGTAATGTTTTCCAGGTTAAATATTCCCAGTATGACCGAAACGTTACTTACCCTGCAGTTGTGGGGCGGCGTGAATCCGTAGAATATCATCAGCATGTGGTTCACCGCCACTGGCACGTAGTTGAAGCAGAGCAGCACCATCACCAGGATCTGGTACTTCCCCGGATCACCCAGCGACCGTAGAAGCTCGTCCACATGGGTCTCACCGTCCAGCATCACTGAGTCGACACACGCAGCTGCTGGCGTTCCTCTCGACTCAGCCGTGTAGGAGGATCAGCGGCATCGCAGAGTGCGCGGCGCACCCTACCACCAGCCAATGGTATAGAAAACAGCGCCGGAACAGAAGCACTGTGGTAGAATATTACCACACTGCTGACCATCACCCATCTCTGGGTCAGAGGGTCACAAGGTCGCGGGCCACACGCTGCCACGCGGCGTCCACTTCTTCCGAGCCACCCGCGCACCTCCAGCTAATCGGACTGCCGACTCGAACTGGTCCGCGTCACAGTCCGATCCTCGCGCATCAATTACCGCTGACCGCACGCCGACCCGCCGCTGCGGCAATCAGCGGCACCAGCGGAGCGCGGGCGCGGGCCGATGTACGACTGCCGCCGCCGGCGCCGCCGCCGCCGGCGCCGCGCTCCAGTGCCCTCAGGCGGTCACGGCCGGACCGGCCGGCCAGCGCCGCGGCGGCCGCCTGGAGAGCGGCTCTTTATCGGAGGGAACTGGGCCGGGCAAGGTTTGCAGAGGGAGGCGGGTCGTGGCGTGACAGCCACAACAGGCGTCTGGGACGCTGGTCGAAAGCGGCTTGAAACTGCGGCGCAGCTTGCATTTTCCTGCAGTTTCTTTAGACGCAACGCTTGTTAAGCGCAAAAGAAGTCCATGACTCAGGGCTGTGTTTCCACAATGATCGCATTTGGAGGACGCTCCATTTCATTTTCAGTAATTATGCATTCGAACCTGTGACACATATTTCGCGCAATTAAATTATCTGAAGACATAGCAAGACAAACAGGAATTGGAAAATGCCAACCCATGGCAAAAAATTACATTTCTCAGAATTCTTCTGGATGAACGGCAAAAAAACCTTCCAACAACAGCAGATATTGCTTGGTCTCAAATACCTCACACTGAATGAACCTCTCGCAACCACAAAGGTTATGGCTCGCGAAAGACCGGACCATGCCATCCCTTTTGGTAAACAACACCGTTTTTATGAGGGAAGATTATGCATACGCTGATGGAAATATTCCATTTCTCAGATCGCGGTGTAGGGTCGCACAAGGTCGCATCAGCACGTGCCAGAAGCCGAACCCTTGGCTCAGAACTCCGGAAGCAACGGTTAGCATCCTGATCCAGTGCGGGCCGGGTCCAGTTATCTCACCGCAACTGACGGTCGCAGAGGCTGCGTTTCCGGCCGTGAGTCATTACGGGTATCTCTCGGAACTAATGCGCGACACGCCCCGCCTTACCGCTGGGTGTCGTGGGCCGATCGCATGGAAGGTGCCGGGCAGCGCAATCTGGTCGCGCTTGGCCGGTCGACCGTGGCGCCGTCTATAACGCAGCTCATGCGCCAACCGGAGGATCCCTCTCCGACTGTGCACGCGCCCGAGCAACGGCAACGCAAATGTGGTGATAAAACACCGTTCGCCGAATGAGCACGAAGCCAGGTAATTGAGGAATGATACACGGTAGCCGACATTCACCGTTACCGGTCTGGTAACTTGGCGGAATCGTTGGTAAATCAACGGAGCACGCCTTACTGGCGGCGTGCATGCCTGTCACAGTTGCGGACACGGTGCTCACGAGGACTTTATGTTGTACGCCTTGGATCTAGAGAGGGAAAACTGATATATCCTCAATTAGATTCGAAACAAATATTGCACAAAAACGTTTGAAGTTCATATGAAAGCATAGCTGCATAGGGGTGTTCAAGAAATTACACAGGGTTTTTTTGTCCCCTCTACCTGTTCCATTTTATCACATGTAGTGCCTGTATCTTAAACATAAACTAGCGCCTACCACAAGCAACCGTCACTACGTAACTGCTTTCCCCTTTTACGTTTTTTATTGTAGACACCGTGGTCTCTAATAATAGCACTTCCATATACTCGTGGGAATTAGATGAGGGGCGACAACACCATGTCTCCAACCATCCTTACATTTCAAAAATTTGTCCTACGACTATGCATGGAAGCACCTGTCTTAAGACATGTCTCCAACCCCTTCATTCTTCCTTGTTCTTGCGCCTAATTTTGCGTTGTCCGGCAACAAGAAGCAGACAGCAGCAAACAGCCATCGTAAAAAGAAAAAGCGGCACTGGTAACTAAAATGGCCAAAACATAAAAGAATATTCGGCGGACAATGGAACATTGTGAGGGCATCACTTCTAAGTAACACCAGGGACGTGATGCTGAGGTCTTGAAAAAATTTGGGTGGAGTCACGTTTATTGACATCCTACTCCAACGCATATTGCAACCGCAACGTACTGTTCCGTTGTGACAAAGCCGAACATTTTCACCACCGTCGCATGTCAAACTTTGTTTTATAAAAAAAAAAAACAGATAGATACAGGAAAAGGTGTATTTGCATTTCAAGAAACAAAATTATTACATTACGGTATTTTGCGAAACGTGCGGAATATTGAAATGAATTTTGTGACACAAGAAAGTACAATCCTCGAGTATCACAGTTCGCAACCAGCCAAATAACCGGAGCAGCCAGCCACAGGTATATGCTCTTCGACATACCAGCAGCTCAGAGATGTCGACAGTCTAGCTCACGTCTACGAGCGTGCGGAACAGTCATAACATTTTAGTCAATTTCTGTCCCTAAATGGCGAGTTGTCGGGTGTCGAAGACCTTACTCAGCACCATTAGACAATTTATGTTTCTTTTAAATACAAATATAAGCTATAAACTTTGATTGTGTAGGTAAAAACAAACACGTTATATATGTGACAGTGGCAAGAAGATTCAAATAATAAAACAAATGTTACAGAAAATTTTGACGGTAAGGGCAGACATGCTGTTTTTATCTTCCAGCTTTCCAAATGCGAATTCCAGTTCCAGCTTTTCCAATTGCAAATCCACTAACGAAGCCACGGACTCCTCGTTATAACATGTCTTGGAATTCATTCAATCGATAGATAACACACGCATCCGTAACCACAAAAGGCGTTTATACATATATGTTTGCGTAAAAGCAAACACATCTGAAGCTGGTGCCACAAAACGCCAGCTGTACAAACAACAGCGGAAGCATGTAGTTGCGTGAGGTACATAGCTGTTGGCTGCTTGTTTCACAAGATAAAGCAACTCGCGGGCAAATACGAAGAGACATGGCTTCAAATCGTCTTATCTCTAGAAGACTGATAAATAAAAAGGTAGACTGACAAGAACAAATGCAGACAATGTCCACGTGGAGACAACGCACTCCTTCGCGATGATAATCCTGCAGTTACAAGGCCGAAAAAACATCTGGCGTAAAATTGCAACAGACGACATATTTCGCTTCATTGATACCTTTGTTATAACAGCACAGATTGCGTCGGTAATTTCTGATAAGTCCGCAATCGGATTAAAAACTCCTAGCATAAGCCGAATAAAAATCCGTGATTGTGGTATGTACTCTTAACGATATGCATTAAACTAAACCATTTCAGTGTGTATTTGATACTATGCACATTACCTGGGGTACAAGAATCAACTCACAAGGAACTTCACCCAAACATTTTTGTACCCGTCCTCACAGAATAGAGGAGCTTTAATTACAAGCGTCAAAGACGCAGGCTTCGATGCTATTCAAATTAATAAAAAGTTCTGGTTGCTGCGTACCCGGTCGATCACTTGGTCGCATCTGGTGACAAAAGCTCCTTCAGCTTCAAAAATAGGCACTCATCTTGGAAATGGCCTTGCCTGTGGCTCTGATTACGATTACGCTCTGTCTACAGATGTGCAAACACGTAGACTGAGTCATGCGTGACAGGCATTTGCTGCAAGTATTTTGACTAAATCCCGCGTGGCATAAATTTACAGCTTTATCTCCCATAGGCTACGAAGCGATTTCTAACGAATAGCGTCGGCCGACCGACTTGCTCTTTTCAACAATGAAAAATTGCTATCCTTTTATCTTCCGCAACTAGCGTTATTGAGACACATGACCGTGTTTAGGCAGGCCGATCGTAAGCCCTCAGAGTTACTTTAACTTTCAGTTTTCACCAGATCCGCTGCTTAGTCCCAGCTATGTCATGGCGCCAAAATATTCCTTTTCATTTCACTCGTTTCCCGATACACCAGTGCTCTGCTGCTTGTAATGGCCAATTTTCAGAAGTTCGCTGAGTATGTGGCAGCAGGATGGTTAATCTCTGTCTACATGACGATGCACACGGCGCTGTCCAAGCCATTGCTGGCTTTGCTGCCGCTCCTACGGCCGTCATCCCTGTCATCTGGCGGAAAAAAACAGACCGGCTACCGGCAGCCCCTCTCAGCAGCCAACAGCAGACATACAGACAGGCAGCAGACACCCGTCTCATATTGCGGCCACGGGCAAAGTCGGCAATGGGAAGAAGGGCTTGTCAGCTAACGGAAATAAACATATCATTCAAGGAGGAAGTCGGCTCCGGATGAGAACACGTGCTGCTTTTAAGCAATACCGCAGAGCATGCCGTGAGAAGCCATCATTTCGATCTTCAGTTTCATGACGGCCTCCATAACAGTTACAATCTTCCCATCCTGAAGCACCTCAAGACGCAACGTACTACTGAGTGCGGCCAAGATGGCCCATTACACCACATAATCACACAAACAGCCATATCCGTTCCGTGCGTTGAATCAACTCGCCACGCCTTTCACACGGCAAGCGTCACGATCTCCTCATTTCGCCGCTGCTGGTCCGCTTTGCAACAGTGCGCGCTTACTCTGCATCTGCCGGATGCACATGTCGACCTCAGCCGGGTTCGAGGCGGCCATGGTGTTCATCACCAGGCTGGTGGAGACATCGTGACGGCCTAGCTTGTCCGCGTACTGCAGCAGCTTTCTCACGCCGTTCTGGGCCAAAGGTGAAACAGGGAACTGACGCATCACAAAAGGCGAAATGCTACGAAAAAAGAAGCATCATCAACGCAGTGCATATAGCTTGGCACGACGCACATGATGCACAACGCGCAAGGAATTACACGCATCGTTTCCAAGCCGCTGGAGTCCATTGTTTTATTTTAGTGAAATTCCGGCTTGCGCAAATTGAAAGTGTGAACGATCTGTTCAGCAGTATTGATCAGGTCTCCTTTTCTGCATTACGTGGCGGCTGACAGAAGCACTGACCACTTTCTGTTGCAGTCGCTTTTGTGTCTTCTTCATCAGCAGCAGCTCGACGATGATAGACTGCTTCTGGGGGTCCACCAAGCGGCCGTTCATCTGGAACCCGTTCATCAGGTTGGCCGTCCTGGGGAGGGCGTCAAGAGGCATCACTAGGGGACTGGGGCCAACGGTGGGTAGACTAAGGCAATTGGCCCCATCGTCTCTTCGTCGTCTTCGGCGCAGCATAACACCGAGCTTGGCAAAAGTTTGGACACCCAGCGCGTCTGGACAATCTGGAGCCGGACAAGGCCCGGAGATGTAACCATCTGGGTGAGGACTGAAAAGAAACAACCATCCCTAACCCACGCCCGACTGGCGGTCGGCGCCGATCACGCCCAACTGGGGGGGATGTTGACCGCTCCCTCTAACTCACGAACGACTGGTCGCACCATAAGAACAAGCGCACCGTTGAAAAGCTCATGACAAGCAAGACTCGAAACTGGTATCATTTTTAGTTTTGGATAATATTAAGCCATTTATCCCCGATGTTTTTTCATAGCCGACCGCATGAGACCGAGAAACGGCCTGCATCTCGAGGGCTGTGACTGACAAAATCTGGGTGAAAGGCACCAGCGGACACGCAAAAGTCTGCAGATGCCGATACAAGTCTAATTTCCCTGATCTGTTTAATATATACGCCGAAACATTAAGTTTTGCACGGAGATTTTCGCACCGCTGCACGGCGGGCGCCGTGGCCAAACGCGGTGTGGAATTAAAGGGAACTAATTTTAGCATTCCTTTATTTTCGCGGAAAAGCCTTTCTAAGTGTTGTTTCTTGACTCAAGTGGTTCTCGTGATAGTTCCTCGTGCTTCAACGCTGAAAAAATCATTAGTTATCACAACTGGTAAGGCTTTATTCTCGAGAGCCTGTTTATTTCCAAAATATGCAATTTTCTGAAACTTTTCGAGCTTCCTGGTATTGCTCACAACTGTACGAGCCATTTCTGCCATTTTCTACCCCATCTGAGTCGTTCGTCGCCGATTCTGATGGCAGTGCATTTTGGCCCATAACAGTTATTCGTGACCTGGCCTCAGACCAGTGGTCGGAGGTCATTGAAACCTTGCCCATTGATGGAAACTTGATGTCTGCATCTTCTAACTCAAACTGTTGTAAAGAAATTCCGTCAATTTCCCAAAAAACAGCGACATGTGTTGAAAACCGTCTTAATATTAACCCTCTTCACGGCAGGGGGGTGAATCCACCCTTCTCGGATTTTTTGCTTGCCAGTTCCAGAGTTTTTGACGCAGCTTCACGAAGCTTGGTGACTTTTCTAGCTGTTCTTGCTACGAACTGTGACAAAATGTCGTAATTTTATCGTGCACAGGAACGGAGCCAGACAACATTTTTGGGAAGTATCTCATGCCATTTTTGGTCCTGTTGAGGGTAAAAGGGAAATGGCTGCCAAAATAATTCTTTTAAGATGTAACTTAAAACTTTACATGGATGTATATGTAAATAGTTGGGCAACATACAAATACAATTTTGTTCATCTGAGGTCACTTCACAAGGTCAGGTCAAGTTCGAAAGTCAAAAATTGGTTTTATAGTAATAATTTTGACGCTATCTTTCAAATGCCAAATCCAAAATACGTGTAACGTAAAAGGGTACCCTCTACTTGTGTACCGAGTTTCAGCTTGATATCAGGTCGGGCCACGGCGCTATAACCTAAAATGTCAGTGAGGGTGCCCTATATCCCAACAGCCGTAAAATGGAATTTAAGAAACAGAGTGAATTCAAATTATTAGGGACGGTTTGAAATCATATGAAATGCACAGAAAATCATTCCAAGTGATTCTAAGGCCACTTGAGGTCATTTAAGATCAAAAGTCGCAAGCTGGTCTGAAGAACACGTGACTGTGACAGTTCCCTTTTTTCCATGTGCCTGGCACCGCCTCTGCTAACATTTTACAAACGATGTAATACGATCTATGCTTCTTCAACATAACATGACTAGTAGAAATTAAAAAAGTGCTTTTAAATTTTTGTTAATCCAGTTTTTGAAAAACTGGTTCTCCTATTTCCGAGTCCCTGGAAACGCCCATTAATCTTTTTTCTTTCAAAATTTCAAATGTATGAACCAAGGCATAATTATGCCATTTTATTATATTCTCGATTAATTCCAATTTCATCTGAACCGGTCCAAGAACAAGAGAGTTATCACAAGTTCAAGAATATCTGCAATTTTTACTTTTGTCTCCCTGTATCCACCCCTCTCAAAATTTTGAGGTTTTCTGTTTATCAAAACGTAGTTTACGTCATGAAAAATCGATTGCCGTCTATTGCAATGAAACGTAAGTAGTAGTAGTAGTAGTAGTACAAGTAGTTCTCGAGATCTCGGGGGAGAGGCGAATCCGCGCCCCCTGTCGGGAATCGTCTAGCCCTTACCATCTAGCCCTCCGAGAATAGGGTTAAGTCAATTGCCCGGAAATCTCTGAAGAATCCGAGATAATAGATTTGTTTCATTTATCAAGGTCTCTAGCCTCTCGAAATTTTGTTGTGATAACATGTTTATAAAAAACGTTAGAGGGCGCTTAACTTTTTTCGGACATAGGTCTGCTTGACCTGACGTACCGTAATCACCCAAGTATAATGCTTACCCAAGTATAATGCTCCCCCCACTTTTGAATCGAAAAACAGGTCTTTTTTGTCATACCCAAGTATAACGCTCCCCCTAAGTTTTCAGATTTTTCTGTTAAAAAGAAGTTTTCAGATTTTTTATTTCCGATAAAAAAATTACATTTTCTGCATTTCAATCAAAATCCATCAAAGTCATCATCATCACTGTCATCAAAAAGTTCATGAAACTCTTCCGGAGTTAGTCTTGCATCTGTATCCCAGTTGGGGTCAAGTTGGTCTTCATCTTCTTCATTTTCTTCTTCTGTGTCTTCTTTCCAGAGTTCATCGTCTTCTGTGCCATCCAAATTGTTTGAGATTCCAGTCTTCAGGAAACTCTTGACAACCATCTGAGACGGAATGTCATCCCAGGCTTCCTTGACTCAAGTAGAGACTAGAGACAGGCTAGGTCTCTTGAAGTTTGCACTCTTGGTCTGTTCTTGCTGACCAGAAGCCATCCAAGCCATCCATTTTTGCCTCATTCTGTCCTTGAACGGTTTGTTCAGAACGACATCTAGAGGTTGCAGGATAGATGTCAAGCCACCAGGAATCACTGCTTGGGTGGTGTTGAGAGAAGCACATTTTCTTTTCACTTTGTCAGTCATGTGTGCTCTGAACTGATCCCACACTAAAAAGGATTTCTTCTTCAGGAGAGCTCCAGGCCTGCTATTCCAAACTCGATTGAGCCACAGCGCAATTCCTTCTTCATCCATCCATCCTTTGGGATGCACATGGATCACCACACCAGCTGGAAATTTCTCTTTTGGAGCTGTCTTTCGTTTAAAAATCACCATTGGCTTGAGCTTAGTTCCATCTGCCATGCAGGTCAGGACTGTGGTGAAGTGTGTCTTTTCATATCCAGTTGTTCTGATTTGGACAGTTTTGCTTCCCTTGGGCCCAACTGTTCTATTGCCAGGCATGTCAAAACACAGAGGTGTTTCGTCCATGTTCCCAATCTGTGAGAGTTCAAAGTCATGCAGTTTTCTTTGATTCAACACATAGGAGTGAAATGAAATTACTTTGTTATCAAGTTCTAAAGGTAGTTTTTGAGAGATTTTTGTCTTCTGCCTCAGGCTCAGACCATTTCTCTTCATGAATCTGTGGACCCAATTCAGAGAAGCCTTGAAACCTGGATCTCTCTTCCTTCTGAGAGCCTCTAGCTGGATGTGAAGCATCGTGACAATGTAGCCACTGCATCTCTGGTCAGTCACCCATTCCACAAGCTCTTTTTCCAAGTCCGGGTACTTGGCTGGAAGGCCCCTGCATTCTCTTTTGGTTTTTGGCAGCTCAACCAGAAGTTCTTTCTGTTTTCTCCACAGCCTGACATTTGCCTGTGGAATTGTGAATTCTCTGGAAGCAGCCCAGTTGCCATTTGCTTCTGCAAATTTGATGACTTTTAGCTTGAAAGAAACCTCATAAGAAGACCTTTTTCTTTTCAATCCTGGAGTGTCAGTCATGCCTGTTTGGGGGATACAGAATGATTGTCGTTCAAATTAACAACAGTAAATTAACAACATTCGACGCATAGAAGTTCATTCGTTCATTCTCACTGTAACTTCTTTACCTGCACGGGCCAATCAATGAATGGTCTCCGTCTCTATTGTGATCAGCGCTCTACGAATGATGAGCGTTCTGATCGTCCCTATGAGTGATCATCGCCTCTATTGTTCATAAAGAATGAAATGAGTGACGCTTACACAAGTTGTTCATTGTGAACTTTCACTCGATAAGATGAAGCATTATTCGGTGGCTGAGAAAAACTAAGCGATGGGGGCGTTCCGGCTTGGATGCTCAATTAAGCAGATTTCTCGATTCCTGCAACTTCCCTTCCTGTATTATATTGATTGATAAAATACCACAAACGTACTAATAAAATTTATTACGTAATTTGATCTCTCCTTACACAGAATTTGACTTTGCAAACTGGGATTTCTCACATACTCAAGTATAATGCTCCCCCAACTTTTAATGTTAAAATTTGGGACGAAAATGGGAGCATTATACTTGGGTGATTACGGTAGGTCAGACACCTGACTTAACCTGAGGTAAAAAGTTTGAGACAAGACGTAAAAATAATCAACTAAAAGGTACACAAAGTTTCGTAGCGCTGCATTCGTTTGCACTCTTGCAGCTTCGGGAAAACCTCAGGGACGTTTAATCGCCCCCAGTCGGGACGAGTTAACCCTATTCCAGCATCCTGATAATGCTAGGGTGCATTCTCGTATGGGGAAGGGGCTTTTCTCCGACCCCCCGAGACTCAAAAAACTAACGGTACGATTTCATTGCAACAAATGGCAATCGATTTGTCATGACGTCAACTACATTTTCTACAAAAAAAGGTTTTGAAAATTTGGGGGTGGACACAGGGTAGCAAAAAAGTCAGAACGCGGGTATTTTTCGATTTCTTGGAACTTCGCGGTTTACGGACCGATTTTGATGTAATCGGCAGGAATCGAGAATTAATCGATGAGGCTTTTCGTATTGGCTAATACGTTTAGAATTCCCCCCAAAAATCATGGGCATTTAGAGAGCTTCAAAATAGGAGGATATCTTTTGAAAACTGAATTTACATAAAAGGTAATACATGCTTGTATAATGTTGACGTATGCGGAGCCAGAGACGTGAGAAAGAGGGAACTGTCATCGTCGCAGTTTCATCGGGTCAGCTTATGACCTTCGACCTCAAATGACCTCAGATGACCTCAGAGTCACATGAAATGCCCTTGAGTTCATTTCGTAGTTCATGAGTTCATTTCTGAAAACGTTTCCAGTCATTTGACTTGACTTTGTTTTTGAAAGCCATGTTAATGGCCGAGGTGATATAGGATTCGCGCGCGGACATTTTTGATCATAGCTTTGTGACCGGACTAAATACAAATTGAAACTTTTAAAACAAGTAGGACGCATTGTGATGAGCCATACTGTTCTAGGTTTTGCATTTTGAAAATCAAAGTAAGAAATATTTACATAAAACCAATTTTTTTTTACCTTGACCTGACCTTGTGAAATGACCTCAGATGAACAAACATATTTCTGTTTGCTCGCCCAGTTGTTTACCTACACACCCATATAAAGTCGCAAGCTTTATCCTGAAAGCATTATAGATGTCATTCATTTTTTCTTCTACCTTGAACACTGTTTAAAGTGGCCTGGGGCTCCTCCCAAAAACTTGGCCTGTGTCCGCTCCGAACCGAAATGAAATTACGAACATTTTGCGTAATACGTAGGACAAATTGGTAGGAAAAGTCAGAAAGTTTAGAGAAGCTGCTTCAAGAACCGTGGAAATGGCTAGCAAAAACCGGAGGGGTGCTTCTGAAGCTCCTTCCCCATACAGGAATAAAGTTAAACCCTATTGGGTCACTCGATAGTTCTCCGAAATTTTCTTCCTTTAGAGGGGGCAGAGATGTGGTGCCGGCATGACCGCTCCCCGTTTCGCATTAGACCCATTGTCCTCTGTCCTTGGGATGTTTAAAAGTGCAGTGCCCAACCCACGGAGCAGGACGCAACATCACCTTCCTGGTAATAAATCGCGCGCCGCGCCGTCCGGCCACCTCACCTGGAAAACACTCCTCGATCGGCCTTCATGATCTCCCTCGTGGAAAGGTTCTTGAGCGACCCAGATGTATCCTTTGGCTGGTGCTTGCCCAAGACCTGGACACAGATGCTGCCGTTCTGGAGGTACTCAACCAGCTGCTTGGTTGCCGTCGGAAACTTGTACACCTTCTTGTCGTTGAAGACGGGGTTTGTCGTGTCTCGGATCTTCTTGGTACTGTGTTCATCCTCGAGGTACACCTTGTACTTGCAATAAACATCCTGTCGCAACGATTCAGCAACAGGCTGTTAGTATCCGAAGCAGCGCTCAGTGCTCTGCTCTGCTCAGCTTAACAACTAACCAAGAATTGTGAGCATGCACAACACCCACGAATCGGGAAGCAGCAGATGTATGGCAGTGACAATCCAGACTCGTTCCTTTTGGTTCAAGGGCACATAATGTACTTCTGTGAGGCGAGATGGCAGAGGATAGCAGCATTTCGTTACTTCAGCTACAAAAATGCTTCCCGCTCACAAGTCACAGGGTATCAAACTTTTAGCCAGCACAGCTCACCGTATATTTGTTGGGAAGACCTCGCACTGACAGTACTTTGACGGCAAAATTGACGTCCTTCCCGATCAGCATGTCAGGATGGTCAACGAATTGGTCATCCTCTTCAGTGTATTCCTTTCCATCGGCATCGCATGGAACCACGTCGATCTGAAAAAAGAACAGTGCATGCATGTGCATTAAGCACCAAACGTCGTCCTCCGACTTGAAACGGGTTGTAACAGAAACGTGTGAATTTATGACCGTTAAAAAATACGGCTACACCTTGTTAATACGTCACGCAACACATTCATGACCAGCGAGCAGTCGACAGCAAGTATCATTCTGTTTCCCGATGCTGCTAGTAGCCAATTTGGAGAACGCAAAACGTCGTAGGATCACTTAAGGTACGGGATGACGGAAGCTGACCCTACATGCTTCGTCTAAATCATACCTAATTCTATGGACAATACCAGTAAGCAGTCACACATTCCCTGAGGACGATCTTTAACGCAGCGATCCGTGAAGTTCCCAGTTTATAAAGGTTTATTCTGTATTGATTCGTCCATCCGTGTTATGAACAGGAACATTTTGCTGTCACGATATTTAGGATCAAAGAAATAATAAACAGACGTTGTTTCGCGTTTTCTATCCGACCGTAAAGATTCTAAACAGCAGCGGGTTCATATCAAAAGTAGAAGTCCTCTCATCTACACGACACCGCCGCATGTTAATCTGCGTGACCGGTCCTGACCAGGTGCTCGCTGATTGGCGGAAAGATAAGGAGAACAATGCCCCAGCCAACTGACCTACCTGTCGCAAATAAAGCAAAGCATGTTGAATAAGAAGATTCGTATCATCAGAAACGATGCATCCAAATTGCCTGGTTCCGTTGCCACGAACGGTGGCGTCCTCAACGTCAACTGCCATCTATGAGCGAAAACGGAAACCGAAGTACTCACGTTGATCACTCCAACTTCTGTGCCACGGTAGTTGTTGATGTCGAGCTGCTCCCTGAGCTCCACTCTGAAGGCGATTGGCAAGAGCGAAACCTGGCATATGCCAATCAGTACCTCCGTGTCGGCAGGCTCTTTGAATGGATCTTGTTCCTGAAAAACCACCGATGACGAGTCCTCTCGTTGCTCGTCAAAGCATGATTAATGCTATTTTCTTTCATCAGGTATTTCGCTCTCGTTAGGGCAAGGTTGTTGCATGTCCTGTCAAGATTCGGTTCGTCTACCAGCTGCTGGGGACACGTAAGTTTACCATCCACGTGCCTAAAATGCTTGGAAAATTACGAAATAACCTGCAAGACCCCTGTGGACAAACTACAAACCAGATGATAAAAAACTACTGCCCTGCAATCCGTTCAGTCATGAAGTCTCACGCCTACCTATCTGGCTCCTAAACTGCTATGAGAACAGTTCCAAAGTCAGCATATTTTTTAATCGAACGGCCTCCATGTCAAGACCAACCTAACTGCCCTTTTTCGACCACTAACCTCTGGTAAATCCCACTCCTCGTCGTCCTCGAAATTTGCATACATCTCTCGCATCAGATACAGCCGATTACGAAATTTGTCCCTGGGCCACACGTACTCGGCTTTGTTCGCCAGGTTTTGCATTTTCACGCACACCTGCAAAAACAGCCCAAATGAAATTAATTATTTTGGGACAATGTCATCGATATAGTTACTGATCATAGTTCGTGCCAAGATGAAATGCAGGTAACATGCAGTCATAATGTTCCAGTCTTTGGAAATCATTAGGCATAGCAACCTTTTAATCCCCGCCAATGAGTTTGAAACTTGGTATTAAGTTATCATATCGCAAAATGTTCAACTCCTGGGAGAAGATGAAGGTCTGGCAAAACCCCCCAAAAATGAACATTGGCGGCGTTAGCGATTATATTGTGAATACCCCATACCCCACACCCCTTTGTTCTTTTGCGTGCGCAAAAGAACAGACTAAAAGAGACTCTATCGGAAACCCAAACTTGCAAAAAGAGTCCAACACAATGGGCATCTTCTGGTTCTGAGTCCCTTCCCTAGTCGTGTTCGTGGTAACGATATCCCTCTCTATCCATCACATGCTCCAGCTGCCAAATATCCAGAAGAGCTCTTGACCGACCTCTGTCCTGCCGGCTGTCTTCCCAACGACCTGTGGCGATACCAGCAGTATCTCAAACTTGACTCGCTTGTCCAGCTCCTCCGAGATGCTGTTGGCCTCCTCCACGGCAGGCATGATCTCCAGCAGGTCCTCCTGGAGCGCCGCCTGGTCTGGAGAAGTCCGGAAGAGGTGCGTGATGAGCGATTGGATGTGCTGTGTCGGTGTCATGAGAAGTCTAAGAAAAAGCCGTGCTATTTAAGGAACTGATTCTGTTTACCCAGTAGCTACCCGGCACTTATTTTTAATGAACGCACAAAAGTTAAAATGGCTCAGTTGTCATTCCATGCTAACTCAACCGGTGAAAGGTACAGCTGTACACACTGCCAACTCAGAATTTAATGGAATGACTTGTACAATGTTGTCTCACGCCGTGGTCACGATTCTGATGTTTATAGGCTTCTTTGATCAACCATTCGCCTTTGACAGTGACTGAGTGACATCAAAATATGACAACACAGCATGCAGCGCATCTTAAAATGCGCCATATCTCAGGAACCAGTACGAAAACTTTACGGATCTGAAAACGGCGTCATTTTGACAAAAACACTGTGTTTTAGGCTTTCTGCAACACGGTGTTAAATAACCCTGAAGCCGGCCGTGTCGAGCTTTGCGAGCGCTGGCCTGAGTCGTCGGCGCACGTCCGGCGACCAGGCTGATTGCTTATCTCGTCCACTAGATGGCTGTTCTGTGAACAGGTCCGCACAACAATATAGAACACAGTTACAGTTCATCTGTGTTGTAGGCATTTGAGGAGATATTGGATTGTGGCATGTTTCAGAGATACAGGCAGCAGGTGTGCTCTTTCGTCGTCGGCCGTCGTTGGTGCATCCGACTCCGCATATTTTAAACGTTTTGTACAATGCAGTTGATGACGTATCATGCCCAGCTACTCTGGTCTCAGCTACTCTCATTCTGAATGTGTGCAACCCTCTGGTATCCTTGATGGACCTGGCTGCCAATAACCCTTGAACTTGTTCGCCGTCCCTGTGATGTCTGCTTTGTCATGTAGATGAAGTCGATTCCTGAGCACAGAATGACACGGCACATGTTTTTATTAGTTGGCGCTCAGACTGACGATTTTGTTTGTATCGGAATAAAGGTAATGTATGCCTTAACATTTTTTTTTTATTGGCAAGTTGATTGGAAATATTGGAATTCAAATGGTTGGATGTACTAATACTTGATACATGAGATATCTGAGTGCATGCCACACGCCTTGACAGCTGACAGATACACTTTGCAGTTTGAATATCAGGGCAGTTATCGATACATAATAACCTTGCATGGTGATTTTGCAGAAATCGCACATGGCCTGAGATGTGCATATTTGTTCGGCATCTGGTCGCTGTAGGCTGGCACGCGCCGTCAGACGTTTGACGGTCCCGCCGATTCCGCCACACGGACCTTTTCCTTGACAACTGACTAAGAAATGACACTCACAATCTAGGCCAAAATTTTCCTGATCCAAACACATGTCTCCAGTGATGTATTTGCTCGTGTGCTGTGCAGCGTTACCGTCAGATAAATGGTGGATTTTCATGATGCCTAGATGTTTGAATTTCAGGCGATTAATTACCTCTGCCTGGGAAGTATATACGAATTCAGTATTGTGTTGAGTGCTGTCGCTGATAACACAAACCACACAGTTGCTAACTTTTATAGGTGCACCAGCAGTGGTCGTACATGCAACGAAAAGGGCTGAAGGGTCACCTGGGCGTTTTCCCAGTGATAGCTCCGGACTTTGTCTTTCATTACAAATGAGTTATTCTCCATAAATTCTCTATTCGCCATTGCTCCATCTGGACGAAAATTAGTTTTCAAGTCCCTTAGGGAGGTGACTTGCACCTCAGCAATGCTAGTCACCTCCCTAGTGTGGCGGCGACGCAGTTTAACAATGAAATTTGTTAGAGCGTCGATGAACTCCTCCACTCTTTGACGCATCGATACTTAAGCTGTCCTGTCAGTGCCCACCTACTGCATGTATTTCACCTCATCTACTTCCGACAGCTGTTCCATATCAGACAAATATTTTATTAGAACAGATTCGTCGGGGCATCTCTCGCATCTTCCAAGCATGCAATGTTCGATGCAAGTAGTGCTCACTGTTTTTACTGTACAGTCAGTTGTCGTTACATCGGCATTAATTGCTGTTACCATGAGTTTTGGATTTTGATGGTAAATCCACACACAGATGGGGTGTTTGCTGCCAACACGGGCGGTACACATCATGGAGGAACTAGCCAATGCTGAGAATGCTTTGTTGTTGCTGTTGTTTTGTCTTTATATTGTTGATATGCTTCTCTTAGATTATACAGAATCGGCCGATTTTTATGGTGATTTTTCTCATCGTACTGACTTCGCACACTCCCATCTTTTTCCCAGGGCAAAGCCTGTTGATGTCGTCTCGCTCGTGAAATTTTTGCGCAGTTGAAAACATACTGAGACGATTGAACCAACGACGACCGATGACGAAAGTGAACACCTGTCGCCTGTGTCTGTAAAATATCGCACAATCCAATACTGTCTCAAATGCATGCAGCACAAATGAACTGTTGCTATGTTTACTATTGTTGTTTGGCCCTGTTCACAGAACAGCCACCTAGCGGACAGGATAACTAATCAGCCCGGCCGCCGAACGTGCGCAGAAGGTGCGCCAGCGCCTGCAAAGCTCAACACAGCTGCCTTCAGGGCTATTTAATATTACGTTACTACCAATGTTCCACTATACTTGATAATGAATCTGGAGGAGAACTGCAGGTAAATTACGAATATCGAGGTTTAAAGAAAGTCACTTGATACCATTTTTCATAAACCGCAACTGTTTATTTTGGTTATGCAAAACAGAGCTGAACGACTTCTGAAAATCTGTTGTCTTGCAGACAGCTTAAAACGTAATGTTCTGTCTAAATAACGTTTTCTTCAAGTCTGTGAAATTCGTACTGGCTCCAGGAATGTAGTGCATTTTCAGGTGCGCTGCCCGCTGTGACGTCATATTTTGACGTCACTGTCAACAGCGAATGGTTGGTCGAAGAAGTCTATTGCCATCGGAATCGTGATCAGGGCACGAGGCAGCCCCAAACACACCATTTAATAGAATATGAGATGGCGATTTGTACTCAAACGTTGAATTGGCATGGAATGACCCCCAGATTTACTTGTGTTATTAATATTGGACATCTACTAAACACCTTGTGGACTTGGCAGATATTACCCGGATGATATCACGAAAGACACCCATCGTCTTCAAGCATTTATGTTAGAAACAGAGTCACAAGAGACCACAGGAGGGTCTCTGGGTCCAGTTCGTGAAGTGCGTCAAGTGCCAAGTGACCTCATATTAACAATCTTCTGTTAAAGCATTGCTGGCAAAACGGAAGAAAACTTTGTGGGAAACCATTTGATGATTCAGATGCAATGGATAACAGTGTACCTGTGCTTCCGGCGTTGCCGATTTTGAGACCGCTCTTAGATGCAATCTCGGACTGGGCATACTCGTAGTTGATAGTAGGATACTTTTTCTTCGTCTTCTTAGCCTCTTCTGGGTTTGCGAAAACCCAGATCTGCGTGCCTCCAAAGACCAGCCTGGAAAAAAACTATCACGTCAAGGAAAGACTGTAAATTCTGCCGACTTATAACGACTCGGTCTTTGCTATGGTCCACCGTACCGAGAAATCCAAGTCTTTCTGTGCACCGCGTCTGGTCAGCCACTCTCGAGTTTATGTTTGTGTGACGACATGCGCTTCAGCTGTCCGAGTATCGTCGTTTCGACTGTGATACTCCAGTATCCTTCTCGAGTGCGACAAACTACCACTGGCGCAAAGTCAGTTTAGCATCACGGTTCTCCATGCGATTAGCAGCATGGTACTCGACACGGACGATAATCCGAGAGCAGCGCCGACCTGTCGTTGTGGCAAAGCGTCGTCTCGCCCTGGATAGGAGAACCGTTCACCAGCACGCGACACTCTGTGCTGCATGGCTTGACGTTGACCTTGCTGGCTTTGCTGTCGAGAGTGATGATGGCGTGCCTCTCTTGGATCCTGCAACACGCCAACAACAACTGACAATCAATACATGCTGATACGCGCCGCACCGCGAAGCGAAATCCGCCTTTCTTATTCATGTAGTCGAACGACGTAGTAGCAAGCCTTCCAAGGGATGAAACTTCCTGCAAGAAGGCACGAAGCGCAGTGTGATACAGTCAGGACTAGTCGGTACGTGAACACCGTGAGTAATGACGAAATCGCCTGTGGGAATGGTCCGGCGCGATATCGGGACAGGACAGCAGGACGACTCCGGATCCTGCAGTAACCCACGACTTAATCTGAGGGCAAAACAGTCTTCGGTGTTGTGGGAAATTGTTCTGAATAGAGACTGCTTAGCAGAAAAGAACGTTCTAAATGGATGGAACGAGTTTAAATCATGCGAAGTGAACGGGTATGCAACAAACCTATTTGAAGCCCATAAAAACATTACATACAAAAGATGTGTGTTCATAAGGAGCGCTTAGGCGGGTTTTTCACTGACATATGGAGGGAAATGGAGGGTTTGGCGACATAAATACTCGGTCATAAAAAAAGAACATTGTACGGATCTGGACCACAGAGCTGCTTTTTAGACAATTGTGGAGTGGTCCTCACTTGCGTGGCGCAAGATGGCTGGCAAGAGCATCTTGAAATACACATCATTAAGAACACAAAGAGAACATTTTCAAATGCGGCTGGCATTGCAACACTAAACTTTCTTTTCGGTGCAGCTAGCACATCTTCGCCATTACATGGGCATGGCCTTTCAGAAAAAAATGGTGGAAACCAAAGGCGCCGACAGGATTTTGCTCAAAGAGAAAGCGGTTTGAAAAGTTTAAGATCCGTCGTTCGTCGGGGGACTTACAAGTGACATGTCACGCCGGATTCTACGTTTGAAGGCAGCGTGTTTAAAACTTTAAATGGAAGATTTTGAACTTTTGCTTCAGACGTCGGTGTAAATCCCGATGAAAACCGAAAAATGCGTGCAGGTGGCAGAAACTCACTTTAGCCCTTTTCCCGTATGAGGAAGTGGCTTCAAAAGACCCTCTTCACCTTTTTACTAGCCATCTCCAGGCTTTTTGAAGCAGCTTCATGAAGCTTCATGCTCTATCCTCCCTATTCTTCACGCGTATTAATCCCTTTATGTTATTTCATTTTTCCTAGCGGCGGAGCCAGGCCACGCTTTCGACGGGACGTCAGGTAATCTTTGACACTGTTAAAGGTAGAAGAAAAATGGAACTCAAAAATATTATTGTTCATCGCAGGTCATTTTCCAAGGTCAGGTCAACGTAAAAAGTAAAAAAACATGTAAATATATTTGATGTTAGTTTCTAAAATGCGAAATTCGAAATACAGATTACTCAGCACAGTGCCCTCTATTTGTGGTTAAAGTTTAAGTCGATATCAGGTCGAGTCACAGAACTATGACCTAAAATGTCCCCGCGCGTAACCTATACCACGAAGGTCATGAACAGGACTTTTAGAAATATGATCAATTCAAACGACTGGAAACATTTTTAAGCACAATGGAAAGAACTCGAGGCCATTCCATGTGACCTTGAGATTATCTGAGGTCATTTAATGGCAAAGCTGGTATACTGACCTGATGAACATGCGACCATGATTGTTCCCTCTTTCTCATACCCCTGGCGCCGCTTTTCCCAAAATCACACAAACAATATAGTACAGTTTGCACTTCTGAAATATAACGGACTAGTAGAGGCTAAAAAAGATATCTTTCTTTTATGTTGACTCAGTTTTTAAGAAACAGTCCTCCCATTTTCCAAGCCCTGTGAACGCGCATAAATCTCGTCAAAATTCCGAATGTGTAGGTTATTGGGCAAAATCCCATCCGATTAGCTCTCGATCCATACCAGTTGCATCAAAATCAGCCAATAAACAACAGAGTTATAATGTATAATAAATAATTATATATATACAAGTAAAAAAACCACCACTATGATGTTTTGCCCACCCCCCGTATCCATCCCTTTGAAAATGTTCAAAATTTGTTTATAAATAATGTAGTTCACGTCACTGAGAATCGATTGTTATTTGTTGTGATGAAATCGCACTGGTAGTTCTCGAAATCTCGGGGGGAGGGCTAATAAGCCCACGCCCCATACAGAAATGCGCGTTTTTCGTTATCAGTACGGGAACAGGGCTAAGAAGGCGAGGACTTTGCGGCCCACGCCACTGACTCGGTAACTTCGAAGCATCCGCTGAGTCAGCACGGACCTAAGCATAATCTAGCGCCATATTTGGGCCCGAGCTATGTGGGCTGGACAGCGCTGTGCACGGCACGGTCGGCACGTGCGGCCCTTTGTTTGGGCATCCGCATCTTTCACGGAGGTGTGAACATTTACATAAGGTATTGGTCGGGCACTGGGACCACTGTGTATCCATGCCGATGTTCTCAAATCATGCAAAGCACCAAACAGTCTCTCGTTCAATGCTTACTAGCAACACGACTTGTTTTAAAAGTCAAAGCATATCCGTTTGCCAGGGTCTAGACGGCAGCACGTATCGAACTGCCATCCTGCCATGGGAGAGAACCAGGCACGAGCGTTGATCACAGCGCAACGGGGCATCCGGAATCGAAAACTGCGACGGTTAGGCGCCTTCCATTACCTACGTAACGGACGGGAGAGGGCACGAGTTTCGTGACCGGCGTCACGCCTGAAAGACGGGCACAGCGCGGAAACGCCTATTACAGCAAGAGGGGATACACGAACCTAGAAAATGCGTTACGTTATTCACGCAAGAACTCTTAGAGACCGACTCAGCAAAGTGCCTTATGGCTGTCAGAGAACTATCCACTGTGCTGCCTACTGCAATTACCGCGTTACGCCTGATCGAAGTCGGAGTCGCTACGGCCAAGGCCAGACGTTTCCGCACCGTGGCAACCATGTCATCGGGCGGCATGACTTCGTGCATCTCACTGTCAGGTGACGAACCTATGGAAAGGGCCTTATTAATATTTCTGCGTTGCAGACTAGCTGGTTGGGACTGTAATTTGGGGCACGAATTGTATGCAGCGTATTGAACCAGGGCTAACATTGCCATCTTTACTTAATTATCTAAAATACTACCGCACTGCTTTGGACCTTCAAGTGAAGTCAGAAATCAGGTCACTTATTTCTCAGTCATGATTCATCGACCACAAGGCAGCGCCGGAAGGCACAACTTGGCCCCTGATGCATTGAGCCGGACAAAATAACCGTACCACGACGGTGAGTCAGCACTGTGCGCCGGACACTGTAACCTCAGGGACCCCACCAGCGACCTCCGCAGCGTTGAACTTTGCCGCTGTCCTGGTTGCCATGGCTCGTGCAGCTCACGGGTCTTTTTTGGCGGGTTATTTTGCCGTGAGACCTAATCGCGTGAGTTCGCGAGTCGCGTTCTATGGCCTTTGCACGCTTCCCGCGATGTGAAACAGAACGTCACCTCACTCGGGCCCGAGCTGTTTCTGCTGCAGCTTTGTTTAGTTTTATATGAGTATCGATTGCGCTCCGACGTTCGCCGTTGCACTTTCTGTGTCGTCCATTGCCATCAGCTGAAGTAGCGTTCGCCTGCCGGCGGCTGTCTGGACAATGTCGGCTGGCTTAATAACCGTCTTCTATTGCTCGACTAACGACAACCACTTGCGGGCACGGCGCTACAGTCTAAATATGCGCTGGCACCCTGTGCAGCTGTTACCTGATGGTCCGCTGTTGAGCCGCCCGCCGTGCGGCCGCGCCCAGTCTAACTTGCCGGCCTATCTGACCAACTTATAGTTCCCCGTCAAACACATCCCACCGAACGGCCAGGACACGGCCAACTTGTAGTTCCCCGTCAAACACATCCCACCGAACGGCCAGGACACGCCAGCCTATTGACCGGCCGACTTCGAAAACAGCCCGACTCACACGCGTCAGCGGAACCATGCCCCGGGGGCATCCGGGGCCGAGAAACGCTCCCGCCGACGCAGCCGCGGTCAGGCGGGGCACTGTCGACGCCGACATGCTGATGTCGTTCAAATAATCGGCTGGTGATTGAAGGGAAGGGCTCGATTTTTATAAAAGGCTCTCGGAAATGTGTGTACCATCAGTCCATTGTTAATCGTGGTCATGTCTCATCCATGCTGCCCCCCCCCCCCCTCCCAGTTTGTAGCTCCAAGGACTCTACTGTGCACAAACTTTTTAAAGTGTTTTAGTACTTCGCAGAGTACTTTAAGCCTATTCTTTATCATAAGTTGCTGACCAACACTTCTTAGCCATTGTCTGAATTGTCGGGTATTTGGGAAATCCTGTACTGGTTCAATAATTACGTAGAATTAGCACATGTGGCAGCACTGTTGATGAAGCATCCATTGGCAAACTGACATGGCCAGTGTCATTGTTGTCGTCTCTGAATCAAATGTGTTTACAATGATGCTTCAGGCACTGCGTTCTTGTAGCATATTTTTTAATACTGATTTCTATATCTCCTTAACACTGCGCCGCAAGAACCTGTCATTTATATGATAAGTTTTCGTTTTGTGTTGCCGCGTTGGATCCGTTTTCGTTCTTCCACTGATCATTGCTGACAAGCCAAGCCAGGAATAATACATGACATGATTCGTACGTTGCAAGGGACTGATAAGAATGGCACGTCAGCATCATAGACTAGAAAGCATTTCAGGCCAACGGCAGAGGCCGTAAATCCTACAGGTGTACGGACGCCGTCGGTGACAGAAATAACTGATGAAGCATGCAGCTTAGTGGCACAAGGCCAATAGGCGGAAAACAGCATTTAGCCCCCAATGTTCGAGGGCTTTTCGCTGAGTTCCTCGTTAATGCATCTATTGTGGCTTAGTGGTTTCAGTTATTCAGGATGCTCCAGGACACCATAATTTGGCACTTGCGTCTCCTACGAGGGATCCGGTCTTAACGTAAAAGAATTGGCTTATGGCAGGAATTATGCCGTACTGTACCAGGGATATCTAGGCGGTTCGTAACCGCCCGTGCATAGTTACGCATGCATTTCAAAGGGGAAATCCAGGTCCGTGAATCCGTACCTAGGCTAATTTTATGAGCCCCAAGCGAGCTCCAGCCTAGAAGCAACAAAGAAGACGAGGAGTCTTGTCGATCTTATCAGTAGGGAACATGATGTCAGCCTGAGTGCAGCGCAGTGACAACAGATGAATTTGGACGAATGCAAGATAACGATATTTGTGGTGTCTGAGACACAGCAGTGTCAGACAACGTCTTTTTTAACTTACCAATAAGGTTCTTGCCACTTTATTAGGAGGTTTAAAAGCGATATGGTTGCTCCTGGGGTAGCAGTTTTCACAAGCAATGGGGCAACGTTTCAATGCCGTTGAAACTTGCTCATTGCTTATCCGATGACGACACGTAGAAAACTGCCCACTCCTTCGCAAAAGCATAGACACAGAACAAGTGGGTGTGTGGGTGCCAGAAAAACCTGACGTCCGGTACCTGTGTGAGGGTGCCAGCTCGGCCTGATATCCGGTACCTACCCTGGTCCAACCATGGTGATGTCGCTCTCCTTGCCCTTGCGATTTCCGACCTCAGTGATCTTCTTCTTCAGGATATGGACGATCCGGCCGGTCAGCATGGGGTCCATGTTGAGGTTGAAGATGTGAGGCTTCTTGTCACGGTCCTTGTTGGTCGCTAATGACGCATTCTGAAGAGGCAATGTGTCTTATTCCAGTGCCATCGGTTGTTGAGCCAGACATAGAAAGGAAAATGACCGCAGTGACATTGTTCTGCATGACTCACGGAGGCTGCGTTAAGTTTGGCGGCCCTCAGCTTCTCTTCATACGACTTCTTCATGTCCTCTGCCTCGCGTTCATTCTCCAGCATTTGTGCTTTCAGTTCGTCTTCTATCTGCTTCCGCATCTCGGAAATTTCTGATGGAAAGATGAACGGGTAGTACAGAAGACGGCGAATGCTACCAACCGATTAGTAATTGCACACCAAACATCTATCACCGAATTTCAATCGGCGAGGCCCACACTGAGTAAATACAATCCACTGAGGGTGTGGCGCTGACTGTAACTTTTTCAGTGTGCTCTGACGAACTAAACACGAAAGGAAGGGGCCTTCCTTCGCTGCCGGCAGACGCTGCTGACCTGCCGGCGACATGCCCTTGGTGCTGCCGATGTCGATGTTGCCGGTTTTCATGGCGGCGCGAAGTCGCTCGTTCTCCTCCTTCAGCTCCCGCAGCAGCTTTTCGGTCGGGTCCTCGTTCACCACGGCCTTCGTTTTGATCTGCTTGGCCCGGTCGGCTGCCGTTGGAAAACGGTGGGAGAGAGTGCCGTCAGACTGACGATAAGATAGAGATCGCTCACGGGGGGAGGAGGCGATAGAGAGTTTGTGATAGCGATGTGCGATGGGTGAACAGGTCAGCAGCGGGGCTTCAGTAGGATGCAGTCACGTTAGGAGAGTAACGGTGTGACGATTAGTGACAAGCTCGTTGGTTCAGCGCTGAGATGATGGAGAAGGGGCACGTCATAGGAGCATTGGGAGGACGACCGAAGGGCGCTGAGCAGGACGAATCAGTCCAGAAATGTCGCACGAGTTAAGATAATTAGACTTCCCTTTGACTGTTCATGAAAAACCGCCAAGCAGCTTGGGCTGCGCGGTATGGTCGACGACCGGGACACTGTCGGATGGCTTATCGGCGCAGCCAAACGTCCTGGGCTGTGTTTACCTGGGCTTTGTTTACCATGCCAGACGATAGGACGGTGGCGGCCCTACACTGCAGTTACTGTGTTTATCGCGGCGGCAACCCTTCGCTATAATCCGTACTGGTTTGTTTCTAATGCCCAGCAGCTGTCAAACAAACATGGCGTATCGTAGTGCAAGGAGAATAATGACATGCTGGCAGTCACTCGTTGTAAAATTTTTCCGGGGCACTCTGAAGATAACGAGAGTTTTACGAACAGACCTGTGAAGCAAGCTAGACGCAAATGGCCGTTTACTGGCGAGGAAAAACGGAGTCTACTTTAATGTAACTGATCAGCAGGCTTCGAGGTCACCAAAGGCCATGATGAAATGCCACTAACGGACTGATGATCAGCGTCGCCCACGAGCGCCGGACTGATCGAGGCCACCGGTGCCATTCCCCCGCGGCGCGGGAGGCCCGAGCAGACTTACCGTATCGCAGTGTGGAGAGAGTCTCCTCGTAGTTGATATCGGCAGGAGAGAGGGCGGCCACCATCACCGTTTTCGAGTTGCCCATCAGCGCGTTCTGCAGGAGTCGCGTCAGGGCAGAATCTCGGAACGGCACCCGGGTCTGGGGAGAGGTGACAAGTCAGGTCAGACGCCGTGACCTGAGGTTGGCGGCAGCCGGCTCGGGGCAAAATCCCGGAACGGTTTCCGGGTCTGGGGGATAGGACACGTGACAGGTCAGACGCTGTGACGTGACCTCAGCGGTCGTCGGCGTCTAAGGCGTGACAGAGATCATGTTATGTTTTGAAATACACGCGATAAAGCTGCGTGTTATCGGGCGGGTTTTGCAGTCCCTGAGCTTTACAATGGGATGCAATAAGGCATGATAAAGAGGGAGATATGGTAAGACGATGTCTATGCATGACATCACTGTTAAGAGCTGAATTTATTTGGATCAGATCCCTTCTGGCTTATTCCACTACACAGGAAGAATAGGGGAAGTGACCAACATATTTTTTTTGCAGCTCAGCTAACTTCCCCGTTATGTACCAGCATATCCTGAGCCTGCATCGCCCAGTGCCAAAGGACCTCTGCAGCTGCGCAGGCGACGATGGAGCTTTCACCAGATATTTATTGCGCTTAATCAATTCTTCTCCCTCACACAAAGCAAGCCAATAGCTCTCTGACCAATAACTCAGTAGCGTGCAGATGCTTACTGAATAGCCCGTCACTGCACAGTCCCACTTTACGAGTCCGAAATATCATCCTGTCAAGCGATAATCGAATCTGTGTTGAAAGGAAGTTTGCAGGCAGCTGCAGCTGTGAAGACGTGTACTGCGAACTGGAACCATCCCGCACGTGGACAAGACGACAAATTTCGGTCAACTTCTTTGGCTTCCAAAACATAGTGCGCAAAATGCTATTCTTTGTGGTTGCCGCTGGCACATTGGCTCTCGTTGAAACGTATCAGCCATGGTATCGTAACGTTTTTTGCGACTTTATCTGTTCGCGTGGCATCATTGAACAATGTTGTCCAGCTCAGCCTTGTTGTCTGAAATCGCCTCACGACCTTCGTTGAACGTTGTCTGCAATCTGCAGTGAAAAATTAACTGTAACGTAACTTGCGTCCGTATGTTGACATGAAACGGTACGGCATTGCCGCCCAACGTGATTCTGTGTGTGCGGCAGACCCCGTACTCCAGCCCGACCCGGCAGCACGGCCTCACCTGTTGTCCTGCAGCGAGCTCAGTCAGGGCGAAGATGCACTGGCTGAGGCAGGAGAGCGACTTGTTGATGGAGGCCCCCTCCCTCAGCCGTTCACCGGTGGCACCCGAGCTGTCTGCCCGCTCACTGTTGGCAACAATCAGCCACTGACGTCGCACGTAGTCTCTGGCGTCACTGGCAGCCTCGGACGTCACCAGCGGCCACTGACGGTGCTCACAGTCCCTGGCGCTGATGGTAGTCTCGGAAATCACAGACGTCTGGCGAGAACCACTTACCGTCGCCGAAGCCACCGACAGGCTGTCGGTGGTGACGACGACTGTTGGTGTCGGTGACGGCAGGCCTGTCGATGGTGTCGGTGACCGAGTTACTCCCAAAACGTTGGCGGCTCCATCGTCAGTCACTGCGGCTCTGACAGTCACCGACGTATTTGGTAGTCTCTGACGTACCTGGCAGTCACAGACGTCCTTGGCCGTCCACGGTCAGCTGAAGGTTATAACCATCTCGTAGGATTGACGTATTTTGCATAGATACCACCTTCGTGAGTTGCCGTTGATGTCATCGAGGTGGTATTGGATTCCAGAAGAGCTTTATTGAAACAGAGGAGTGTGATTGTACCTGGCTGCTGCTGTTGTTGGTAGACAGACTTTGTGCAAATAGGAGTTCGCAAACTGATTCTTTCCCGAAAATCATTCTTGCACCGAAAGAGGACTTTCCATGATGTGATTGCAGATTCTAATCCAAACTGGCCGTACTGAATATCGTTGGCCACTTACAACTGAAACGCGTTAAGCCACGCGTCTCACATTCATACCCGAACAGTGCAGCCGTCAGCCCTCCCACCAAAAACACTCTGCGGATACTGTCCGACTCTCCGTTTCGATTTCGTGCCGTGCCCGCAGATGGGCCCCAGTTCCGTGCCTACCTGCCGGCCAGGTCAACCAGGTTGACGATGGACGTTTTGGCCGTCTCCTGGCCAGCGGCGTTCCTCTGCTTCTGCGTGAAGTGGATGCCGACGATGGTGTGCGCGCGAGACGAGGTCTCGTTCATATTGGTCGAGGCCACGGTGCGGTTGATGGTGCCCTGGTCCATCAGCGACTGGATGTCGGCGTAGGACGTCACCAGCACGTGCTTTAGACCCTCGGCTGTCGACGCATAATGGACAGTCCCGTGGTAGAGGGTTTGACGCAATGTTGACATTGACACAGATCTACATCGCGGCCCGTGTCAGGAGGAATGGATGAAAACTCGAAAGAGAAATGCCAGCCCAAACCAATTTCAATGTACACACATATATTATTATTTGTTGTGCCCGTTAAACCCGGCGTCGTTACGGTGCTAAGCTTTTTATGGCAAACACATATCTGACATTTTATGATATTTATGACATACTAAACTCAAAGAACCATTCAAAAAACCATCTCACAACTATAATACAAATTATAGTTCAAAAGAATCTTGAAAATTTCCAGACCATTAAAAGCAGTGATAGTGCCAAAATCAGCATCATGCTGGTAAAATGGTCGTCGGTCTTACCGTAGAATCCTTTCTTTGGATGTTGCCGCACTTTTAAGCCGGATCTGTGTTTTTTACTCGGCGATTCCGCCAGCAGGTCATGGACAGCCTCGTTGTAGATTTCCAGCATGCTGAATTTCACTTCGAACTGCACCGGCTTTCCTTCCGTCTGCTTCTGTTTGATGCCTTTGAAAATTTCTTCGCAGAATTTCGGCACAATACCTGAAATGACGCGGCGCTGAAAGGATTTTCATGTAACATGAAATGGAATGGAAATGAAATGGAACATGGAGCAAACGATATACTACCTGAAAGGGCAAGGAAGTCACAAAATGTGATTTCGCGGTTCAGGCACCATCGAGAACAAGTCATTCGCCATTTACCTGACCTTTTAACATGCCAACACTGCGTGTGTGGGTTTGCAATACATCCACCTGCTTCATTTTCAAAACCACGAATAAACAAAACACAGCACGCCTGCGACTGAGCTCAATGGTGCCAGAGTGTGGCGTGCTCTAAGACTTTGCGGAAGTCGTACAAGAAGCCGACGACCTCAGATACCATCCGCTCCTCGCGTGATCCAGAATCTGGCAGGATTTCCGGCGCTAACAGCTCCGGACGTTAACCTCTCCAGAGCCAGCCTAACATAGGACGGCCGCGCTGCATCGTCTGGGACCTTTATTGGGGCCGTATCCGATGACGGAGTAGGATTTTCCGGATCCTGTCTGGCCGTAGGCGAACAGCGTGGCGTTGTAACCGCTCCAGGCATTCTTCAAGATGCCCTGCCCGAGGTCGCTGAATACCTTCTCCTACAAAATAATATTGGTAACGCCATTAAAGACAGCGACAGCAAAACGACAAAAACGGCATTGACCACACGCTCGTCACCCTCAGGTCAAAACAGTCATATCATTTTAGAGATTTTGCTTGGAAAAGGCTCGCATCGTATGCGCCTGATATTCGTCACAGGATCAACGAAACAAGGGACACAGTTTACTTCCGGCGTCCCAGATGGCTTAATGCTGGCCCCTGTTCTTTCTTAAGTTTTCCAATAACAGTCTTTCTTTCCATCGACCATCCATCAAATCTGGATGGTTGATGGAAAGGCGTCGACAACGCTTTTTGTACGTTGTCGACGTAAAAGTATTTCGTGACATTACCTCTCCTGCCGATGGCACTCTGCTACAACAGGACCTTCATCGACTGTCAGCGTTGTCGACCAGATGGGACCTTGCTTTTAACCCTACCAAATGCAAGTCTCATGCGTTGAACGTCAGGCGCGCGTCTGTGCAGATCACCTCTTATTTTTCATGATTGATTACATATCCGTCATTATACAATCACAGAAGGGGACTTTATACATTATCAAAAATAGGAGAATGATGTTGTACAAGATTCTAAGGTTTCTTCGTCCCACATGTCTCGCATATTTTTAGTCGAGCCAACCGAGCTCCCGGCCTGTTAAATAGGTCTTTGCAGACGGGCTCAGGGACATCAAAATTCAGAAGGGGCGCTTTGTTTGCAGCTTATTTTGCATGTCAGACCCGATTTAAAATACTGCAGCGTGAACTGGGGGGGGGGGGGACCGATTCCTATACAGTGCGTGTCGATTGAGTGCAGCACAAGGTTCTAATTTGGATTTCATCCCGCGCATCCTCCGGACCCACCTCGAGTTCTTTGTCATACAATCATCTCCTGGCCTACTTCAGCCTTGCTTGAAACAAATGATTCCTAGAAGGAATAATGAGGGCATCAGCACTTATCCAAGTTTGACTTGAATAGTGCTTGCTGCATTTGCTGCGTTTTTATAAATGGTAGTTACAGAAATTGCCGTAATGCAGCACGAAAAAAGTGTTATCGACGGATGCATACAATAAACACATTATTTGCGTCGCAGATCGGAAACGAAGGTTCCACAAGAAATACAACAACGCAAAAAGGATTTTCCGGAACGCTTTGCAGTACCACGCAGCAAATGCACTTCCCAACATTGTCACAGTTGATCAAATACCTACAATGTTTGACTTCCATTGTGTTGCGTATGAACGCCCTGATTCGTAGTAAACAAACCGTACAGCGCCGCGACTGGCTGCGACACATCGCATCGCAAGCCATCCGTACGTTATCTAGTCCTAATGAAACACTAAGCATAGCACGCGATCGTGTGAAAAGGAATGTACCTCTGGAACGTGCATAGGAGTACACCTTGCAACACTGACGCAAGGCTTGATAGAGCACGCGAATGACTGCCGACACACTTCGACTTTGCACCGTTTCTGGACCTCGTCAGATCTGAGCCGTGACCCCAGCAGTCCCAGGACACATGGTCCGCTCGGACTCCGTCCCGGGGCATACACAGGTCAGTTGGCAGCCCTGTAAGCCAATGTGGCAGCCACGTCTCGGCCGTGAGGGACGCCGGCGACGAGGGCCAGTCTACCTCGGTCAAACCGGACGCGACACACCGACCCGCCCCATCGTGGCGACGTTCCCGGCCTATACCGGACGGTCACCGGACAAGCAGGTCGCGCCGACCCTGCCGGTGCACGTGTAAACATTGGTCCCAGCTGTCAGCCGGGCGTCAGCTGTCGCAGTCCGCACCAAGGCAAACGTGGCCGTCGCGGCGTGGCGACATTGACCTCAGGGACCACCGGGCTGGGTTGCGAAGTCGGCCGCATGCTTCAGATGCAGTGGAGCGGGATAATGTCCCTTTTACACGTTGTCGAGCCGGCGATATGGCGGTTGAACTCCAAAATAGAGTCGTAGCAAGTGCAAGGCGAGTGCGGCTTTGTAGAGGTCATGCGATATTGACGCTTTCAATACAATTTCATTTCAAGTCGAAACCGAGATTGATTTGTCTAGTTGTGCACGTTGTTTGGCTAGTTTTAAGGCTGCCAGACAGTTAAGGCACCCAACCGTGATGCCTTGGTTCAACTGCTTGCCACCAGTCTACTGAACTGGGTTCCTTCGTTAGCCCAGTGCATTCGCTTGAATTCGTCAGCCAACAAGCTGACGTTTGCTAGGTCACACAGTCCCAGAATTTCCTGAGCCTTGTGCATGCCGGAACGCGCCTGCCTCGAAGACGCAGCACGCTGCTGACAGGACGGCTTCAATGATAACAGAGGCAGCTGTGAGGGGCTATTACAGCTTAATCATTACATTTTGGCTTGCGGAGCGTGTTCGGCAAAGCAAGCTGCTCCGTTTGCCGCTTGCAGCAAGCGGATGATGTTCCTGTAGACCCCATACCGTTCCTGCAAACCGTCTCAACGGCGACATTCACCAAATCATTTTTTTCTTTGGGATCTGCTTAAGTGCACCCATGGTGTTGCGTTTCAGAGTGAAATGTCCTGAAATTGCTTGCATTAATTTGGCCTGGGTACCGCAATACCGCCCTGGCATGACAGGCTGCCTGTCGACTAAAACTGCTGTATCTGTATTTCTGGATTATCGTGCAAGGTAACTGATGGTCGATGAGGTAAGAAGCTACAATTAAAATGGTACACTCCGCTATTTTTTATTACCCCCTTTCCCTCGCTTTCCTTGCTTTGTCGTGGGCCATTGTTGTGCATTCCGCTGTCTCTAGAGCGCAGTTGGCGTGCCGTTGTCAATATTTGCCAGAGGTTCCAGAGCCGGAAATATGCAATGCGGCATTGAACGAGCGCTTTATGCGACGCCGATGGCAGACGGCAAAACACACGTGTGGAACATTCGGCGGGCGGGCCGCAGTTAGGGTCGGTGCCTCGACCGCACCTGCGGCCCTGATGGAAAACACCGCCCAGCGCCGAGTAAACAGGACGGGCCAGCCGCCGGCATCCCCGCCTGTCACCCTGGCCTCGGGCTCAGCCGGCCCGGCCTCGGTTTTTCTGGTCGGCGCACCGCTGGGCACACCGACGAGGCCGCGTCCTGGCGCGGCGGCCGGCGGCCCACCTGATCGCTGAACTTGCTGCCGTTCTTGTGCGAGGCGTCCGCCGTGAAGTAGCCGTCCACGTCCTTGTAGCCGTCGAAGGACCAGTAGGCGTGGTCGAACGTGAACGAGCGCGTCTCGCCGCCTGGCTCCGGGTCCCGGATGAACGTCGTGTTCTTGTTCATGTCGATGATGAGCTGGGCGGTGCGAGCTTTCTCGCGGCTGTTGTGCAGCGAGGTCAAGGAAAATGTCAGCTTAAGGCGGACGATTAGCAAACACTCCTTTGTCCCTTTCTCACTCATGTCAAAAAGGTGTTTTAAAGTTCGCATTGTTGCACAAATGACCTTGAAGCATTAGCTTCATGTGGTGTTTGCCTTTCGGTTATAAAACTAAAATGATAGACGGGCGGCTCAAACATTTACTCCGTATCGATTTCCAGGTGCTGCCGGTAATGATGGGGCAGTGCTCCATGCCGAGCACCAGCTGACACTGAGTCAGCGCCGGTCGGACGGCAGACCGCCCTGCCAGCACCGTGTCCCGCAGCTCCGGACCTGGACCCGACGGAAGGCGTCTGACGTCACGCCGCACAGGTCGCCCACTCTGGGCCCTTGTTGGCGGCCGTCTGACGTCAGACATCTGACATCACTCGGCGACAGCGCAGCGGCGTAGCTACCGGCCGGCGCCGGCGGATGCGCAGTCCGCCGCTGCGGCCCGGCCCCGGCCGCCGGTCCTGCTCGCCGCTTCCGGCGGCCGCGGCCCCTCGCACGCCCTGGCGACCGCCGCCGCCGCGACGTCACGTCACGTCACGGCGGCTTCCGGCCGCTCCCGAGTCGCCGACAGCGCGGCGCAGAAGAGCGGCGGGCGGCGGCCGGCTTTCGTGCAGGACCGCCGCCGGAAGTGGAGATTTTGGGGTGCGGGTGGTGATGTCATTCGACCCCTCCGCGGCGAAGATCGCTAAGGGGGCGTCCGGTTCGACTTGAGACGCAGAACGCCTCGTGGAGCGTTACTGCGACGCAACGGAAATAACGAGTGATCCATTACGGAAGATGCAGCTATTGAATTGTAAAGGCTTAGAGCGCGGCCTTGTCCCATTTGCCAGGGCGTTTCTTCACACAGTGCCCAACATACCATACAACTGCCTGTGACGCACGATAAAAGACACGGAGCTGTGCAATTTAGCGGCCGCACGTTTCTACATTACTGTGCTTCAAACTGGTATGCACATGCCCCTGATCTGTACACGGGTCAGGGTGTTGTGCCAGGTCGCAACACTGTTCCTAATGAAACGGAGGAAGTGCACGACGCTCGTTCGTCTCTTTCAACGTTGTAGTACCGCTCGTGCTAGTCGAAACGTTTTCAAGCACGCTAGTTTCCTGCGCACAAACCAGAAAGTGCGTACCTGTATTTACAGAGCTGGTTCACAGACATATTCGTTTGACTGATGGCCGGTGTACGCGTGTAAAGGAGGGTAGATTAATTTGCGAGGACCCGTTGGCGTGGGTGTGCAGATCTTGGCAATGACATGGTTTCTGATAACCGAGACGTAGTTTTCTCGTGCCTTTAAACGTTACAATGTGCCACTCAATGGGGGCCGTGTCGAGGAAACGGAGAGGGAAGGTACTTGCCAGCGAATGGCGTTGACATAACACGTTTCAGAAAGAAAAACCAACACCACCAGCATCAAACCGACATGGATGTACAACGTTCACCAGCACATCAAACCGCCACGAAGACCAGTGAATGAATCAGTGGTGTAAGTAAGCGCTCAAGGAACGTGATCTCCCCGATATAACTTCAAAACCCGCGCGCTCTCTCGCACCGCCCAGCTGCCCTGGCCGCCCGACTCCGTCGCGTTTCGCGGAGCGGGTTGGCGTGACCCGGCCGGCCCGGCGGTGGCCGGCCCGCCGACAGCACCCCGTCACGGCCGGCGGCGTCACGGGACGCCGCGAACGCCGCCTGCGGAGCCGCGGTCGACGGCGAGGCGTGCCGCGACGATCAATGTCAACGCGCGGCCGGCGGCAGGCCGGCAGCGGCGGGCGGCCGTCGGGAACAGCGCCGCCTCCGGGACCTATTACGGCCGCTCCATTTACGTTAGCCTTTGAAGCCCCGCCTGATGTATTTCATTACGGTGGCCGTTGGTGACGCTGAAGGCCGCCGTGACGTGGACGCGGATGTACTTACATGGGTGGGCATCTGGTTCTTGTCAGAGTTTTTCAGCGCTGTTTTGTGCCGATTCTGGTTCAAACGACGGACTTTGTACTGATGATTGAGATCTCAGCACTTTTAGGAAGCTCCGGTGATAAACAGATCCAAACCCTTGCTGTTATCCGCCTGGCATTTAGAGCGTCACCCATTCATAATGCAACACGACCTCAGTGACACAAAACTGGCGCACAATGTGTACGGCAACCATGTGCTTTCATACTGCAGGAAGGGGCCTGTTCTAGCAGTGTTCAGCCCTCCGCGCAAGGCTCGGACGACTTAAACGTGTTTATTCACTGACGGCCTGTCTCGCTGTCACGGCTGGGCCCATGGGACACCACATGCTAAATTGGACCTAGGAGCTGCACCAGACAGTCGAAATAGGGGACGTGCCGGTTAGCGACCAAACAGAAATGCGTTCGCGGCAGTGTACACATCATCATATGCAGAACACACATTGTCCGAAGCCGGCAGAAAAAGGATATGAATGGTCGCACGCGCACGGCGACTTTGACGTTCTCTTCGGTCATGGCGTCTGTGTTGAGCTGGCGAAGAGGGATTCACTGTTGCCCGGAGAAATCTTCAAGGCGGAACGACGCCCGTATTCACATGGAATCGAATGACGTAAGCCGACCCTTGAAAAACCTAGACACAAACAATGCATTATGGAATTAGCCAATAATCAACGCACAGCTGATTTATTTAACACCTGGAGAACAATTAATGGCATACAAAAAGTGGCAACATTTCTTCATCTGCCACAAACCATAAGCGATTTGAAAAATTGCGCGGTGTTTACAGTCCGTATGGAGACATCACCGCTCGATTAGGGTTGCCTGAAGGTTGACTGGAAGAGCGAACTAGCTCCGTACACCAACATTTCTCTATTGAACTCTTAACGGAAAGTGGCTTGACCCGATATTTATGGGTCCATCATCAGCGAACTGTCGGTGCGTTGCGTGCGTCACATTCAGTCCAGCCGCGCCGCCTCCGTCGCGAGCGTGACGTGGTCGGCGGGCGCGCGATGGATCACCAGCCGTCCGAGCGAATTTCTCCCGATTGTCCAGCGGTCGTGGCACGAAACAGGACGCTGACAGGAACCGGGACGATGACGGAAGAACGACGTCAAAGTCGGGCTGCAGAGCAAAGCCTTCCGGCGCGCGAAGTAGCTCCGTATCGGCGAGACAAACCGAGCATGAAAAGTGACAACGGGACCCTGGTTGTTCTTGGACTGTTCGAGCGCGACTGCTCGCCGATTTCTTGCGTGTGACGTGTCAGATTAAACAGTAAGCGATTTGATTCAGGAGCAACATTTTTACGTAGTTATTGATCGATTGATAATGTTTTTAGGAGTAGGGGACCTTATGCCGTCATACTCAGGTGCGCTTTCAAAAACTTCATCAATCGAAACAGGAAGCTGTAGCTATTCGGGGAACAACGTGGATAACGACAATTCACGCAACAGATTTGCATGGAGACAAAATAAACTAAACTCGAGATATAGCTCCTTATTACTGAATGAAATATTGCGGTTTCTATGCAAGAACAGATATCTCAGCATCTGCTAGATGCTAGCACAGGTTAGGCATAGCCTATTCAGTTTGCCGACACCAGCGTAATTCTAATATAGGTGACATGGCCAAAGGAATTCCACTTTTAGCTGAAAACAGTCGATAGACGATCCTTTATGTTTTTTTTTTGTGGCTGCTAAGAAACTTCACTGCTCGAAAACTTCAGCTTTTGCCTTACATAAGCTAACTTTTAGACTTCAACTGAAACTGTTTCACTTGCTTGTGAACTTGACTGCTTAGAAGGAATTGCTCTGAAACAATTTCGACATATTCCAGAATTTCCATTTCACCAAAACGTCAACTGCTTGCTGGTATAAAGATTAATACAAAGAACTGTCACATCAAAACTTTGCACTTACCTCCAGCGATTGACAGTCAGTGGCAATGCCGGGAATTGTTTTTTTCTTGTGTGTGTGTGTGTGTGTGTGTGTGCGTGATTGCGGATCTTTAAATGAATCACTTCTGATGTCTTCCGACCCAGTGCTATCGATTAACACTGGAGAGGGTGAATCGTCCCACCAAATATTGCAACAAGGAAAATGAAGGAAAAAGCAATGCATTATCTCTCGGGTGGTGTAAAGGCCAAATTGGTGTCGGGAAAATACGAAAGTGAGTGTAAGAGGATACTTCAGGTTTCGTTGACGTTTTCGCCATTTCCCTTGATGAGGAGGTAAATAAAACATTATAAAGTAAAATTGCGCAAAATGTGCAAAAGAAACAGTTTTTTTTCATTTTGTACTGCATCATATAGGATCAAACTCAGTCTCTGCACATTTCTGGGTGTCAGACAAAGAGGAGGCCAGGGAACACACTGTTCTCACATCCTTGTGCGGGGTGTTTGCTGAAGCCAAGCCGAAAAGGTTTCTTTATTTGTGCCAAAGTGAAAAAAAAATCGCAGGGATGACGTGAGACATTTACGTTTGTAGGATGTCCGTCATGCCATGAATTACAATGGATCCAGTTGTATTCATAAAGCAATTTACCGAGCCCACGGTAGCGCCGGACGTTAGCAATCGAGCGTCTTGTGGTGCAGTTAGAGGCGTTATGCGTTTCTTCCGGACAGCGCGCAAGACGATGTATGAATGTACGATAGTTGCACTTACAACAGGGACCGCCAGAGAATCATTTGCCGGATATCGGTCGACCCGCTGCTCCACGGCTCAGGTCTCTGAGATCCACACTGTCTACCGGTTGTCTGTCCACTGTCGGCTCCACGGACCAGCTCTCTAAGGTCCACACTGTTCACCGGTCACCTGTCCACTGGCTGGCCCGCATGCGGAGTTCGTCGGCGCGGTTGTTTACTCGTAGCCATAGCTTCATCGATTGACCCCTACGCCTCGGCAATGACTCGTTTTTGGGACGTGACATGAGAACTTCGGAGAAAAGTCGCACTTGCTGGTGTAATCACACCCTGGGGCGGTACAGTCTCGATAACAGAAACGATTTGAACTTTCGTCGGCGCTTAGGACTGGGAGGTTAAGAAGCTGATGTACCATCCGAAAAAGGTGGAAGGAAGCTGAGGCATACCAAAACCATTGCCTTTGAGCGCTTTGTGGTCAGACGGGTCGGAAGTGTGGTAGTGTAGAACGGAAGCAAATACATCGACTACTTAGTTCTCGTACCTACTCTTCTTCGATCGTATAAGTCTCTTAAACCTGTTGTTTCTTTATTGCTTCGTTCATGAGTGTGGTTTTCAATCTCTTTTTGGGTGATCGGACAAACCACAAGGCTCCCGACATCTACAAATGTTGCCTATTTTTCGTGGCTAAACAAAACTTTGATCTTACAGAGGAAACGAATTGTTTATCTGAGAAAGGACAGCAAAACGAAACCGTTTCAAGACTTCTTAAATTGTTTTTATTAGATTCTCAAGCTCGTTGTGCAGCAGCTGCATCGGACGTCCAAACTTATTTTTTACCAGCAATTCGTTTGGCCTCTGATAGCATATAATTGTATCCTCGCTTCCATGCCTACGGTTACATCACAAAACCTAAACAATGCCCTCACTTTTATGAGCCTTGAATAATGAAGTTGCTTAATACCTTCTCATGCAAAGACAAAGGATAAACTTCTCGTCTCAGGTCAAACAATAACACAAAGGAAAAGATCAATGAAGATATCAAAACTTTTCAGGACGCCAGCAGAGGAGATACCGCCGCTCCCCCTTCCCGCCAACCAACAATACAGCTTATGAAAATAACTGCCTCGTGATGGCCTCATTAATAAGAGGAAAAAGGGAATAAACAATGACAGAAAAAGACAGAGGCTGTGCCCCAGACATCACTGAACACTAAGATAGGTGCCGACGGCTGGCCATTGGAATGGGATCTGCCGCTATCTTCCATGGCATGGTTGCATCAGGTTTTATCAGTGCACTCCATGCTTGTCTATATCGTGTCATCCTAGCTGAGACAGTGGGCTCTGAGTCGAGCACTCGAGGAATACTGCAGATTACCAGGACCCAGGATCCTGCCTGAGCCTCCGGGACGCTGCGGCCCGGCTGCGACCATGGCGCGGGACGACGTGAGCTGCGGCTGTGCCGCGCGCCCGTCAGACGCTCTGTGACTCGAGTCGCAGGCCGCGCCGGTCGAGTCAGAGTCGCAGCACGGGGCCGAGGACGGCCCGCGCTCCCCTCGAACGCCCGCGCCGGGCCTGTTGTAACGCGCTCCGGTGACGTAATGGACCGAGTCGGGCTGTCGTTATGGCGGACGGCAGCCGTGCTCGGCGGCACGTGACAGCTGACAATCAGCTGAGCCAGCCAGGGCCTCCACGGCGGAGCGGCAGCATCAAAAGGTTGGATAGTGCGAGCTGGGTCCAACCTGAATCACACACTTGTTTGATGTGGGCTTGCAAAGGGGGAGAGAAAGAGAGGGGGAGGGGGGGGAGATGGGGCAAATGGCGCACATGTAAGTTATTTTGTATTACTGCACCAGTTACAACACTTGCAACAGAACAGTTGGTTAAAAGGAGTAGACTATTCCATCTTGAGCGTAGCATTCATGAGACATGACAAAAAGCAGAGGAGTCATTGTAAACAGAACCGGAACGTCGACAGCCTCTTGCCGACAGGCGTAATCTCCCGCAGGTTTGCGTTACGACGACCGGGCGTTTTTCCCATCTTTCTCGCATAAACAGCTGCCTGTAGACGGCATGGAGGTGGCATGTTGCTGTGATAGAACGCAGGCTACATTTCCAAGCCATCTAAGGTTTGAAAATCACAAACATTTAGCTTACAAGACACTTTCAGTAAGAGTGGACCATTGTTTTAAAAGCCATCTGGGCACATAAAATCACCATCTTCGATTTAAATCGATTTAAATCCGCTGTTTCACGTACTCTTTTCGACGACTTGGTAATTAGGATCTCCGGGGACTATTCTGCATTATTTCTGGTAAAAATATGAGACTTGGTGAAACGGCACTTGTTGCGGATAAAATACAAATATTACTGAATAAAAAATGCATTTCCTCAAAACTATTCCTAACGGGGCATGCACAATTTTGAAAATAAAAATGCACTGAACCTTCCGATTTGGCACACGGAATGATGCCGCGCTCTGCAAACGGAAAGCAGACCTGGAAAAGTCACCCTATCACGTGCTGCACGTGTACGAAACTCGGCCGAGGCTCCAAGTCCCACACAGTCCATCATTTCCGGCGAGTTCACGGTCGAGCAGTGCCACCGCCTCTAAGGTTACCGCAGCCGCGCCGGCTGACTGGGGGTGAAAGCCAGCGGCGGCGGACGGCCGCGCGGCCGGCGCCGTCCCCTGCAGACGAGGCTGCAGCCCCTCCCCCTGTTTCGTCACCGGCGGTCGACCCGGCGCCGGCTGTCGGCCGCCGCCCATTCCCCGCTACACGGCCGGCCCGCGCGGTTCGGCTCCACGTGTTGTGCGGCGCAGTCTGCTGAGGAGCGCCGGCCGGGAGACTGCAACGCACGGCTCGGCTTCAGATCCGCCTCGCCGGCCTCCGCCCGTCCGTCCCTGTGACCTCGCCCGCGAGCACCGGCGCCCGCAGTGACCCAGCACATATTCAAACCGCCCGGCGGCCGGAGACGCGCGAGCAGCTCCCCGTCGGCGCTGGCTCGCCTGTTGCTCCGTGCGCGCGCGCGCGTGGTGACTAACCGAAACTTCCGCGAACGCCGCGGGCGGCGGCGGCCGGCCGGCGGCGCCGGCGCCAGTGCGGGACGTGCGGCGGCGCGGTCGGCACGCGGACGGCACGTGCGACGCCGGCGCGTCCGTGGCTGCTATCGGGCGTCGGCTATCGGCGGCGGCGGACCGGCGGACCGGCGCGCCCCCGGCAGTCGTGCCGACGGAGCGCCGCGGGAGGACGCAGCGGACAGGTGAGCGCCCGCGGCCGCCGGCCGCCCCGCTGGCGCGTCAGCGGCGGTACATGCAGGACCGCCCCCGAAGAGCTGAGGTGCGCTGCTGGGGATCCCATCGGGTGTAGCCTTGACCCGCGCGCTGACGCGTGCTTAGCCGTTGCGTTAGACTCGTTTATTTTTGACGGCTCTCAAGCCACAGAAGACATCATGATCCGTTTCGCGCCGTGTAATGAGAGACTGCCCATCACTCATGTCAAAGTCAACATCTCACATCTCGGGGGTTGGGCCGACCGTTACCACGAGCGCAAACCAGCCATCAGCTGATAACTGATGAGCCGGATGCGGCCTGTTTGGACGGAACCACTCCCGGGCGCCGTCGCCGACCGTCGGAATGTTGGGCGTGCCAGACCACTGTCATTTCCCTGGCCCGGTATGTAAGCCGTGCTTTTTTAGGCTGGCTATCGCGTAAAGCCGCTGGGACTCGATCGCACTTTGTCCGCGGCTGAGGCGACGCGGCGGCGAACTGCCGCTGCGACCGTGAAGCGGACCTTGCAAGTCACTCGTCATTAAACAGATGACGAGGTCCGCTCGGACGGGCGGTGTCATCAGCGCCGGATGACCCGCCGGTCGCGGCGGCTGGCAGGGGCGCGCCCAGGTGGCCGCCGAAGAAATCCGCTCGTGGTGTCGCTGTTCGAAGTATTTTATGTCAAATTTTAGGGCAAATTTGTGCCGTTTTGGTGCGTGATGCACGGATTGTAAGGCTGGCGTAACAATGACGCCGATCAGATATGGCATTTGGCTTTGCATGCTCATGCATTGTGTTGCTCGAATCCTTGACGGCAGATTTCCTGTGAAAATGGCACTTTTTGTGCAGCCTGTGCTGTGCATGTCTGTGCCGTCTTTTACGATATGAGAGTATGTTTTCATGTTATGGCCGAGGAACGGGGGCGTCGTCACCATTTCTCATGGAGTTAGGATGGTGAGTGGCGTTGGAATGAGCAGAGCTTGCGATATGAATGGGCACGAAGTCGAATGTACTCTGCAGATGCAGATGGCTCAAAGGTTTGGTTGAGCTTTTAAGTCCCTTTCCTGCTTGGAACCTCTTAAAATGATTTTGGGTCCGTTTTTTGTATTTATTTCTGAGCCCCGATCCACCTATACTACTACCCCAGGGCGTCGTACGTCTCTGGACTGGGAAAGGTTCAGACCTCTGAAAGTCCTCCGTCGCCCTTGTATATTTTTGCTTGGCAATGTTTGTATTGATTTTAGAATTGCATCATGGACTAGCTCTGCCTGGCCAGTTGGCTACCGTTGATTTGGCTAGGGAGTGATGCCTGAGCATTGCTTCCACTTCACGACATCTCTCCCCAAACTCCCCAGAGATCTCTTTTTGGCGAACGAGACGCAGAAAAACTTTCAGCTCGTCCTGGGCTGTTCTGTGTTCGAAAAGGATCTTTTTATCCCGCGGACCCATAATGGCTAAGCTCTTGTCTGTCGGCCCCCAGTCACTTTGACAGCCGTCCCTGGTGTGAAAACGAGGCCTGAAAACTCCCGGCGCTGGCTCCGTCTACTGTCGTTTTACTGTGTAAGAGCTGTCAGCAATAGAAACGGGCTTAGAAAAGACCGTCAAATGAGCGATCACGGACAACCGAATGCGGCGAAACTCAATGGTGTTACGAAATTTTTGGAGTGACCTTTTATCAGCGGATGGTGTACCGTGGGTAGCTGTGATACTTCTGCTGACCCGAAGCTGCTTTATCAGGAATGCGTGCAAAAACCAATCACGTCAGTCGTCAGATTGACGTTGCTGTTTGCTCCAGTCAGCGGTATCTCTCACGCCGACTGCAGTCTCCTCCGTACTCCCCTGTTGTAGAGGTCACTTCTCTGGGGCGGTTCCCTGCAGCAGCTGCCCGCGCCAGCCGTCTGCGGTCGGCCGTGGCCCGGCGGGTCATGGCCGTTAGGCGCCGGCGGCCAGCTGACCACCATACGGAGCGGCGGGCGCCGACTCGGCCGGGGCGCGGCCCGCCTTGGTTTGGCGGCGTCTGCTGCACCGACCCAGGCCTGCGGTCCTGACGACGCAGAGTCGGGCCCCGGCCCCGGCCCCGGCCCGGCCCCGGCGCTGGCCCTGGCCCCGACAGGGCACAGTCGACTCCAGAGCGAGCGGATCCCAGGACTCTCGTACCCGAGCTGGCCTAGTGGGTCGGATAAGGGGACACTCGTGTCTGGCCGCGCTGAGTGGTTTGGATTCGGGTCTAATCAGACTGATTTTCCCAAGTGAATTAGTTGACGGTGGACGGTTGTGGCTGAACTGTAAAAGCTGCTAACGAAAGGCTGGGTTGAACTGTAACAGGCGACGGTGAAGAGTTGGGCTGGACTATAACAGCTGACGGTGAACGGCCGGGCTGGGCTGCGGCAGCTGATGGTATACGGCTTGGCTGGACTGTAACAACTGACGCAGAAGACGGCTGAACTGCAGCGGCTGACGGTGGAGGGCTGGGCCGCAACAGCTGACGGGGGACGGCCGGGTGAGGCTGCAACAGCTGACGCTGGACGATGCTGAGTCTCGCCGGCAAACCGACGACGACCCCGACATTTGGGCCGAGGCCTGGCGCCCCGCGGTGACTCATCCGCCCGAAAAATCAATGAAAGCCTGATTCATGCCTGGGGTGTGGGTGGGTTTGCTGGGACGGGGGGGCTGTCTGTGGCTATAAAAGCGTTCATTCGTCGAGACTCTAGTGACATAGGTTGCGCGGGTGAAATTAAAAAAGTGTGGAAGACAGCTGGTGTCGCACTTGGTGAAATCGGTGTTCTGAAGACGTCATGCTGACCATGCTAAGTGAGCTCAGCTGTGGCTTTAGTGGTCTCGTGTCTTCTGCCATACTTGCCGGCAATGACCGCCAACCGGATGTCTCCTCCACACTTGGACACGGAGGGGGTAGCTCGATCCATCATCGTCGCTGATTGTATTCAAATGCGGGCGTGAGTCACGCCGCCTCCAGGCGCCGTTTTCGTACCTCAGCCGCGTGATGCTCCGGCCGTCCCCCCGGCGGCGTTTCACGTTTCCCGGCGGGCGGGCGGCGCGTCCGCGGCTCGTTCCGGCCTGCAGCAGCCGTGACCCGGCCGCCGGCGGCCTGGATGGCGGCCGTCCCACGCTCGGTCGGCGGGCTGCGGTCGCCCCGCCGTCGAGGGCGTTGTTCGGCGGCGGCGGCGCAGTCGGGGCCGGCCGGGCGCGCCGCCGGGGTCAGCCGGCCTGGCGTGACACACTGCGGCCGGCGTGAGGCGGACTGGCTGCACGAGATGGGGCAGTCCCCAGCGGCCAAAGACCGTGTGGGTGGCCGCGCTCGCGGCCGGGGGGTAGGGTTGAAGAGGCTTTGAGGTCTTGCTGATGCATCTTGGTTTGGATGGAGTCTGGGATTTGTCCAGTGATATAGGTATGTTCTGCCTGAACTCAAGTCAAACATTTGAAATTTTAGCCATCCAGTCAGCCGAGGGCTGGTTTGGCTGGCGTCACTCACATTTTGGAAATAACCACATTTTTAATTTGTTTCGAACTGCTCTTTATTCTCGCCCATATGGCATGCTGGTAGAATCACTTGGACAAGCTGTCTTAGATGTTCGTGAAGCCACTTGAGGAACCTTGACCACCGGCCTGTGCTAAGCGTCTGCGCTCCGATAGCCAGCTGTCTCGCATCGGAAAAAGTGAAGGTGACTTCACGTGCGCGGCGACATGCAACGAAAATCCCGCGATACGCGTATCTTATCTCTCGAAATTGCGGCTGGCCATCGCGGCCCATGAGCCGATAAACACGGTGGAGCAGGGCCTGTCGGTGCTATGTTGACTGCAGATGTCGAGGGTCTTACGAACTGGTGTCGGATAAGATAGTGGGCGATGTGCCGGGCGTGTTTTACGCTGCCGTCCCGCCATCCGGTCCAGGGGAGATCAAAGATCAGCGCTGCCTGATCTGTGATCAGTGCACGACACGGACACGCCATCATCTCCTGACTGATTCCTCACAGCGGGGATGCAATTGGCGTCAGGCGCAGTGAAACGTTGAGAAAGCATTTAGCAATGATAAGTCACCTGGTCAGGCAGGTCCCCTGGATGAAGGAACCTCGATCACCAGTTTTACGAAAATACTGTGCTATTTACCGGGCTTTTGGCCAAATGTTTTGGTATTTTCTTGGCGTTTTGATGAAAGCCTGTTCAGCCCATTTTCGCACATCCTGACTACGGTACTGCAAATGAGCATAGGCTCAACACCCGAGGACTTTCGCAGATTAAAGCGAGGAGCGATGACCATTTGTCTGCCCGTCAGTCACAGAGTCAACCCTCGCGACCTCGTTCTCCTGGACGATGAAGAACGACGGCAAAAACTCGCCTTTCACTCTGTCGCTGGACACAGGTGACCTTGTGTGCAGGCGTGGCACGAATTAAATCGTAAAAAGGCATCACACGACCAGCCATCCATCGCCCCGTTGACCCTCTGGCCTTGTGCTGCGGCTCTAATGAAGCGGAACGGTCCGTTTTTAACTGTCAGTCGGCGACCACAAGGAGGAATCTGAGACCGTGACTGACTTTAGGGAAGCGAAAATGCGCGCCCGATGATTGCCAAATTGCTGCAAATACAGAGAGAGAGAGAGAGAAAGAGAGAGAGAGGGAGAGAGAGAGAGAGAGAGAGAGAGAGAGAGAGAGAGAGAGAGAGAGAGAAGACAGACGGACGGACGGACGGGCAGACAGACAGACAGACAGACAGACAGACAGAATGGTTAAAGATGAATGGTGGTAATCTCTTCAGCCGGTCATTAATCCTCGTCGTTTTTTGTGACTTAGACTGAGCAATGAGCAATGCCGCGTAAAGCCACTCACGAGTCAGAGGATCCGACACTATGACTCGGCTACGCGTGTCTTCGAACCATGACTTCACCTTCCGAGATGACACCACGAGAGGGCACCTTCCGGCCCCTCTGCTCTGACGTCCGGCCTCTGACGCTTCCGTCAGGCCCAGGACCGCAGTGCAACAGGAACGGGAGCAGATGCTGGTGGTGACCGCATCCCGTCTTTCCCGGAACTGTCCGTTTTCTCCGGACACGGAAACGCAAACCGACAACGTAGGCACGGGATGGACGGCTCCTGGCCGTCTCCTGTCCGCGTGCAGAGCAAAAACATTGTTGGTCGGGTGTCTGGTCTGGTGTCTAATCTCTACGTCTGATGTGGGGAAGATGGGCTACAGGGTGATGCGTCCAGTCGCGCATGGAGTTTAAAAAAGTGGGGTGTTTAGAAGTCTTGAAAATATGACGATTGCTTTGCTTCAAATGTTCCCAGGCGGAACAAAAGCAAAGCAAAACAAAACGAAAACACGAGGGCTATCACCTGTCATCCAGAGAGTGGCGCGCCGGATACCGATTACGACGTGATGTGAGCCGGTCTGTACTGGCAACCTACACTGTTCATAAGACGATCAAGCTCATTAAGCCTGCTGAAACGTCGCGGATCAATAGCACCGACATGAAGAACATAGCCGGTCGTACCCGCCTCTGCACCTGTTCCCATTCCACGGCCAACTCCCCCGCCTGCCTCATCCCCGGCCAGTGGCGTGCCTGCGTGTCTGCGGTACCAACGTCTGCCGAGACGGACCATGTCTCGGACTTCTGCCGGGACTGGACTGCCGCCGGCCGCACCGCGGAGCCAGCCGGCGGGATGAGAGAGGTGTCCACCGTGCAAACGAGCCACCCTCGCGGCACGGCCGAGCACGCCGCAGAGGGGAGCCGACCGCGGCCCTGCGCCGAGAACGCCGCAGAGGGGGTCGGCCGCGGCTCCGCGCCGAGAACGCCGCAGAGGGGAGTCGGCCGCGGCTCCGCGCCGAGAACGCCGCAGAGGGGAGTCGGCCGCGGCCCTGCGCCGAGAACGCCGCAGAGGGGAGTCGGCCGCGGCTCCGCGCCGAGAACGCCGCGCTGCTCCGCTTGGCGGCGGCCCCCAGGATCGGGGCCGGCACCGGTGGGATATTAGTTACGGAACAGTGAGCTTTGAAGCCTCCGGTGGACCATGCTAATGCGAGCAGAGTCACGCCGTCGCCTGCGGAGGTCGAGGCATCTCGCAGACAGGGCGTACTGACGTCTGCTAGAGGTCGGACCGGAGGGAATTCTGTCTTACAGGACACGGTACTTTTACTGCAGGCGACTGGTTCGTCGTCCATTGCGGTCTTTCGGTTCAGTCAGCGCCGGATGAAAATGAAAATTCTGTTTATTTACCGTGGCCTGCTACCCCAGGGGCGTTTCACTACATTCTGATACACCAAAGGACGTCTTTGTCTGCCACCGTTGGTGCAGTAGTCTGCAACGCTCCCTTTCATCTCGGGTTGGTTTATGTTTGCTCACGCTCACGTGCATGGATGTTTATTACGGTCCGGTTCAAAACAGACAAGGCTCTGTTTTCTTCCTCTTCATACGATGGATGGTCTCTCTCTCTCCCTCTCTCGATCGGTCGTTCTCGCTCTCGCTCTTACTCCCCTCCCTCGCACGCTGGCCGTCGTGGACAAAGACACCGTCCCTTTCACCCCTCATCTTTCCCTCCCGTCTGGCGTACGTCAACAGATGGCAAAAACGCGCTGCTTTCGACCAACTCCTCGGCTGCTCCATCTCGCCCACCTATGCTTTTTGTGAGTTCTCATTCCATCCTTAGCCTCTCTTTTTCCGTCGGCCACTTCTGTACTCAGCGAGCCATCGTCATCGTAGGAGAGCCACAGCATTACACTTGCCTCTCACGACCGGCTGGCTTTCGTCATTGTTATCCGCTTCGCCTTGACACGACTTTGTAATGACTGCCCCCGTTTGAGACATCACGAAACAAGCTGTCGCGTCATAAATGTTGGCTAATCTGCTCCAATTGGATCCAGCTCAAACGTGGCTTGGACAAACGGTCATGCATGATTGACGTTTAATTTGTAACTCACGAAGCTGCAGCCAGCCGTTTGCCGGAATCCTCACACATTTTCCTCGTTACGGTACATGACCACACGATGTCGGATTTACGACTCCAAGTTTTTATCGGGAACCTGGGTACAGAGGAAACAGTGGACTCAGAGGCTAAGGATGGAACGGTTCGGCTCGATCCGGCATTCTAAAGGAAAATCATACAAAATTGGCCGTATGGGACGCATTCTGGTTCACAGGTCTAACTGTTATTGCCAACGGACTCAAGGCCATAAGCTGAACAGGTATGGCAGAACAGAAGAACGCTTTGTTCGATTTCTCTTTCACGCAGAACCTGCGAAACGCGAAAATGTCATAATCAGGCCATCCATGCACATGCAGTGCGCCTTCTGTTTTTACAGAGCTGGAATAAATCAACTGGTGTCACTCACCCAGGAAGAGTTTTTATTTGAATATGGACGTCGTTTGAACGCTTCTGGTGTGCTTTCCTCCTATTGATTGTTTGGGAACTTTCCTTAATAAATTACGGGATTGACAAGGAAAATGTTAGGAAACGTTTCGCCTACGTTGCTTCATTATTCCTCATCAAAATGCTTTGTTCCATGGGGCAAGCGAGGGGAGGGGCGGAGGGGCGGAATTTCCGGTTCACGTCCCTCGGTCTCCCACTCCAATAGCCGCGGACGGTGCCGACAGGGCTGAAAATGTCATGGGAGACTCTCGGGGCAACGACCGGTCCACTCCTGCCGGCTTCTTGGCTCGGATCTGCCCCGATTAGCCAGTGGCGTATCGACCGGACCCCCGGCGCCCACGCGGTCCCCCGGCCGGAAACCCTACAGCTGATGTCGCCGGCGCCGGAGTCGGAGCTGCAGCGCGCTGCCGGCTCAAAAAGTGCCGTCGCCATGCGCCGAACACTGTCTGAGTGCTGTCTGTCATGTGACAGCAGTGTTGCATGTCGACCCGAGGTGCCGGTTTGAAAATTAGTTCCTCGTAAAGACGGAGCACTGCCGATGAAGCGATCTCCTGAACATAATAACGCGTTGCCCAGACATGGTCGGGCGGTACCGAAAGTTCCGCTTTGTTCTGGTCCTTTCTGTTCCGACCCTGCTGTCGCCAACTGGGCGCAGCCGATACGTCCTTCCAGTGTCCTGCGCTGGACAGAGATGCCAGCACGTTCCGACGGCCGGGCCGCCGCCGCCGCCTCATAATGCCAACACGTGCTTCTGTGTGCCCGCAGCGGCCGCGTACCACAGCGAACCCCGGCGGCACGTGACACGTGCGTAGACGTGACCGGACACCATGGAGCGGGCCCTGCACGCGCGGGACCAGAATCGGCGTGGAGGACTTTGTCCTCCTGGAGGACTACCACAGCCAGGAGGCGTTTGTGGACAACCTGAGGAAGCGCTTCAAAGCCGACCTCATCTACGTGAGTACCGTTACCGATGGCTAGCCCGCTCTTGTAACAATTATCAGGATGGATTCGACCGGAATAAATGACGAGATGTTAGTTTTGTTGATTGTCTGCCGTGGTCTGCTGTCATCGCTGCATGACATGTCATCGATATTTTAGTTAATTGCAGAACTAGACGTAGTCGCATCATTGTGACATATGCACTTTGCTAAGTGCGTTGACAGCGGCATTTAACTCGCCCAAAACCCTCAAATAGTGTGTGCAGGCTGCGATACTCACGAGCCTCACTTTGCCGACATGAAATTGCAGCTGAATCTCAACGTATCGGGACAGCGCGAATCATTCTCCTTTTCGTGACTCAAAACCTTGACCTCCGAGATCACGGTCACGGGCGGAGATCTCGTGCTGTTTATGACATGCAGACGGCCCGTGATTCACGCCGGCGGCGCACCACAAGTGACGTCACTGGTCGCGGTTGAAGGCCGTCTGCCGGCTTCTGGCGCTGGCCGGTCGGGCCTGCTGCGGTGCGGCGGGCCCGACCGCAGATTCGGGCCGAGGGGACGGCGCGGGGGCCGCGCGCGGCAACGTATGCCCACGTGCAAACGCCGACAATCGATCCGGTGCACAAAGGGTCATGGCGGCGGTGACCGCAGCGGAAGGGGGCGGGGCGCTGACACCTGCTCCAGGTGCAGGCCCGTGCTGCGGTCGGCGCTGTCACCGAATGACGTCACCGGCCCAGTTGGCGTCGGTCCGGACACCTGCCTCCGACGTACGCCGAACGGCGGACGCAGGCGCGCTCCGCTGGCCGTTCTGACCGGTGACGTCACGGTGGTGATGACGTCACAGGTCCCGTCGGGGACGCCAGCTGGCAGGACGCCGGAATGGAGGTTGGCCAGCTGCGTTCTCATTAGCGTGAATTCTGCCATGACGGAGAAACGAAATTAATGCGTATATGTGAATTTAATCTTGTCGCTTAACTCTATTGCCGTATGAGGGGAGGCTTCTGAAGCCCTCCTCCGTCATTTCCAGGGCTTTTGAAGAGCGTCACGAAACCTGGCGACTTTGCCTATCTGTTTATCCTACGCATTATGCAAAATTTTCATAATTTTGTTTCACCCAGGGGTGGAGCAAGACTACGTTTTTCGGAGGCATCTCAGGTCGCTTTTGACGCTATTGAATGTAAAAACAAAGCGTCTGGCGCAACTTAATATTCTAAGACAAAACCTAAAATTTAAGTGAGTATATGTAGGTACGTAGCTGGGAAAACATACAGTAATGTCTATGTTGGCCTGAAGGTTACTCCACGCGGGCGGCCTAAGGCCAAAGTTCAAAATTTGGTTCCATCCCAGCATTTTTAACGTTAATCTTTAAGACAAAAAAATCGGCATAGAAGTAGCTCAGCAGTGTTTTCTACTTCCTTTTCAAGTTTTAGTTCGATGTCAAGTCCGGTCAAGAAGCTATGCCGTAAAATGTCCGCGCGCCTCCTAATATCGCGACGGTGAAAAACAGGACTTTAAGAAATATGATCCATTTTAATCATTAGAACGTTTTCATACACGAGGAAATAAACCCAAGGTCATGCCATGTGGCTTTGAGGTCATCTAAGATCATATGAGGCCAAGGATCGCAAGTCGACCCGATGTACGTGCGACCATGACAGTTTGCCCCTTTTCATGCCCCTGGCGCCGCCTATGCCAACATTATACAAAGTAATACGATTTGTACTTCTGAAGTTTAGAATGACTAGTAAAAGCTTAAGAACTGTTTTACATCTTTACGTTGGTGCATTTTTGCAAGAAAATATTTCTTTCGTTCTCCAAGCCCTATGGACGCCTATGGATCCCTTCCAAAGTCAAAACGTGTGGCACAAATGAAAAACATTTTTTGCCTCCCCCATCCACCCCTTACAAGGTTTTCGAAACTTGTTTTTTTCAAACGTAGTTTACGTCATGGGGATTCGATTCCTACTTGTTGCGATGAAATCGGTTAGGTGGCTCTCGAGATCTGGAAGGGGAGACGATAAGATACCCCTGTATAGGCATAGGCAATAGTACGGGAAGACGCACTAGCGTTATGGGTATGGGAATAGGGTTAATGTTGTGAAAATCACGTTCTGTGCTGCAATGTGCATGTTAACCGTCCTTTGTAAGCAACACGTCTATCGTAACTAAGTAGGCTCGTCGTGCAAGTTAAATGATATTTGTTCGCGTGTGTGAGCCTGGACAGGAGGCGGTAAGGAAATGTTGGTTCGCTCGCTTGGTTGGCTTTCTTGCTGGTTTGCTCCGTAAATATAACAACAGTTCGATGCGAGACATTGTTTCATGCCACTTAAAAATGGTGTTTTTTCCGCCGCTATTTGTGGCATTATAGATTAAGCTCTCTGTTATCAGTCACGGCTGGAATCCGGTCACGATTTACATCGCGGCCATCAGTAACACATCGAGGCAAATCAAAGTCGAGCGTGTCATTGTCGATCGAGAAGCTTCCTGACGTCTGGAGCACATCGGTGATAGCATCTCATAGAAAACAAGTCTGATGTGAGTTTTTGCAGAGTCTGCTCGGCACTTGTAACGAAGTTGCGGTGCTGTGTCATCACTCCCCCCTGGCGTCTGATGACAACAGCACCATCACGAGTCCGAGCTAGTCCCAGCCAGCTGACGCTCGCTCGTCTCTGCCGCAGACCTACATCGGCCCGGTGCTGGTCTCCGTCAACCCGTACAAGGAGCTGGGTATCTACAGCGAGAAGCTGGTGTACGAGTACCGCGGCGTCAACTACTACGAGCTGCCGCCGCACATGTGGGTACTGCGAACGCCGTCCCTGACCCAGTGTCGTCATTATTACGGGAACTGCCGGCCCCTGCCCTTCCTGCGCCTGAGGCGATGTCGTCAGCGGATGGCTTCTCTGTTAATAATAACAGCCAGGCAGTGTTGCCAGGGTGACTTGATAATTGACAGCGGTGTTGTGTGCATAGTTACATGCAGATGCGCCCTCGATGAGCGGAACGCTTTCCTTTTTGCGAAAACGTCATAAGAGCTGCAACAAGTGGCACGTAACACGCCTTTCATACGTGTACACAATGGCCGTCCAGGACGAACTTTTAACGGGAAAAAGAATATATATATTTATTATTCCCCGCCCCTGATTGGGGCACAGTTGACGGTCCCCTGAGGCCCGTCCAAGATTGCGAAAGAACGAACAAACGCTGCGCCACGAAACAATGTGTACCTTTTGCTTGATCATTTTTCCAACCTTGTGTCAAAGTTTTTGCCTCAGGTGAAGCCAGCTGTCTGACCTAGTTCAGATCAAGTGAACCTAAGTCCCGAAAAGTTCAGCGCCCTGTAACTTTTTCGGAAGACATGATATCACAATAAAACTCTGAAGAATTAGGGATTTTCAGTACAAATGTACTGTCTCAGACTACTTGGAATTTTCCGGGTCATTGACCTAAGATCAAGTTGATTTTCAAGAAATGTTGCCGTTTTTGGAATTTGGCGGATTTTTTTATAGCCACCCCACTCTTCGTGTGGGGCGGTGCAGACATCCATGCACCGTTGATGCACAAAGTATTAATGACTTTCAGCCATTGACCTCAAGTCAGGTCACGAATAGCTGTTCTGAACCAAAATGCACCGCCGTCAAAATCGGCGATGAGTTACTCAGAACGGGTAGACAATGGCAGAACTGGCTTGCACAGTTGCGAGTAATACCAAGAAGTTCAAAAAGTTGCAATAACTGAACATTTTGGAAATAAACAGGTTCTCACGAATAAAGCACCGCCAATTGTGTAGATTGATGACTAATGCATATTTTTAAAATTTAATAATGAGAATCCATGACAAGAACCACTACGATTAAAAAATATTACATGGAAAGGCTTATGCCATGAAAATAAAGGAACGCTTAAGTTAGGTTCTTTTAGTTTCATACTGCATTCGGCTACGGCGCCCGTCGGCAGTCGGCGCGAAAATCGCCGTGTCTTGAACTCAACGTTTTGGCGTGTATATTTAAGAAATCAGAGAAATTAGACGTGTAGCACCATCTGCGTACTTTTGCCTGTTTGTTAGTGTCTTTACCTTGTCATAATTAATCACAGCCCTTGAGAATCAGGCCGCTTCTCAGTTTTTTGCAGTCGGCTATGAGAAAGCATACATGGGGTACAAATGTCTTACATATTATCCAAAACTAAAAATGAGACCATTTTCGAGTTTTTCTTGTCACAAGCTTTCCTACGACTATTATCGTTATTACTATCCAACTTATTCTTATCGTGCGACCAGGCTTCTTGAGTTAGAAGGGGGCGGTCAACCCCCCAGTCGAGTGTGGTTGGCGCCGATCACCAGTCGGGCGCGGGATATATATGTATATACAGCACATTTACAAGGTATCATATAAATGACGTTTCATATATATCTACATATATATACATACATACATACATATATATATATATATATAAACATATGACATGTTTACAATACATCATATGACTGATACATACATATATATATATATATAAATATTTATGTATACATACATAGAATACTGCTCTTCTGTCACTGAAATGACGGCAGAGTCCTGTAAACAGCTTACTGGGTGAAACATCCTTGAAGATGCTGACCGTGCCTTGCAGTGAACATGTGCTTTCTCCCACGCAGATTCGCTGTGATCAACGGCGCTTTGACGTCCATGGTGGAAGAAACTCGTGACCAATGCATCCTGATATCAGGTACGACGAAACGCCTGGCCATGGCTGCTAGACGGCACTACGAGCACGAGGCATTTCATGTGGGACATCTGCGGAGTTGGTCCGTAAATGCATTGCGCAACGACTTGCGACCTGTTAACCTGTGCTTGTGTGCGGGAAGCCATTTTACCTCACTTTCATTGTCCTAGAGGTGAAGTGCGTTGCCAGGCCCCTGCATACCTCGCAACCCGACCGGATGGATTGCAAATGCACATCCGCGCCCGGGCCGGTACAAAAACCAGCGGTACCAGAGCCTAGCCCAGATCACAACCACAGCCGGGCGGTGGCAACCGCACGACCCTAGGCGGCTGCGCCTTAAGCCGAAGACGCTCCCATACCCGCACCCCTGGCCCCGAGACCGAAATGGTCAGGCGTCGCAATCCCTGTGCTCGAGACGGTTTTAATGCGCCAACCGCACGATCCGAGCCAGAGACGTCCCTAGCTGAATCGTCCCAGGTGTCGGCCGGCTGATTGCCGTGCTTATTCGGCCGGGCTGTACAGAGCGGCCGGTCTGTCCCGACCTTGGACACCACCGCAGGGGCGTACATCTTGGCCCGCTGGACACGCGAATCGCCGCGCGCGGCCGGCCGGCGCCGGGCGGCCGGCGGCGGCGCCCGCCGCTGGCCGACGCCGCCCGGCCCGGCGTGAGCGGCCATCTGATAGCGGACGTGTGCTCTGCTCGTGCGGCCCTGACGCGGACGGCGGACTGGCGGTGCGCCCGACGCGGCGTGGCGCCCCACCGGCACAGGGAAGCACAGCATAGAGTGGCGCAACGTAGCGCAGCATGCCACGACAGAGCAATGTTCAATGACCAGCGAACAGCACAGCACGAATAAGAGCGCGCAGAACAATAACAGCACAAGAACAGAACAAGAAATAAAACGTCAAGCAGCAGAGGTTTTTGGGGTGATCGAAACTAAGCGGAACAAGTTACTAAAACACTCGTGGGACACATTACCCAACGATTCTAGTGATATTGTGTAATTAAAATAATGCGTAATCGATTCTAGTAATTCTAGTAACACTGTGTCTATGCTACTTTGCTGATAGGTAACATGGCAGCAGCGCCGCCGTGCACTTCTAGGCCTTACTATATCAGCAACCTGGTGGTACATCAAATATAGGTAGAGCTTGTTATCGACCTATCAAGTCATCATTCATCTGTGGTAGCGCTGCCCGTCTGGGCTTGGACGTCGGCTCGGAGAAACAGGAGATAGCGGTGGCCGATAGCTGGCTATCTGACCTTTTCCTCCTCGGATACGCGCCTTGTCACAGCGGGCTCGGCGATGTGCCACACGCGATAGCACAACTAAAACAAACAGAAGAATGGCCGTGAAACAGTGAGTCGGACAGCAGACGTCCTGCCGTTTGCTTTGTTATCGCCCTGTCAGTCGAACCGTCACCTTCTTGAAATGGCGATTTTTTGCGGGTTGGACAGTTGGCCTGTTGAAGAGCAGTCCGTGCAGCCGTTTGCATAGATACAACGGTTAGGCAGTTAACGTTCTGTGTGAAAAATCAGCATATAAGTCTGCTACATTGAATCTGGGGTATGGAGTATGTCGGTTAGTATTTTTCATAGCACTTCTGCAAGTCATCGGTAATTCTGTGAATCTGACTTTAATAAAAAAATCATTCGGATTACAACGTAATCAGTTCAGTAAAGTTACATTAAAAGATTACAACGAAATCGCTGCTTGGTGATTGCTGAAATTCTGCCATCAGAGTTGTCGGTTACGCGGTTGCACGGAAAATATAGTCATTTATTTGTACCTTTCTTTTTTACCATTACCCAGTCTTGCTCTGAATGACTTGTTTTTGTAAGTAGCGTGCTGGCATGTCAAAAACACTAACCACACATGCCCCAAGCTGTCAGCTGTATGAGACAGGTGTGGCAGTAGCCGATAAGATGTTGAGGGTTGCATAAGCTGAGTGCTCGGCAGTGGTCGTTTTCTAGATTTCCGAAGGTTTTAGTATTGTCCTCGCCTGCGATCACGTCTCGGCTTTTGAGTGGACCTCTAATCAGCAGACCATTTTAAAGAACTTTTTTAAAGTTCTTTTTTTTAAAGAACGCCATATTCCAAAACATGATGATGAACGGGCAACTCTACGGGAAAATCCTGAGGTGAGAGGGATTTGTTGTCTTCCGTTTTTGTGCGCGGCCTTCGCATCCTGCACCGGCATCCTCCAACCGCGATAACGGTGCGTGACGCTTTCAGGCGAGTCCGGCTCGGGCAAGACGGAGGCTTCGAAGAAGATTCTGCAGTACATCGGCGTGGTCTGCAGCAAGACTGGTCGAGAGGTGCGCAGCGTCCGAGACCGCCTCATCCAGTCCAACCCGCTGCTGGAGGCCTTTGGCAACGCCAAGACGGTGCGCAACGACAACTCGAGCCGCTTCGGAAAGTACATGGACGTCGAGTTTAACTTCATGGTAAGTGAGAATGGGGACTGATGCAAACGTTAATCGTGCAAGTTCGCAATCAGCTACGAAAATGTGTCTGATTGTTGGGGCTCTCGACGGCGGGAAGAAGGTTAAAACGTGTAGCAGATTTGGTTGGCTAAACTGGTGGTGTGGTGACTGTCCAGAATTTTGACATGCATGTTTTCCATTGACCAAAGCTAGACTACACGGTCCGGACCAATTAAGATCAAAAGGCTGCGGTGCCGGAGCCAGCACGCGGGCTGATTGCAGCTTACCGTCTCTAATGAAAACAGCCGATTTTAATCGTGTCGACGTCTTTAAGATCGTGTGGACTGTAGCGCCACCCGTCGGGCGGCGCAGAGTTAAAGCCCGCTCTACCTTTACCTCTCGTCAACAAGTGATGTCACCGGCCACCCCCTCGCTGCTGGGAGCCCGCAGCTCCCCTCGCCCTCTCACGCAGCCCTCCTTCGCGCGCAGGGCGAGCCGACTGGCGGCCACATCCGGAACTACCTGCTGGAGAAGTCGCGCGTCGTGTCGCAAGCGCCCGGCGAGTGCAACTTCCACATCTTCCACCTGCTGCTGGCCGGCGCCTCGGACGAGCTGCTCAAGTCGCTCTGCCTCGAGCGCGACTCGCGCGCCTACAGCTACACCAAGCAGGTGACGGCCCGGGCGGCCGGCCGTGGGGTCCAGGTGGCGCCGGCGCCGGCCGGTGGCGGTCGGGCGGGGCTGAATGATGAGCGGCCCGGGCCAAAGTAAACAGCGGAGCGTTGGCCGGCCGCTCTGGCCCGGCTGGGCTCGTGTCGCCGGGGCGACGCACGTGCAGACGAATGGCCTCTGTTGCAACCCGTGCGGGACCGGTGGGGGGGGAGTGAAGGTCGTTCACCAGCAGAAGCGGTCTGGCTTTCGGCCAGACGACATGCTCGATCTGTGCTTTTCTTTATCATATATATACATATATGGATGTATATATATACATACATTTATACACAATATTATAATTATTTCTTTATTGCATTATATTCATAACATGTGGGCTCGAATAGCTCGCAGAAGCGATGGCTCGCACCTGCCAGACAGACATCATCATTCCGACCTCCATTTCATAAACCTGAAGACATCGCAGTTTCGTAACTTCAGTAAAGCATTGTTTAAATAAGCGTAGCTGGATACTGATGAAGACCACATGGATATGCGGACACCTAGACCTGAGGGCTGTCTGCTGACTCCGCCCCCCCCCACAGTCTGGCCACGAGCGCGACAGGGAGCACGATGGCGACCAGTACAACACCGTCATCAACTCGATGGAGATCGTCGGCTTCGGCGAGGACGAGCAGCGTGAGGTGCAGGCGATCGTGGCCGCCATCCTGCACCTGGGCAACGTGCGCTTCGAGGACGTCAACGGCACCTCCTGCCAACTGGAGGGCACCGAGGTGGCGCAGCGCATCTCAAAGGTACGCCCGAGGGCTCCGCTGCTAGCGGCGTGCAGGGCGTCGCATCGTCCTCGATAGGGCCCGTGACATAATGTATTTTGACGTGAAGTCAGCTACGCCTGACAGCGGTACGGAACCATGGTGCGGTTTTGTGCCGTGGCCGAACTGTGCACTTATGAACTGTTACGTACCGACTGATTTTCACCGCCTGCCGGTTGGACGTCCTGCTAACTGCTGTCGGCAGGTCCTGGGAGTGCCCCTGACTGACATCCAGCAGGCGCTGACGCACCGAACCATCGAGGCCCACTCGGACGTGGTCACCACCACGCTCGGCGTCGAACAGAGTAAGATGGTGCTAACTCTTACCGTTTTATTTGGCTTGTCACTGTCGCCAGCTTCTCGCATTGCGCATTTTCTTAGATCATAAGCATGCGGATATATGATACAAACTGAGCTCAGCTAGCCATGTTTCTTTGGTTAGTTTATTTTACAGGCCGTCAACGGCCGGCACCGTTCTTGTTCTGACAACTAGACGCCTGTCGAGAGAGACTCATGTATACCTTTATTACGGTAATATGATGACGTGACAAGAGCTTCGTGGCGGCCGCAGGCGCGTACGCGCGTGACGCGCTGAGCAAGGCGGTGTACGACCGGCTGTTCTCTTGGCTGGTGCGCCGGCTCAACACGTCCCTGGCCAGTCACGACCAGTCGGCCCGGCACACCCTGCTCGGCATCCTCGACATCTACGGCTTCGAGGTGTTCAAGAGCAACTCGTGAGTGGCCGCCGCGCGTCCTGCGGGGTGTGTGGGGTGGCGCGGGGTGGGGCCGACCGATGAAGGCGACCTCTAGACCTGCTCAGGAGGTTTAGTTTATTTGATGTATTCGGTCAGGGATTCAGTGGATGCAGGGCGCTTGCTCCTGATTTCTGTTTGTTTGCGGATTTGTAACCAATTGTTATTGCGTTGTGAAGGGTATTGCATGTTCAGGAAACACTGTGTCCTTTTTCAAACCGCGGCCTTCTTAAAATCCAGAATATGCGCTAGCCAATAGCAAAAAGTGTTTCAAAATAAATCTAGTTGTTAAAACATCCGAAGATTCTACGATTAGAATCGCAAAGAAAACACTCCTGGTTTTCGCGCACATGTTTCAATTACCTTCTCACCTTGTGTTCATTTTTAAAAGTCAGTGTCATGATATGTATAGTAACATTTTTGTCTTCTGTGTATTTTACAGTACACCAGTTCGGTGGGTTAATTCTTTTAAACTGAGCTTTACCGTGTGATTTCCAAGAAAGAATTCCAAAAATTCCCAACAAAAAAAGAATGAATTTCTCTTCAGAAATTATACAAATGAATGATTTCCTTCCCAATGCAGGTTCGAGCAGTTCTGCATCAACTACTGTAACGAGAAGTTGCAGCAGCTTTTCATTGAGCTGACTCTCAAGTCTGAGCAGGAGGAATACCTGGCTGAGGGCATCACCTGGGTGCCCGTTAAGTACTTCAACAACAAGATCATCTGCGACATGATCGAAATGAAGCATACTGGTGAGCTGAACGTAACTGTTTCTAGAACAATTATGGAGCGATACCTGTCGAACAAAATCATTGGTATAGAAGCACTAACAGAGCCGCAGATATTTCGAAAGTGCGAGAAAAAATGTGACCAATGGTCCAAAGCTAATGCTGAAAGCTTAGAGATGTAACTGATGGCACGGTGTTGCCCAGTGTCGCATTTATCTGGTACGTTATCCAAGGCTTTCGAGACACCAGAAACTAGAGGCAGATTTCTGTCTGAGACAGGATGCCTTGAACGCTGTTTCACGTACTTTTGCGCAACATGCTGATGCAAATTACACACCACTGGCCGACGGCGTTTCCCACCTGAACCGTGACATCAGACATGCTCCGTGTCACCCCCAGGGATCGTGTCCCTGCTGGACGAGGAGTGCCTCCGGCCGGGGGAGGCCACCGACATGACCTTCCTGTACAAGATGACCCAGGCCCTGCGGTCGCACGCCCACTACATGTCCCATGAGAACGCCGACAACAAGGCGCGCAAGACCATTGGTCGCGATGTGAGTGCTAAGGGCAGCTAACACCGTGCGCGGAAGATTTCCAGTGCTGAGGTGTGCTGAGAGTGTGCGTTTCTGAGTCTGTTGGACGTATCAGAGAAACTTGTGATAGGAAGGTTTTGGTTGAATGTGGCGGTGGCGGTCCCTCTGGGTTTGTTTTTCGAGGAAGACTCTGCGGGATGTGTTGCGTGTGATGCGAACTCTATGTCTTTATGGGGAATGTCGCGCATGTCATGCTTGCGAGCCGTTTCCATCAGCCAAAGCACTTTGTAATGTGTTGGCTCACATCTCCGCAAACAGTGAAGCCGCTCACACTGCCATATGAACTCGACATTTTGCAGGAGTTCCGGCTGATGCATTACGCAGGAGACGTCACCTACAACGTCAAGGGCTTCCTGGACAAGAACAACGACCTGCTGTACCGTGATCTGAAGGAGGCCATGGCGAAGAGCACCAACAAAATCGTGCAGGTCAGACGTTTCTCCGACTGTTACAAGTTTCGGCGTTCCAGGATACTGCCAAAGGCGCGAGTCGATCTGCTCTGGCGTGATGAAAGTCGGGCGCGTTTATCTCTCACTTGTATGTTTGTCGTGCCCACAATGTTAACACCGAACTGCTGCCCTCGAAACAGGAGATTTTCCCGTCCACGGAACTGCAGGGAAAGAAGATGCCGGAGACGGTGAGCACGCAGTTCAAGAAGAGCCTGGACCAGCTGATGACGATCCTCATGTCCAAGGAGCCGTCCTACGTGCGCTGCATCAAGCCGAATGACGTCAAACAGTCGCGTGAGTCTGCCGACGACGTGCGACGGACGATTCAGCAGCAGCATTGTCCCGACTTATCGCTCCAGTGTGGCTGCACTGGGGTCTCTCCTCGGCGTATCGAGCTGAACTGAACTGCGCCACCGCTGTAGCTGGGTGGCGGGGTTCTCTGATGGGCTTACTGACTGCTCACTGTTGACGCCCCAACAAGCCTCTGCTTGACTGAAGATGTCTGTATCTAAGATAGGAGCCTTTTTCTCTTGAAGGCTTTAAGTAGCTTCCGATCTCTGGGACAGCTTTTATCACAAAACAAATAAAAGTTAACCTCGGGTCCCTTGGGTGACGACTGCATAAATCTCGCAGACTTCTCACGGGTCTATTTTGCACCGTTCCCGCCAATAGAAGGCATCTCTTGCATTTGTGATCTATATGCCATGTTTGATTAAGACATTGTGTTTTTTCTGCAACTGTTCTACGCAACCGTCATAGAAAATGCGTTGAATCCCACGATGCGCCAACCCAGTAGAGAGGAGCCTTGGGTGCAATAGCTAACCCAACCAATGAAAAGCTCCCGGCGCGGCGTCAGGCCACCTCCTCGGCGGTCGTCAGCCTCGCCCGCCATCCGCAACCGACGCTGCCTATCACCGGGAACGTCCACTTTCCAGACAAATTCGACGCGGAGATCATCAGCCACCAGGTGAAGTACTTGGGCCTGATGGAGAACCTGCGAGTGCGTCGCGCCGGGTTCGCCTACCGCCGGCCGTTTGAGCCCTTCCTGGAGCGGTACAAGTCGCTGTGTCCGGACACGTGGCCCAAGTACCACGGCCAGGCCAGCGCCGGCGTCGACAAGCTGATGAAGCATCTTGGCTTCAACGACGAGCACTACAGCATGGGCAAGTGAGTGGCGACGGTGAACCAGCCTTGGAGGACTGTGGATGCGCGTTTCGCGTGTTTCGGCTTCCGAAGCTACAAGGAGAAACTATACTAGATTGGCTCACATTTCTACGGATTTAAGAACAACATGTTGAATGCACCGCCTCGCGAGGGATCAAAGCAAAATGTATGGAATAACTGAGTGTTTCTGCGACACATTCGTCCTAATCTTTCATCCACGTTTTCCATACTATGGTTAGCTGTTTAACTGGTTGAAACTTGGAACTCCTTCGGCCAGTTCTGATAATTTCGGAGTTATTTGACTGTTCAAAGAGGTTTAAATGAAACATTATTGTTGCTGAGAAAACAGGTCATGTGGAGATGCAGAGTGAATATATTGAGGATAAGAAGATGAACATTTCTCGCGAGGGCCAGCGATCAGCATCATCGTTTGAATACCATAAATTTTGATTTCCATGCAGCTTTCTCGCATCGACAAATTATGGCCAATGTCTTTTCTTTTACCAGCAGGCCAGAGTCAAATGTTCCCATTTTTCAGGACGAAGGTCTTCATTCGCCTCCCAAAGACTATCTTCGACGTGGAAGACGCCTTCCAGGCCAGAAAGCATGAGCTCGTGACCCTGATCACGAAAATATGGCGCGGCAGGCAGCAGAGGCTGCAGTACCAGAAGTGAGTGACAGAGGTCGCTATATTGCCCACTCGGAACCGAATGTAAGGAATCGCCGTTGGGCAATGACAAAAAGGGATGTTCATTCTTTTAGCTCCTGTGATATATGTACGTGACTTACCGAACCAGAGCGAAAATTTGAAATACTGGGACGCTAAAGTTTCTTCAAGAATTACATTTCTGTTGGTAAATGCAGGCTCCATGTATCTCACACACTCTACGCTCCACGCTTTACGCTGATGCTCCATACAGCCTTTTTGTTCTGCCTATCATGCGTAAAATTGGCGATGCAAAATGCCAACTGACTGATTGCCAGATTATATAATGCTGCCTGCCTTAAAAGTCGCAGCAGGGGTACCGATGCGTCTCCGCTGGTTGTGGTGCTTTGCGCTAGTGCCAACACCTGGTGGGCGGACATCTGCAACTGACTAGGCTGACCGAGACCTTGTGCGCAGTGTGACTTTGGACACTGTCTCGCAGGATGCGCGAAAGTGCGATCGTCATCGAGAAGTACATGAGGAGACACCTAGCCAAAAAACAGGCCGAGAGGAGGAAATGGGCGGTCGGAGTCGTCAGAAAGTAAGCAGCCTGACACCATTGGAGAATGGTCTTTGTATTCAATATTCCACGTAGAAGCATAAAAGCATGACGTTAGATGGTTTGTGGTAGCTCTTAACTGTTCCCCCGGTCTAGAGTTTTAATGATGTGCTATCTAGGTATCTGGCATTCCAGTAGAATTTCTTGCCACCGTTATTTGATAAAATACCCCTAGTGCTAGGCAACACAGTCACAAAACTCCGCACGCAAACCATACACCGATACTGCCGATCAGATCACAACTGAATCCTGTCTTAACCTGTCCCACCTCCGGACATTTCTGCTGCCCGAGTTTACTGCACGGCCTGACGCTCGCCCTGCCGCCACAGGTTCATCACGGGCTTCATGACGCGTAACGGCCCAGTCACGGACGTGAACCGGCGCTTCGTGGCCGTGGTACGCCGCGAGTGGTTGCTGCGGCTGTCGCGTGCGCTGCCGCGCTCCGTGCTCGACAAGAAGTGGCCTAAGGCGCCGCCGCCCTGCCTCGAGACGGACAAACTGCTGCGCCCCATGCACCGCTCCTGGCTGGCCGGGAAGTATGTGCGCAACCTGCCGGCTTCCAGGAAGTACGTGCTCCAGCAGAAGGTGCTGGCGGAGAAACTGTTCAAGGGTGAGTTCGTGTGGATTGCTGTGTTTTTGTGCGGACAGTGCAGTTTCTGAGTCTATTCAGTGTCTATGCGACAGGGTGTTTGCATTTAACTTGTAAGCGTGTTCGTAAAGAGTCCTTGACTCGTACCCAATGGCGTGGGAAGTGGGGGGGGGGGGGCGCAGGGGGCAGCGACCCCGAACGTTTTTTGCAATTTAGCATTGATCCCATGGGCGTTGATTGGAAAGAACTATTCAAATGCTTCTTTGCTTCTTTGCCGCCCCCCCCCCCACCGCCCTTCAACTGTAGAGGAGTTACCTTGCCCCTGATCGCACCTGTGGGCGCATGCCATGCTATCGCTGCAGTCGATCCTGCCTGTTCACGTGCTTTTTCCGTTTGCGTTTGATGGTAGTTTTTGGTCACTGATGGACGTCCTCGACTGTTGATCGAGCCGGCTACTTGACACGCTCGGTCGCTGACGCGGGGTGGAACGTTTCAGGCAAGAAGTCCAGCTACCCGCAGACGATCGCGGAGCCCTTCCGCCAGAGTCGGCTGACGGCCGAGCACGAGGCCATGAAAGCAGCCGTGTTCGCCGCCGTCACCAAGGTCGACAACAGCGAGGTCAAGGTCAGCACGCACGGGTCACGTGGGGGTCAGCGCGGGCACAGCGGCGGTCAGAATGTGAAGTGCGTCAAATGACTGGGCAAGTCCAGCGGCAGTTCTCTGCGTGGATATATTTTCTACGTGTTATAGGGCATCCGATGAAAAGCAATGTTCTGGGAGTAAGCTTGCATTGGATCATCACTGAGACTGATGGACGTGCAGGCATGTTGCCCTTTGGGTATCTGGTCTTCACATGCACTTGTTGACATGGGAGATGATCATCCACCTCAACGGTGGAAGGTGTAGCCATTGAGGCATGTCTTCGGGAAACAGCAACACTCATCGACGTTTTCCTGTTGAGCTGATCGGGTAAAGCTGCCTATAGCCTGGGAGACTGGGAGCTGCCGCAATACCAGTACCGTTGATTTTTAAGGCTTTGTTGGTCGGATGGCCCTGGTGCCACTTGAGCCCTGCCAGCAGTACCAGCACTTATGTGTTTTGCCTGCTCGTTGGTCGGTATGCCTGGTGCAGCCATAGCCCTGTCGCGGTACCGACACCTCTGTGAATCACCGGCAGTACGCGGCGGCGGTGACCAAGTACGACCGGCACGGTTACAAGCCCCGGCAGCGCTGGCTGGTCGTCACCAAGCAGGGCGTGTATGCGCTGGACGTCCACGACAAGCCGAAGCTGAAGGACCGCTTCTCGCTGGACAACCTGTCAGTGGCGGTGACCGCCGTCGGCGACCAGCTGATCCTGCTGAAGAAGCTGCACGCCGAACAGAACGGCAAGGAAAAGGTGCGTCCTCCGGTGCGCCTGGCTGTGTGGTGCTGTGGGTCGTGCGTACCGTCTGGCATGGCAGAGGTAGCTGGGCGACGACTTGCACCTGTGTCAGCCTGTCGGGCATTCGGCTTTGCTCGGCACCAGCTGCGGCACCAGACTTGACAAATCGGTCCGAGAAAACGGACGCAGAAACATGATCTTTCTTGATGCACATTCAAGGTGATCTTCTGAACAGACCAGGAGAAAGTGATGCGCACTTCGATTTTAAATCCGCAAAACTGGTTAGTTTCTGGGATGGAAATAGCTACAGACCTTTTCATGAGCTCATTATGATCCAACATTTTCATCTGATGCATCATGACATCTTAAAATGCAAATCCTGTCTTCACCCTCTCATGCCATGTAATCTTTCAGGGATAATCGTTCACAGAGCGTATAAGATCAATCTTGAACAATCTTAAATGGGTTGTGACCTTCGCATTTCCTCATTTCAGGGAGATCTTATTCTGATTTGCCCGCATGTGATCGAGCTGGTCACAAAGCTGGCGGAGATCAGCGGCGAGAAAATTGCAATTGACATCATCAGCGAAAACAGGTCAGGAAATAAATGTCGGTCGCCACGCCGCATCCGCTCAGCGATTTCATTACATATCATAATGCTGTGCTGCGCTTGCATGGAAGTCGTTACTTTAAACAGTTGTTCGTCATTTGACTCGGAGAAAATCAGAATGTAGTTTCACCAGCTCTAATTCCGGAGCATTCTTTAACGACCAGCCATACTGTGCGCTGAAAGTCGTCAGTCACATTCGCCAGACACGTCAGTGTGTCGCCGTGACTGTTTCAACTATGACTCTTGTCGTTCGTTTACAGCCTGACCCACTCGATGAAGGGAGGAAAGGCCGGCACAATCGACCTCGTCAAAGATCCGTCTGCAAACATTCACAAGGAAAAAACCGGACATCTTGTAGTGGTAAGCTGCACAACCAGGATGATTCTTACCTGGATCAAACTTTGAAAATTTACATGTTCGTCTCTACCACCAAACGCCGGTTGTCCGTTTAGACTGCCAATTTTCTCTTCGCGTTCTGGTCGGCATTGTCTTAGGCGATGACCAACTCTCATATCGTCCTTTGCAGTTGTTCAGTTTTTTTCGTAGTTTTTAGGTGCATTCCTTAAACATAAACAGACTAGACAGGAATCTTTCGATCGGAAGCCTTCCGTACTATCGAAAAATTCGATCAATGGATGGCTGACGCTCGCCGCTGGGTTCTTCTGAAATGAGTCTTGCCATAATTTGAACAGTGACTGATTCTTAACCTGTCCACAGTAAACACGATGTTCGGAGGTATTACAGAGCACGCTGAGACGCGTTTACATTCATACTCGCTTTCTTCTTTTCCAAGATGTAAATGTATACAAAGATGCATTATAGTTGAAAGGCCTTGGCATGGCATTCCGTTCCAGTAAAAATTGGCGATGCTGATTTGCACGCTGGCATGCGCAAAGCAAGTGCGTTTTTTTATTCATGCATGTAACCTCTTATTTTGGACAAAACTGGCAACGCACGTAGTCCAAAACTGACCAAAAATTCATCCAAATATTTTCATTTTCCTAAACGAACGCACTGATTTTTTCCGCCAAGCACGGCAGTTTTCGGTGCTGGCCTTTAATTTCCGTTTCACCTCCCTGTCCGTCTTAGCTCTAGACGGCCCCATGCTGTTCCAGACCCACGGCTAAAGACCTGACGATGGCGAGGTCATCCCCGTGCGCGCGGGGGTCGGAGCCATCTTCAGCACCAGCGAGGGCTGTTCGGGGCGTCGCGCCGGCGGGGTCGAGACCAATGAGAGCTCCCGGACGGCGCAGTGGTGTAAGGTCGTGGTCGGTGTCTGGTGGCCTTCCGGTCTGAGACGGCGCGCCGGGTAGCAGCCAGTAACGCACGACAAGAGCTTCAGCGTCCGTTTTCGCAATCAGTGTCGCTTGCGTGAGAGCTAGTTGTGATTTGGTGCCATGCCTTCCGAATACAAGGAGCTTTACAGTGTTTTGGTGACGCCTCGTGTGAATATACCCGAAACGTGTTGCGTCGGTCTTTCAACGAGTTCCTCGGCTGCAAGAGGCTATCGAACATTTCGACGCACAAAGTCAAGTAGAAAGACATTTTCAAGGGCTGACTGAGACTGTTAAATGCTCCAAACGCTTTTTTTGTAGCGTCATAGTCAATGGCACGGGATCTCCCCTTCAGTGTGAGGGGCGGGGGGTCTTGCATTTCGGGTCAAGTCTTTCCAGTCAACGCCCATAGGGTGAATGTAAAATTTCAAAAAAAATTGGGGGGCTGAAGCCCCCTGGCCCATGGCACCTGCGCCTATGGCCATGGTACAAAAGCATAGAAACAAAGCAAAAAGCAATTGGTCGGCGAGACGAAATAAGTGCAGAAACCCATATAACAAAGAACCCTATGTTCATGTAAGCCCGTGACGGCGTCGTTGCCAGACACAACATTGTAATACGCTCTCCAAATTTGCCTGTGTTTGGTGGTGTTGATGGAGGCAATCCCTCATACGACGCCTGAACGGCACAGGGCACAACGTTTCGGACCGCCGCGCTGGGTTACCCGCTGCTCTACCTACCGCTGTCGGTCCATCACCCCGTATCGCATCGCGTATTTTTAACCCTCTCCCGTGTATGGGCTTCTGCAAAACGCGGACGTTTGGGGGAGGGGGTAAGGCCCCAAGCCATTTCCACACCGTGCGTCCTAGAGTGTCGCGGAGAAAAATAGTGTGCAACGCGTGAAGAGACATCATGACTGGTATCCCTTTTTAAGGTCTCAGATCAACGAATGACCTCGGAGATCAGGTCCGAGGTAAAAAATTGGCGGAAAGTAACATTTTTTTCGAGTTTAAACACAAATGAACGACAAAGAATGAATGATGATGAAACGAAATGGATGGCATAGTGTTCTCACATCAATTATGAGTCCATCTGTACCCCATATGATTGTGTTTTACCCATGGAGTCTGATCCAGGTCATGCTGGTTCAATCCGTGTCAAGCGTGGTTGTCGGGTCAAATGCATTCTCGGAGCCGCAGAAACATTTTTTGTGGATAATAATGGATGATGAAATCATGATAATGGAGATAATAATGAAAACAATAAGATGATGAGTCTTAATCAACTAACATTATTGTCGGAAGCCATGTAAAGGCCATCTTAGGTCATCCAAGGCTATCTTATGACAGTAATCTAGAATGGCCTCGGATTATCTGAAAATTGCGACTTAGATGAGTTAAATGTGTTCTTTTTAGTTGATACCCGACACAAAATGTTATTTTCAAACATGCCATGGTACTGCGGACTCATAGCCTCGCGGCGGGCGCCGCGATGCACGTCGGAGCAAAAGTCAGGCGATCGCTGCATTTCGTCCTCTTTTGACGAAATAAAAGATAAATTGCAATGGTTGTTTTGCGATGCTTACTTCCTATCGCATTTCCAGAGATAAAAAGTAAGGTATTTCCCGCCCAAGCGTATTGTTGGCTGGCCAGAATAAGTTCGCTGGCCGTTGGTTGGCCACACAGATGTGACCAACCAACATTGCCCAAAAGCCCTGCAGGTATTATGTGCTCCGCGACAGCACAACAAAACGCCCGCAGCGACAACGACGTTGTGATGGATGGAAGCAGGCGGTTTTGCGTGGCGAGGGCCCGGTGTGGGAAGGCTTTTGGGTGGCCACCAGTTCGCATCTGGATAGAAGGAGACTGCCGGCCACGGAAGCGCGAGCTTTCCTGATAGACATCCCCGCAAGCCTGTGGAATCGTTTGCGGATGGCAGGCAGACAGCAGGGTCCGTTTAAAGCCCTGTAGACTTCCACGGCGCCGGGCTTGCATGAATCACTGATCCGGTACGTGGCCGCTCCAGTTCCGTCAGTGCTGGTGTGACGCGTGCGCTGCGTGCACTCCTAACTCCTTCTAACTCCACGCCGCTAACGAGTCTCGCCGAAACTGTGAAGGTGACGTCCGTCGCCCGACATCCGTCCCTGGCTGTTCGCTCACGTTCAGGCGTCCCATCTGTTGCGATCTGGCGATGCAGTGTAACTTGTTTGAAACCTCTTTACTGGCGATTTACACCTTTAATTGTCTAAGAAAAGTGGGCCGTTATGCTCACTGACGGCACTCAGCACCATTAAAGCTTCTTCTCGGACTCTGATAGCAAAGATATCCGCCTAGAATTTTCTTAGAGGTGACGCGTAAGGACATGCACCATTTTTTTTTCGGGAACGTTTAATGTCCAGAGACCGGATCGCTTTACAATATGTTATGCAAAGCTCCAATCATATAATGCAGCTTATCCACAATTTCTTTGAGAATGACTGCTTAATGCGCATGAGCTTGAGTTTAGACTCAAACAGGATTTGTATACGGGATTGTATACTCGGTCATACGGGATTTGGCTTATTACAGGATTAACAGATTTTGACCTGACGTGAGCTTTATCACTTGACATGACCCAGCATCGATGGTGGTGTTCCGAAACACTTGAAATACGCTGAAAACGCACCCTTTGATGCAATATCATGCACGGCTGATTTCTCATTTGCACCTCTTTTCCTTCGTGAGACAAAAACTATTAATCACGTGACGCCAGTTGCTCTGACGTGACTTCATTGCGGGCGAATATTCTTATGTTTGTGCGTATAAGTAGTTTTCCGGCGCAGACATGCATAGGTACGTACACACGTACACCTGCATCCGCATTTGCAGCTACATCGCCATCCTGCATTTCAAGCATTGTGCTGGCATCGTATGGCTGCTGTAGTGACGTAGCGGGACCATGATGGCGGATGCTGTGCTTCATTCAGCTGCGCGTCTAGTCGCCGCACGTGCCTTGTTCTCCGGCAGTCTTTTGAACTAAGGTAGATAAGCTAGACTGATTGTGAGTTTGATAAGTCCATGAAACATTGTCTCAGCATCATTCCTATTTATGTAGGCTACCTGAAAAGGGGAAGTACTCCGCATTCTTTGGTGAGATGCGCGAAACATTTACCTGGTCATGTCCTCTCGTCAGTGTGGGATAAGCTGGTTTGAATCTGCTGAGTTCCTGACAACGCTGCTATCCGACTAAAACCATGCATTGGCATGCATTTGCATTTGCATCATCGCCTGCTTGCAAGCTCCCTCTGCACCCCAGTGGCGGACCCAGACATACAAACATTGGACGCTAATCCCAGAAATAAAGAAAGGACGGACATTGTGCGAGACTAAGGGTTACAAAGCCTTCTGATCCCGATATCTCTCTGAAACTATTTATTCGCGGTTACACTGCTGTGCTTGACTGACCACTTCAGAGAATCCAGCGCCGTCCCTGCCCCGGGCGAGGGCTCGGCCAAGGACTGGCTCTCGGATGCAAAATGGTGCAGACTGAGGATGCAGAACGGTGCAGACTGAATGCGGATGTGGACGCACCCTCACTGTCGGGCGGGTGGCGCGCCAGCGCGTTTCGGCCGGCAGGATTCAAGGACGTCTGAAGCCGTCCGCGGCGCGGAACATCTGCCGTTACGCTGCGCCAAAGGAAGGTTAGCGCTTCAGTTTGAACAGGGCCTCTTCATACTGACGTGAAAAGTTATTTTTTACCAGCCCTGCCATTTAGGGAGCACTCTTTTCGAAGGCGGATCTGACGGCGCGTTCAGAAGTTGGTGCTCTCGATAAACCCGCTCAGTAAACCGTGCAGAAGATGGTTTGCGCGCTCTTGGTATCCACATTGCTTACCTCGTAATCGAACGTACGTTGCAAGAGACCATATTCTCACAAAGCTACGGTACACGGCTGCTAGTCTTGGATTTATGTTCCGTTTAAATATTTCCAGGAAAAAACAATCGATCTATCATCCCTGACTGATCAGCAATAACTCTTTCGCCTGCCTAAATCAGTGCAGAGATCGACGAATCATTCATCTCCGTTTATTAAACGCAGTTTGTGCAAACATGCACACAACAAAACAAAACGTCCCATATGAAGTCCAAACACAATGACCCTTGATCAGCCTTACACATCATAAAAGTCTTCGCGGACGGCTCGGCTCGTCACCGTCAGCCTACACTGTTTCTTCAGCGGAACACGACAGAGGCGACCCATGGTCAAGGACGACTGGGGCCAGGTCCTCACTCCTCAGGGTGCGGGCCAGAACCTCATAACTGGGGACACGGGGCAGGTCGTCGCCCCCGTTGGGAGGTACAGCGTTGTCGTCGTCGACGGGGCCGGGCAGGCCGTCGTCCGAGCCGTTGCTCTCGGTCGCCTCGTCAGACAGCGCGCTGCACTCGAAGAACAGCTGCATCGCGTCCACCTCGCCGGCCGAGCTGCGCGAGTCGGAAGAGTTCCAGCGCTCGAACAGCGCCAGGCTGGAGTTGCGCAGCACGCCGAGCGAGGCGGCCGACCGGACCAGCGCCCAGCGCGACTTGGCACGCAGCACCTGCTTCGGCGCGCTCAGCAGCGGCTCGGCGTGGCGCAGCACCTCCGCCCAGGCGAAGTGCACGTCGCGCAGTTCCGTGTAGCGCGAGCAGATGACGAAGCGGATGACGTACTGCTGGCCGCGCTGCAGCAGTGACGGGATCATGTGCACGCGGCGCGCGCCGTTGATACGGCCCAGCAACGCATCGGTCAGCGCGTTGCCGTGTTTGGCGTCGCGCACGCGGAAGCAGACGAGGCCTAGTACGGCCGGCGCGGCTACTTCGAAACGGTCGTCGGCGCGCACCAGCTTCTCGAACTCCTGCGCCAGCCGCACCTGCTGCCGGATGTAGGCGCGGATGCCCTCGACGCCGTACAGCCGGATGACGAACCACAGCTTGAGCGCCCGGAAGCGCCGGCTGAGCTGGATGGCCCAGTGCCGGAAACTGGGTAGGTTGATGTGCGCCGTGTCCAGGTATTTGGCGTCCACGTGGAAGACGTCCGTCAGGTCAGAGGAGCGGCGCACCCACAGCGTCGAACAATCGTGCGCCGTCAGCATGAACTTGTGCGGGTTCATGTTGAACGACTGCGCCAGCTCGACGCCGTCGAGCAGCGGCCGGAACTCCGGGCAGATGAACGCCGGGCCGGCGTACGCCGCGTCGATGTGCATCCAGACGCCGTGGCGCGCGCACACCTCGCCGATCTCGCGCACCTTGTCGAAAGCGCACGACGCCGTCGTGCCGAGCGTGGCCACCACGAAGAAGGGGATGCGGCCGGCGGCCAGCTCGTCCTGCATGGCCGCCTCGACCGCGGCGCCGCCGATGGTGTTGCGCGCGTCGGAGCCGACGCTGCGCACGCGCAGGCCGGCCAGCAGGCCGGCGCGCGCCACCGACGAATGCGCCTGGTCGGAGGTGAGTGCCACCAGCCTGGGCGTGATGTCCGCTTCGGTCAGGGACGGGTCCGCCTTCAGCAGCTCCCGCACCTTGCGCGAGCGGGCCGCCAGCATGGTGATAAGCGTGCTCTCGCAGGCAGAGCCCTGAATGTTGCCGCCGCCGCCCTTGCCGGAGCTGAAGATGAATTCGTCCGGTAGCTGCAGCATCTTGCCCAGCCAGTCCATCACCACCACCTGGGGCGCGGGCCGCTCGGTCAGCGTGCTGTACGCGACGTCCCGGTTAAGCAAAGCCGGGTATTTTGGAATGGTAGGTGCATTTATGAGGCGTACACGTTTGCATTCAACCGGTGGGTTTTAGGCGATTTCTTTCTCATTGCAAGACAGAATACGTACCAGACCACATGGTTTCCATGGTTTCATTGATGCAGAAAACTGTACTGGTAATACAACCGCAGTGGAACGGCAAAAACGAAAACAAAATGGAAAACGTCGATCTCTTACGCTCATAGTTCATATTTCAAACGTTTGAAATATTAATTTGTTAATGTTGTTGCAAATGCCATTCTGCAAAAACTGAAAACTTCTCAGCTCAACTTTAATCGACTCCAATGGATTCGAGCAATGCTGCTGCGCGAATGACATTTGGGATGCAGAGGAAAGCGTTGAGCCGACGGCTAGAAATGGTAGTCCGGTATTAAAAGCTGCTATCCTGTCTGACCTTGGCTGCTCACTCTAGCTAAGTCCTCTAACAACCCGTCCGCGAGCGATCCGGGTTCAGGGCCGCCGTCTGGCGCCTGAGCGGGCCGTCTGGCGTCGGCGCGGGTCGCCGTCGTCCGAGGCTCACCTCCAGCTCGGTGAGGACGGGCGCCGACGCCCACGAGATGCCCATGCAGCCGAGCGCGTCCGTCAGCATGTCGGCCAGGATCGACGGATAGGAGGTGGCGCCGGCGAAGTAGGCGTGGAACTGCGGCGAGTGCCAGTGCAGCATGCCCGGCATGATGACGCGCTCGATGTCCGGCATCACCTGCAACAGCACGAGCGCGTCACCCATACAACCTCGGATGGAGATTTGTCGGCGAAGGAATACTGCCACTCGTGCTGTTTGCAATGACGATGCTTGGACTAATCACAGTCTAACCGCTGACAGCCTGACAGCCTAACGGCAAGAACGAAATTATACAGCCGGCTACAAGACCTGTGGTGCACACAGGCACGTAGCCAGGATTTTCTTCAGGTGGAGCCAAATGTCAGATTTTGTCATCTGCCACAGGCATATGACAAAATTTATTGGAAAAAGCGGGAACTGCATGTAATTTAAGTAATATTTAACGTCTAGGAAAACATACAATGTTTACTTTTGCAACATCTATATCATCATAATTCCGTATTTGCGCGAAATCGCCATACATCTAGTGAGGACCGCTTGGCTCAGGGGGGCCATGGCCCCCATGGCCCCCTTGGCTACGTCCATGGGTACACATAACAAAAGTTGGTACTATAAAGTCGGTAAAGTTGGTACAAACGTTGGTACACACAACAAACGAGGGTGATTGCACTGCGTTTTTTACATGGGGAAATATTTCAGAACACTGAAACTGCACGATTCGGTAAAAAGTGTGTAACAAATTGCTCACCTGCAGGTGTCATAACCGTGCCGGACCAGCTGACCATTCCGTCTGATTTTTACTGAATGTTGAAGAAATGCTCACTGGGCCTACGGCCTTGCTTGCAATTATCGAAATCACCACAGGCAACGAAAAACAAAAAAAACAACGTGTGCACCTTCGACGTTTTGAACCGTGTAACTTTTCATACGATCATGTCTGGAGCTTTGGGGTATGCGCTGACGGCAATTTTCGGATTCACGACCCTAGTGCCCCGGAAAGGTACGTACCTGATCCCACGTTTCCGCCTGCTCGGGAGCATGGTCGGGCACCAGTTCCCGGAGGTAACCCGGCGCAACTTTTGGCGAGACCTCTCGGGAGCGGATGTTCTCCTGGTAGTCGGTGATATAGTCGATCATCTGTGTCGCGGCGGTCTTGAAGTCCTTCGCCTCCATGTTCAACACCGTTGGATACCTGCTGAGGCTTTGTGTGCTTTCTTAAGCTTTCTTACGCGAATCCCTCGCGTGCGTTTCTGCGCGGTTTCGCTCGCGGCGTGAAGCCCAGCTGGCGCGGTGTCGGCTCCCGCAGACGGCGGTCTGCTCCAAACGAGGCCGCGAGCTGGTCCGACGGTCCCCTGACTGCGCGCGGACGGCACTAGCCGGTGTGAGGCCTGCAGCGTGGACCGCGCTCTTATGTAGGCCCCGCAGAGCGTCCGGCTCGACACCGGCCTCCGGCGACAAAGCCCGTCAGGGGAAGTACCGAACTCGGCGGGCTTACCGAGGCCGCGTGACGTCATCGAGAAGGTGACGCGAGCCCCGGGGACGCCCGGACGGTCCCAGGTGCCGAGATACAGGGACACTGGTGAAACGACCTTCGCACCGGAAAATCCACCATCGCGACCGCAACAGAAGTTCGAGGTGCTGGTGAGAGCTGAGCGCGGGACCGGTGACATTCGAGACCTCCCCTGGACGCCCGCCTGGACGCGCCTCTGGCGTCGGCGGCGAGTCTGCGGGAGAGTCGCTGCTTCCCGCTGCTCGGGAAACCTCTCGCTTGGAAATTCTAACGCCTGTGACGTCCGCCCAGCAGGTTGTGACGCTGCACCGCGGTCGGAGACGAATGGGATGCCTTGAAGTTACGCAATGCGTGAAGCGGAACAACGCGTTTCGACGAAAAGAAGCTTGGAGGACGCGTCGCCGCGTACATTCCGCATTGCAACAGTGCGTAAGCGGCGGACAGCTTCCGCCGCATGGCGCCAGTGCAGTCAGGGAGCTGAGCAGAATCGTAAAAGAGCCTTTTGGCCTCGGTCACTTATCCTGGAGATTTGACAGGCTGTGCAACCGCAATACATCACTGTCTAGTCTCCTGACTTGCTGAATGCCACCCCCCCCCCCACCTGTCCCGTAAAAAGGAACGACGCTCCAGAGACCACTCTCGGTAGCTGGCAGGGCTGGCGCGTCGCAGGCGTTAGCGACCACCCTTATCGCCTGCTGGAAGGATGCACGATGTCATGAAGCGGATTTTCTCCACGCATGTCGGCAAGTCTGCGTGTTTTCCTGCATTCCCTGCGTCGCCACGTCACCGGGTACAAAGACCGTCAGTTGGCTGTTTTGCTATTGTTTCGACACTCATAGTTTGTTTCTGTTTTTTTTCTGCGATATGCACTGGTAAGGATCAGCGTTCAGAGTCACAAAAGGCACCAATCTTTAACCGGTGTCGGAAACAGGACTCGGTTCAGGATGGGGCGAGCTCAAATTCAGGGGCCCCAGCCGACCCCAAGTTAGGAAGATTTCCTAGATTTACGAGGCAGGCATGCACGCAAGGCGGGCTCGATTCCCGGCCTTCGCGCTGGATAATGTTCGATTTATACATTTTTTGACTCCGTCTTTTTCTGTCTTTCATTGGCCGGGGCTGACCTTTCGACGCGTGAACCCAAACTGACATCAGGAACAGATGGACAAACGCTGGACAGTCGGCCTCCAAGACTGGCTCCCGTGCGTGTCACATCACATCGCATCGTATTGTGTATTCCTAACACCATCCATGATGTGATTCTTCAGATTTCGCGTCGTGCAGTGTAGGACCTGTCGAAATCAGACACTTCAGTCATTATGTGCAGATGACGCCTAACACTGCAATGTACACAACACGGATGGAGTTTACAGCTAAATAAAGTTTAAAGCAAAAGCTCTAAGCGTTCGTCCCGAGGCACGCTCCTTTTTCTCACCCATCGTTCTCGTGCACGTTCGCTTATAGCTACTTTCTCAGGCGTACTTTTTTCCTTACAGTCGTCCCCGTGCGCAGCTCATAGGCACTCTGAGAGGCGCATCTTTGTCCTTTCCTGAGTATTTGCATTGTTGCATGGAAGAAGACACCGTTATGTATGTGGTTGGATTATTACTGCGTCGTGTATCGTCGTTTGCATGCTAGTTATGTTTCTGTTCACTGTCGGGCTAGACGGTGGATTAGTAGCAGAAGTTTCGTTTTCGAATCCAGAAGTCATTTCGTGTGATCAAATTTGCGGCTAGAATTAGTTTCTGAAGTGAACTGCGACAGGGGATCGTTACTCTTTCTTTGCACATCACCAAACTAAAACTAATGAAAAGCGTTGTGAGGCGTGTGCAGGCACGTCACCAGGATTTTCCTCGGGGAGGGGGCAAATGTTAAATTTTGTCATATACCGCTGCCATATGACGAAGTTTATAGGAAAAACAGCAATTTTACTTAACTGACCCCATATTTAACTCACAGGAATACATATAATGTTTGTTTTTGCAACACATACATGATCATTATTCCGTATTTGTGCGAAATCGTTATATGTCTAGTGTTGACGCTTGGCTCAGGGGGGGGGAACATGGTGCCTATGCCCCCCTTGGCTGCGTCCCTGAGCGTGTGACGCACCAGGCTCGTCTTCTCTCTTTTTGACATCGGTGTGGCTCGCATGTTGCGAGATTTTCTACCATACAGTTGTAAATCGGACACTGGGCACTTCAGACCTCCATGCGCAGTGCATTCAGCCTACGATACGTACACTAAATTACGTTACTGTCTCAGCGCTCCCTACCATGCCAGGGTCATGAGCATCGGCGCTCCTGACTCTCCCAGGGCGGCAAGGCCCTGGCTGTCTCCGGGGCCATAACTGTCCCAAGGCCCCAGACCGTATGAAGGTCCCTGCTGTCTCAGGACCCCTGACCATCCAGGTCCCCTGATAGTGTCAGAGAACCTGATCATCCCAGGACAAATGTTTCAAACTGACGATTGTCCTATGGCCCCTGACTGTCCCAAGGCCCCTGGCCGTCCTGGGTTCTCGACTGTCTCAGGGTTCAGGACTCTCCTGATACCGCTAGTCCCCTGACTGTTCCAGGGTCCTGGCCACCCCCAGACATTTACCGTCACAGAACCTGTGCCCGTTTCGGAGCCTCTGCCCGTCCCAGACTCCTCACGTTATCACTGGCCTATGACTGTCTCAAAATCCCTGAGCATTCCTGAACCCCTGCTGACCATTACTGACTCCTTGATGGTCCCAGGGTTATCGACCACCCTATTGTCCATGCAGTGGCGACGGATCGTCTTTTCGAATGGGGTGGCAAACAACTTTCCAGGGACCTCTCAAACGGCGTGGGCCCCCTCTGGCGACAGTGAGCCCCCATCGCCAGCAAAATGAACGGTATGCAAGAAAGGCTTAAAAACGGAAATATTTGAAATAATATTTGGGTTTGTGTGTGCATGTGCAAGGGCATAAGTACCTGCTTTTGTATTTGCACGGACTACGCAGGTATGCAGATCACACATGGAGTGCGTGAAAAATAAGAAGATTATGTCCACTTCCAGATTGTAATTCTACCACAATTTGCAATCTTCGGCACCTCCTTGGCAAAATCCTGGGTACGGCATTGCAGGGGTTGCAGTGTATTATGGAGTCCATTGGAAGTCAGGGGCCCCTATGCGTAATGTTTAAGGCCCATTGGGGCCTTTGGCTTTTAAATGGCCCCTGGATACACTTAGGGTCCCTGACCCTCTCCAGAATACCCTACCTATGTCTGGAGGACGCCTTTGGACTTGACCAGGGGCTGTGGTGTGTTTGGAGTATCTGAAGGTGGTCAGGGCCCCTGGCCAGACATAGGGGCCCTAAGTATTGGGGTTATTGCTGAAATTCAGTAGCCTCTGCTGCTCCTGAATTTCAGCTCTTCTCCCAGTTCAGAGCCCACAGGGGCCACTGACTTTCAAAGGGCCCTAGGCACACCAAGGGTCTCCAGACCTCGTCAACCTTTGGTTGGTTGGTGGTTGGTCTCGTCAGGTCCAGAGACCCCAGGTACATGCAGGGCGTTCTGGAGAGGGCCAGGGTCCCTTTTGTATTTGCATTGGAAGGATGGAGCCCCTGCGGCTGTGGAAGGTCCATTGGGGCCCAAGCTTGGGTTTCTAAGGGTTCTCTGGCACACCAAGGTCCCCTGGCCCTCACCACAACACTCTCTACACCTGTGTATTTGGGGGCCCACTGGAAGTCAGGCGATCCTGTTGCTGTTAGGGGTCCATTGGTTTTTCAAGGGGTTCCTGAATTTCAAAGGGCCCCCAGACACACCGAGGGGCACTGGCCTTCTTTGGAATGCCCTCTACGTATCTGGAGGGTCTTCTTGACCAAGGGCCCTCGGTGCGGTTAGGGGCTTTGTGAAAATAAGGGCCTCCGGCCAGCCCAGGAGCTGCTATACGTCGCGTTGGGGCTCATAATTTTCAAAAAGGCCCCGAATACTTAAAGGGCCTCTGGTCAGTGGCCAGGTCCAGAGACATCCGGGTGTGTTGACGATTTTCTGGGAGGGAGGAGGCCTCCCAGAAAATCCCTTTTTGTGACTTTCCATGAATGTTACCTTTTGGTCACAACTCCAAGTCAGCATTTGTTCAATACGTTACATACGCTAAAGCGTTTTCTTCCCGATGAGGAGAGATCTCAGCAAGCTCGGGGCTTCCCTCAGGTTTTGTGGAGCGGCAAAATCATATGCTTGCCTCGCAGTTTTTCGGATGAGGGCCGCTGCCACTCAGGACCCCCTATCAGCCCGCCCTTGGGCCCATGAACCACCCCCAGGACTCGGGGGTTGTCTCGTTGTCTTTTGTCTCGGGGCTCATGACGGTCCTAAGGCTTCGACCATCGTCAGCCCTTGCCTGTCCCAGGACCTGTGACTGTCTCAGGGTACGTCGCTGTCTCAGGACTCCTGGCCAGACCTGACGCCGCAGAGTTATGAGTTTCTCACGGCCCCGATCGTTCCCAGGACGCCTGATCGTACGAGGATCCCCAGACTGTTTCATGCTCATGTCTCTCCCGGGGCCCTGACTGCTTCAAGATCTTCAACAACCCCAAAATGACCCTAACTCTTTGACCTTAGGGCACTTGAAGACCCTAGGGTACTGGATCATCCCAGGGCCCCTGACCATCCCATGGCCCTGATGAACAGGGTCCCTCGTCGACCTCCAGGAAGGGACGGTCGCCCTGTCCTCCTCCCGTTGGCTACGCCACTGTTTAATCAGCTCCTCTCGTAGTTCATATCGTGTTAGTCAGCGACAACGACGACGACGACGACGACGACGATGATGCTGATGCCTATAATGATTGGTATGAAAACCTGAGTAGGGTAACTACCGCCTGTTAGACATTTTGTGCTTACAGTTAAGGAACACAAGGAAATGCACATAACTGTAAACAAGGTGTCGTTTTGTATAAATATAAAAAAGCATAAAAGAGCAAGGGGGTTCGAACCGAGGGACGGCAACCTCGGCTACTGTGATATTCTCATGGGATTTAATCCACTTTATTTTGAACCGCTGCGATTTTTTTTTGAGGATGAAATCATTTGACAAACAGGAAGCAATATTTCCCTTGTTAACCCTTGCCCGGCGTAGTTTTCTCACTCCCTATTAAGACAGAACCGAGAAGCAAAAACGGGCGTGTGGCGCAGCACAAGAGTAAACCAATGGTATCCGGTTTTAAGAGTTTCGGCCAACCAGTGACCTCTCCAGGTCAGATCAATGGTCCGAAATTGACGACAATGGCAAAACCTTTTGTTTGAAAGGCCACAGAGCAAACAGTTTCACAGTCAGAGACAATGCATGAAAAGCGTAGGACTCTTCAGAAACCTTACAAATGTAATGGTACCCTTCGTCATTACTTTTGTCCAGTGGAATAGGTCACGTAAGGTCATATCCCGTGATAGCGGTATGGGATCTAGGGCCCACTGGCTGCCATGAAATAAATCTAGATAAAGTGAGAATGATGCAAAATGTACGCCGAATTTAAAATCGGCCCTCAAAAATAAAGTAGTGTAGACCTAAGGCAAAAAAATCGTTTCAGGTCATCCGAAGTCAGTGAGCTCGGTTGACCTCGGAAGACCTTTATTGACCACGGGCCGAATGCAGGATATTTCGGGGCTCTGATTTCGAATTTTGCATCCATTCTGTACCATTCTTACTTATGTAGCTCATTTCATTGGAGGGCCAAGGGTCATCCGAATTCAGCATCATTCGAGAATCGAACCTAGGACCTCTTGGTCCAAGGCTTTACGCAGTACCAACTAAGCTAATCCGCTCCGACAATGCGATGCGTTGACATTTGAAACTGTCCTTTTGCATCTATATGATAACGTTCAAGCTTCTGGACCAGTTTCTCTGCCATTTCTGCAAAAAAATCCATACAAGTTAGTTTTTGATCAATCTTAGCAAACTTGGCGTCAAAATCTAACGGGTAACGTTGGCTATCGTATACGACAATAAAAAATGGATAATGTGCGCAAGAAACCATAGCACCTGAACAAGAAGTCCGAAAGTTCACACACATGACTCATTTTGCTGGCCTTTCATTGCAATTTTGGGCTATATGGGGAAATTTATGTTTCTCTGACCATTTTGGCACTGTGCTAACCTATATCCTAACTGTTCCAAATAAAAACCAGTTGCGAATGACCATTTCCGCACAGAGTTTCCATAAAATCCAGTCGACTAAGATACCCTAACTTACTGATAGTTGACTATCCTGGGTTATAGATCAATAAGATGTTGCCTACGGATGACAGATATGCAAGAGTCACATCCCAATGTCTGTGTAAGCAATGCGTTTGTACCTCTGAGTATCTAACAGGTGGAGTTTGCAAAAAAATCAAAGATTGTGCAAAAAAGCATCACAGTCTTATAGGATCAACATGGGCTAAAACAACAATAGATCCTGTTGGTACATATCTACTAATAGGCATGAGTACCTATTGGTTCTTTTGAGGCCTTTAAATGTCATATTACTTTTTTGCAAGGTGGTGTAGTACCAAAATCACCTGAAATATGTGAGCTCCACCATTTGATGCTGTCTTTATACATTGTAAAGTTAGTTTCTTGCTATTTTTAATGTCGGAAATGAATTCCTGCCAAAGTTCTGGCCCAAATAGGTTGTTATTTTGAATAAAAAATCTAACCTGAAACTTTCGCCAAAGTTGGCAGCAAAACCAGTCAAGAAACTTTGAAAGTTGCCACACATCGTGTTTCAAAAGTCCTTTCCTCATAATCTATCTGCGCGTTTAGTTCTGTATCTTAAACATTTTTTTTCATTCAGACAACGGAAATAACCAAAATCCACGTGCCTTTTTCAATTTATCGCGTGACGCACGCCAGCTTGTGAAAAATCGATTAATTGGGTTTTATTACGCCACAGAGCTCAGACATGACCAAGCAGCAAACATGGATGTCACTGAAAAGGCTCTCTCCCGGGAAGCTGCTCCGCGCGAAGGCCATGGGGATGGTCCATGCCGGCGCCAGCCAAGGATATTTCGCCAAAACACTGGACCTGTCACGTCGTACAATGAATACATGATAGAGAAGATTTTCACAGGGAGAATCTCTCAATGACAAGCAGTGTTCAGGTCGATCCTCGCAGATCAGCCGAGTGGTGAAAAATATTTGTACTAAGGCTGCGCTGAAGAGAGACCAGAGCATGCGAAAAATTGCTGTCAAATTGAAACGCAAAGGCTACGAAATGTCAAGCGAGGTGCGGATCCAGAGGGGGCGATAAGGGCAATCCCCCTGAGGCCTTAGAAGGGCCCCCACGAGAGGATCTTTGAAGGGGCTCTCTCAGACTCAAAAGAGGCCCCGTATGAGTTTTACGGGATTTGTGAAAACGTGACGGGTTCTTGATGCGGTCAGGGAGCCTCTGGGACGGCCAGATGATCCATGATATGTACAGAAGGGCCCTTGAACCTTCCGAAGAGCCCCTGAGGCCACAATAGGGCCCTAGCACGGCAGGCTGCCACTGAGACTGCCAGAGGAGTCACAGGGACCCTAAGATGGCCGAGATGAGGACTGAGTCCCTAGGACGACATAGGGGCCACAGGAATGTGATAGGGGTCCCGAATGGGTTTCACGGACCTGTGTGAAAAGCTGAAGGTTTCTTATGCAATCAGAGGGCCTACGGGAAGGTTAGTGAGATCCTGAGACGACAAGATGGTCCCTAAAATGGATAGAAGAGCCCCTAAAACTCTCCATGGCCCCTCGGATGGCAAGAGGAACCCCAAAACAGCAAAGGGCCCATTCGACCGCTTAAAGTGTCAGAGAGGGTCTCTGGGCGACAAGACTTTAACCCGCGCCCGACTGGCAGTCGGCGCCGATCACGCTCGACTGGGGGGGGGGGCGCTTGACCGCACGCTCGACTGGGGGGCCCTCTAACTCACGAACGACGGCCGCACGATACCAATAAGCACACCATTGGGAAGCACGTGACAACTAAAGCTCGAAACTGGTTCCATTTTTAGTTTTGGACAATATGTAAGACATTTACGCCCTATATATGTTTCCGCACAGCCGACTGCATGAAACCGAGAAGCGGCCTGGATCTCAAAGGCTGAGATTAATAAAGTCTAGGTAAAGGCACCAATGAAGAGGTAAAAGACCGGAGATGCCGATACACGCCTGTTGTTTTCTGATCTGTTCGATATATACGCTGAAACGTTGAGTTAAAGACACTGGAATTTTCTCACCGACTGCCGGCGGACGTCGTAGTCGAACGCGGTATGAAATTAATGAGAACTAATTTTAACGTGTCTTTATTTTCAGGACATAGGCCTTTTCATGCAATCTTTTTTAATCTTAGTAGTTTTTGTTGGATGTTTTTTTTTTTTTTTTTTTGTTAGATGGTTTTTTTAGATGGTTTCTCATGCTTAAACTTTAGAACAACATTCAGTAGTTATCAGTCTACACAACTGGCGGAGCTTAATTCTTGAGAGTCTGTTTGTTTGCAAAATATGCAATTTTTCGAAACTCTTTGAAATTTTTGATATTATTTGCAACTGTGCAGGCCAGTTGTGCCATTTCCTACCCGTTCTGACTAAATCATCGCATATTTTGACGGCTGTGCATTTTAGCTCAAAACAGTTATTCGTGACTAGACCTGACGTCCGTGGCTGAAAATCACTGATACTTTGTCCATTGACGATAAATACTGCATCACCTCACACTAAAAATGTTACAAAACATCCTGTCAAATTCCGAAAAAAAACACGACATGCCATAAAAATGGGGCTGACCTTGGGTCAATGACTCGGGAAATTCCAAAAAATCTGAGACAGCTGATTTGTTGCATCCATCAAGATCCTTAATCCCTGAAAGTTTTGTTTTGGTGTCATATTTTCCGGAAAAGTCACAGGGCGCTAAACTTTTATGAACATGTTGACATGGCCCAGGCTGGACACCTGACTTGACCAGAGATGGTACACCAAGTTTCGTGGCGCTTCGTTTGTTCGTTCTTGGAAAACTTCAGGGGGGCGTTCAACCCTCCCACAGTCGGGGTGGATTAAAAACGCAAAATTGCTTCAAATATTTCTCCATGAACCCGAGTTAAACAATATTTTTCATATCTGAAGAACGAAAAACGGGGGTGGGGAGTTGCCTTGCGAGAAATATTCCTTCTCCGTTGCCGACATCCTAGATCTGTCCCTATGTCAAGCCCGACTGTTTTCCGATGCATGAAGTGCTCACTGGGACTTACCGCATACAGAAGGGCGAAGCAATGAAAACTGAGCGGAAAACAGCGGCAGGCAAGGGTGGAGCTGTACAAAAAAGAACTGAAGAACTAGAGCAAGAATAGGTTCAAGAGAATCATTTGGAGCAACGAGTCTATTCTGAAGCTCACGCGACCCTTAAACCCCCAAAGCGACCGCGTATGGTAGAAAGACAAGGCGGAAGTATCACCTGGCCGCCTTGAGGAGAGGTCCCAGAAGATGACCGTCTGAGAGACGATGCTTGCTCTGGGCCTCCCAGAACTGCTCGTGGTGTCGCAAAAGCTGACGGTCAACACAGAGCACTATGCCAAGGGAATTATGGAAACGTCTCTCAATGCAGCTATGAGACGAATGACGAGCACGTTCTCCACAAATCAGAGAAAGATGATGCGCGACATGTCAGCCGCCATCTTCATGCAGGTCGGCGCGTCCGCTCACAAGGCGCAGGGAGCCCGGGAGTAGTGCCAAGCGCACCTTTCGAGGTTCTGGGGCAAAACAACTTGGCCGGGGAACTCCCCTGGCCTGAACCGCATCGCAAAACTGTGGGGCCTTCTGAAAGCGCACTTCAGCGAGATGAACCTCTGCGAGAGCACCGCGGAGCTGGAGACAGTACTGCAAAAGGAAGGGGTGAACGTCTCGCCCTTCATGCTCTGCAAGCTGGTGGATGGCATACCAAATGATTGTCAGGTGCCTGGGATTGAAGGGCGAATACATCGGTATGTGAACAAAAAATGTGGCGTGAATGTGATGTGTTTTACAGATGGTAGAAAGGCGAGAAAGAAGTTTTGAAACACCCTGTACTTCCATAAACACTGGAAAAGGCCCGTCGAGGTTATCCAAGGTTAGTCAAGGTCACTAACCTGATCTGACCTTCAAATGTATTATTTGTACTATTCAAACTATTTTAGATCATGCTACGTTGCGTGATTGTGGTGTTAGCTGCTCAACCCAAGGAAACACCAAATGTACCGACAGAACTCGGTTACCATGAATTTTTGCGCAAAACTGGTCTGCAGACTTTGAAGAATGGCGTCATATCTTCGTGATCTGACCTGACCTCAGCAAACCGTTTTTTTCAAAAGATGTTCAATAAACGAAAGTTCACATACCTAAAGTTTCAACGTCCTAGCCCCAACACCTTTACGTTATTGCAAAAAACTGACTGGATGTGGCAACCCCCCCCCCCTTATCGCTGGGCGACGTTCAAAACTGTCAGAAAGTATTGGGGAAGCGAAATCACTTTCACAGGTGCCAAAGCCCACATGGCGGGGGGGGGGGGGGACACGGCCGCCGCAAAGGAATGCAAATGGACACCCCTGGATCTAAGTGCAACAAAAGCTCCATGTTCAGATGCATATAGCTTTATTTAAGTTCGGCTAAGCATTCCTGACGCGCGACTGGTGCCTTCGCTCATGAGTCAGCGCCCAACGCCGCTTTCGTCACCTTGTTACGGCCCACCACACACGCACCGAGACCAGCTGGTCATCGGAGCAACAGGCCGTGGCGAACCGAAAATGAGCAGTCCGCCGTGTTATTGCTGCACCGGCCCATGAGACTGTGATTATCGGGTCCGAACAGGATGACCCTGCAGAACGCTGCAATAGTCGACAGACGCGTCGAGAAAAGACGCCCTCGAACTCTGCTCTGCCTTTCACCTTTCTCCCGACACCTGTGTCGCTGCGCGCAGCGTGCAAGGTCACAGGGGATGATTGCTGAGGCAGCGGTTCTCGCCTCTCAGGACTGGTCGCGGATTATGCCGAGCTACAATTTACCAACCAGGGCCGAACACGCTGGCCTGTGTTGTGCTGGTATGGTGCTCGTTATGCTAGTGAGTTACGCTGGCTGGAACGCGGGGTAAGTGTGCCGGCCACGCGTTGGACGCAAGGAGCGAACGCCTTGGACACTGTGGGAAAAATCCGGTGGGAACTCCCATCTTTCTAGTTATGGAATACAGGTCTTGGTGGTCACTTGCTCAAGAGCCTGAAGGTATAAAGCAGATGCTGGTGAATCATTTTTTGGTGTGATCACAACTGGGCAGGGAATACTCTTGCAGCTGAAGAGTTATCCGACAGCCTGACCAGCGCGGTGTCATTAGAGGGGAGACACCATCATCCCACACTTTCAAGGCGTGATGTGCAGTTAAAGGCACCACACCTTTTTCATCAGTCTTGCAGGACATATGTTTGCCCTACAAGATGGGTGAAAAAGTTATTCAGGACCCCGCACAAAGAAGCTGCCAGCGAGTCATCACGAGAAGATCCGCCTTATAATGCGTGATGAGTCCTTGAGTTTGAAGCCTCGTCATGGCTACTAATTTGTCCTTCACCTCTGAGTCGTTGAAGGTGAGCAACTAGTGGTTAAAGTTAAATGCTCGTGTGGCAGTTGAACACCGGCCAGACCGTGCCTGCATTGGACGCACCGTGAGTGTTGGGCGGGCGGATCACCATGCATTTTTAGGATGACGCATCGGTAAGCACAACACGTGCTCACCCGCCAATAAGTGCCGAAACATTCCATTGCCATCGCCCGCTGTGAGGATCAGAGAAACATACGTATCCTAGCGCCCGTTTTCACACGAGGCGTGAACCCATCATCAACCACCAACACATGACGGAATACAGACCGCGCGTGACGGCCCGCCTCCAGAACCTCCGATTTGAGCTGCCGATTGGACTGCTGTGCTTATGACAGCCGCGCAGGTCATGGATTACTGATTTGCTTACCTTGACTATGAAGTTTAGATATTCAAGGAAAAAGTGCCCTTTTATGTCCATACGTTTTGGAGTTTTCATCCATTTTTGCTATCTCAGTTACTGTAATACAGAAAGCAGTGTAATGTACAATGTATTTTTCCGTGTACAATATATCATACGCATTTTCCGCATACCTGGCACCCTGATATCATATGATTTAGCTCCAGGAAACTGCGTGAGAAGTTTTCCTGCTAACTTCTGTCCATAGCGTCGAGTTATCTCAATGCCTTGGCTTTATATGGACTGTCAAACTATACTCGGGTGCTGCTCGCTTGTTTTCTTTGACGCTGAAGAAGTCTTCAGGATTGCTTTTGTGGTCAGATTTTGTATGTTTAAATCCGGTTATTGGATTGAAATGAGGAGTCGCCCTAAATTGTCGGAGTCGCTTTTAACTTAGGTTGTATGCGTTTAGAATGAGATACCTATTTCTGAAAATCTTAGCCCATGGGCTCCGCACATGTCATTGATCATGAACACATGTGATTTTTAGGTGTCAACCCACCTGTGACATAGTTTAACTTGTGAATTGCTCAAGTTCCTGAAGAGTCTTACTAGCAGCGTATGAAAGACGTAAGCTCATCCAGAAACACTTCCTTACAAAAATCCTTGGCGGATCCCTTTGCTTAATCAGCTTGCACAATCGGTTGAGCGACATATGATCGAAAAGCAATATCATCAAGCTTCTCAAACGTGCTTAGTCTGGGGATTTGGACATAAAGGTCACTGGCTTTTATCACGAATGCACGTGGTTTGCAGTGCCGTGCTGTCCAGGTTATCAATGGATTGGGCTGAACCACAACACCTTAACAAGTTCGACTACCTGTTTACCGCTCCGCCGGCGTCATTTTGGTGGCATTTGACCGAGGCGGAGGATCCTTTGTAGCTAGCTGGAGGCTTTATTTCACGCCATTTGAAATCGGCACGCCACGATCGTCAAATGCGAGTCTCCAGGGGAGTGAGCTAGAGTTAGGAACCACCACAGAAGTCAGTTTGATAATCCTAATGAGCAACTGCGTAACCAGAGTATGTCGTCAGCTAAAAACGTGGTTCAATAACATCATTGTATCGCGTTCATTCGCTGTTCAAATCGTGTCCGGTTTGGTCACGACCGCAGACTGTAGCGTCACAGTAGTGCTGCAGTACAACAATACTGCAGTGGGGCAGCATCGTTAAGGGGCAGTTAAAAAAGTCGATTTGAAACCAGTTCGTTCCATGCAACACACATTAAAAACGGTCTGTTTTTATCCTCGCCTGTAAGGGGTGGGGTTGATGCAACCTACCACCCCACCTTCCCCGAGGTTTTCCGAACATAACTTCCGAACGGTTTGCTTGATCCAGCTGAAACTTGAAACCTTCTGGGGCATCCTTTCCACATCTCATGGTGAAAAATTGTCTCCTACGTTGCCATGGTACCGAGCTATGACATCATAACTGGAACCATGTCAGCCGTTCTTGCGCGCTGGCGCGGCCGGTTCACAGCTGTCTCAGTTTTGGCTCACTGTAAGACGGTTGGATGGAGCAAATATAGTAAATTGTACATGGATAGATTCAAAACTGCATGCTCCGTAACAATACACATAGACGTAGCAGGCTTATTATTGTTCGGGGATTATCGGGGGTGTGTATCGAGGGTGAACTCGGCGGTAATCATGCTAGTTCTTATCTTTGGGAATGCGATAGGAAATAAATATTGCAAAACAAGCTTTATTTAAGGAGGACGCAATGCAGCGAACGCCTGAGTTTTGCTCCGACGGACGGAGCGGCGTCGGCCGCCGAGTGATGAGTCACCAATACCACGGCATGCCTAAAATTAGATTTCGTGTTGGATATCAACCCGAAAAACGCTTTTAAAAGTCTAAGTTACGATTTTTAGCTAATCTGAAGTTACCCTAAGTCATTGGCTTCAGATAACCTTAGGTGACCTGTGATGATCTTTATATATTCTTCGGCGATAGTGCTTGTTAATTGAAATGCTCTATTTGATTTCAGCATCTATAATTATCTACAAAAATACTTCTGCAGAGCCGAGAACGCAATTAAATTTGCTTGGCAAGGACTGGCTTAGTACGACCTAAGTCGTATCGTATCGGACTGTATCGTATGGTATCGTATCGGACGTAAGTCGTATCGGACTCCATGGGTAAAATACAATCATGCGGTGTACAGATAGACTCGTAATTGATGGACAAATACTATGAAAACTTTTTCGTCCCATCATCATTTATTTTGTGGTGTTCATTTGCGCTTAAACTAGAAAAAGTACCACATTCTGTCAATTTTGGACCTTTGACCCGACCTGAAAGGCCATTCGTTGACCTGGAATCTTGAAAACAGATACCATTCGCGAGATCTTGTCAAGCGCAGCACGTCGTTTTTTCCGCGACGCTCTAGAACGCACGGTGTGGAAATGGCCCGAGGGTGTCGTGCCAACCTCGCATACGTCCTCGTTATGCAGAAGGCCCTGTACAGGCGAGGGTTAACATTGGTGGTCCGTCTGCCTCCTCACTTGATGTTTAAGTTCACACGGGAACATTCAGAGGACTTCAGCTGTCATCCAGCAGTAATTGAGATGCCGTGCTAGATTATCGATTATTAGATGGGCAATGTAACTTTGGTGCTATGTCTGTCAAAGTGGAGCCCGTGTCTAGACGAACTTCGTATGGCTCTAATGTGAAATTTCTTTAAATGCCGGAAGTACTAACAAGAGTCTTCCCAGGAGCCAACAGCGATAACTACTAACCAAACAAACTCTAACTGGTGACGAAAACCCAATCATTGTTCTCGGGGTAGCAAACTGTCTCGTTACCCTAGCATTGAAGGATAGACGAAAGAGCCAACTTGAAGCCCGTTTGTTCCATGCAGCACACCTCAGGAACGGTTTGTTTTAAGGTTGGTGATTCGTCTCCATGTTCACTTTACGTTAAGTCCTCTTGGGAACGTTGGAAGGACTTCATCTGTAATCCAGCAGTATATGAGATACCGAGCTAGGTCATCGTTGGTTAAAAGGCAATGTGCTTCCGATGTCTATCGAGACGTTACGTCACAGATGTTTTCCATGGGTCTTGGTACAAGTCTTTAATTTCTTGTCATTGTCGTGTGCTACATTTGTGTTTATCAACTTGACTCGCCAGCTGCTGTGGGGAACTTTTACCCCCTTCGTTTTTCCGACGCAACGGTCCATAGGAATGTGTTCTACGGCCGCAGGACACCTTTCATAGGCGACGAACCTTGGAGAAACTGAAGGTGGATGAGGTGGGGATGGGGTTCGGAACTAGCCAATTTCGAAGCGGTTGTTTTCATGCAGCATCGCATGGTTAAAGTACAAAAAATGGTAACAAGGAGCCAAGGCTCCGATGGCTGTACCGTGCCTTCGCGTACGCCGCTACTCAGACAATGCCGTCTTGTTCAGCGCTAGCCTGGACTGCCCTGGCCGGCCGGTGTGCTGCCAGGACGTATTCCCCTCGAGCGCGGCGCCTGCAGGCTCGCGTGCTACCTGCAGGCGGCAATTGACGGTTGCCAGACGTGGGATATCCTGACTACCCTGCCCGCCCTGGACTGTCCTGGACTGCCCTGACGTGGCGCCGCACGCGTGCTTCCTGCAGGCGGCGATTCACGGTTGTCAGGCGCGGGACGTCCGCCGCCGACCAATGACGTCAGAGGCCGGGCCGGCCGCAGTCGGCGGCCGAGGCTACCCCGACACTAGAGGCCCTCACCGGGTGGATTTGCTCGTTACTCACCCGTTAGCCATGAGTAAACCCGGGGTATGGGTGCAGTCCTGCAGATCACAAACCACGCGGGTAACGGATGAGTAACGTAACGCAACGTGGCGTAAGCAGCAAGCTTATCACGGGTAAACTTACGGATAAAAAATAAAAACAATGCACTTAAGCAGTAAAAACATTGTTTCGACAAAGAGACATTTACCTTGACAAATTTACCTGTCTGCGCTTGACATATAATCACCGCAAATTTGCTGCCTACAGTATGAATCATCTAACATCACTAGACTGTTTTCTAAGTCTGTTTTATGGAGAGGACTTGAGGTGCTTCCTTGGAATCCACAAACCTCCAGGTTTCCGCATTTGTCATTTGGTTATGTGGGCTTTGACAGAGTCAGATACAAACAAGATGGTTTACGCCTCTTCACCTTCGCCGGGCCGGGGGGGGGGTGATGGATGAGCACCAGGTTTTCTGAGGCTAGCCAAAAAACGGGAAGGCGCTGAGAAACAAAATTTAGGGTGCCATTTTATGCACCATTTTTATACCTTGTGTCAAATTTTAAACTCATGGTCACCCCAGGTCACAGGCTACTGATAGGTCAAATAAGAGCATATTTCAAAAAGGGAAAAATGGAACTGGCATAAAATTTTGTGAAAAGCGCCGATTGACATTACAATTGCCATATTGGACAGCATCACAAATGGAACAATTCTGCTATCTTGAATTTTTCGGAAATGTCCATGCCATTGACCTGAGGTTAACAAGTCTTTCGACGTTTTTTACGTTTACTAATGAAATTGTGAGACTAAATCGGCGGGTCCGAAGCTAGTGCTTCTGACGTCACTTGCACGCGAAATTGTTCCCTTGACCGGTGGCCTGGCGTCAGGTCACGTTTCACATCGAATTTTCAGACCCGCAATTGAACACAGCTATTTGGTTTACAGTCGGGAAATGCTTATTGGTAGTCATGCGTGCTTCGGAAGTACCAGTACATGACAAAAACTTAATTTCCAAGGGTGGCCCAATTCAATTTGACCAAGCTGACCTGATCTGACCTGAAATATTATGCCTGTTTTAACCCGGGCAATGGAAGGGGGTTTCGCACTAACGCGCACTGGAAGGGGGCACAAAAGTGCTCCCCTCCGATCTCAGAAACGGACAGAGCTAAAGACATGGAATTTCATGGGCAGGATGGGGCTAGAACGATTTACACTGTGTGCGATTCTCATGACCCTAGGTTGATATCTTTCAAAGTCAAACTGCGTGGAAAAGGTAAACTTTGGACACTTTCTCGGCCCGTACAGGCCATTCCGTACAACGTTTCGAAACGAAACAGAAAGAGGGTGTTTGTTTGGCCGTTAAAACGAGGAATACGGCAATTTCCATCCATTTGGCGTCTTGACTGAGGACTTCGGGTTGAGGTCATGTCAAGTTATTGACCTATGGAGTAATTTTTTCATCTTTTGCAGATCAGATTTCGAAAAACACGGGGCAATTTTGAGAGTAAATAAGGGTATCTAACTTGTATCTTTTCGCGTACTTTCAGTGAAAGTAGCCAACATCGCTACATTGGGTCATTTCCAGCGCTTATATTTATGCATATATGTATATGCATATATGTGTATACATTTGAGTACCAACGTGCCAAACGTGTTTTTAGTAGGGTCTTTGAATGCGTATTTCATACAAATCGACATATTGCAAAGCAAATCTGGACAGGTCGCAAAATACTTGCCTTTGACCTTTGATGATCTTGACCTGAGATAATCCTGTTATGTATACGCTTTTCCATGTTTGCATACGTGTTTTTATTAGGGTTTTTGAATGCATATTTCATACAAATCGACTTGTCGCAAAGCAAATCTGTGCCAGTTCACGAGATATTTGGTCTTGACCTTTGATGACTTTGACCTTAAATGAGCCTACTATATGTAAGTGTATCAATGTGCGTACACATCTTTTTGTTAGGGTCCTTGAATGCATGTTTCATACAAATCGACATATTGCAAAGCAAATCTGGATCGGTTCACAAGCTGGCTGCCCTTGACCTTTGGTGACCTTGACCCTTATTGACCCTGACTTTGGTCTTGGTGCATCCATCACTTATGCCCAAATGACGTCGCGTAATTGTGTTCAAACAGTAATCGTAGGTAGAACGCTGGTTCTTTCACAGAGGTCTCATTTGTCAGCGACAACCGTCGTTTTCGTTACGTTTGCCTGACTTCAAATGTTTGAAACTTGAAAAATTTCCGGCTGATTTCCGATTGTTCTGCATCAGTCAACGATGTAGCAACAATTAGGCCCCATCCGTTCTCGAGATATTCAAGAAAAACAGGTGGGGAGGCACAAGGAGACCCCCCTTCCAGTGCGCGTGTTAATAAGTACACACTTTGTATATCCAGAAATGATACGAACTACAGTCATGGGTTACTTCTACATAATTTTTACTGCCACAGTCGTCATATTCTGGGTCGCCGAAATAAAAACTTTTGCCGTCGCGAAAATGGTTTTGCGACTAAATATTAGGTTTTCACCTTGCGGCGGTGCTAGTCGCCCAGTATCTGAGTGACCTATGTTACAAATACTTTTCGACACGGACTTATGATGTAGAAGGGATATTTCATGACCCGATGTCATAGAATTGCTTGCTGTACCGTGCCTGATACATGGTAATGATGGCGGATGACGCAACAGACGCCAGGAGCGCCCGACGTATCGGCCTCAATACCTTGACCTAGTCTGACTTTGTTTAACTTTAACGTGATAGCTGCAAACTTCAGATGTGTGTCCGACACATTTGCGGCGTATTCCATCCAAGGCACATACTGATACATTCAAAAAAATAAAAGTCCCACGCAAAAAGGAGGATTTTTGCTTTCATTTTCCGCTTCCCTGGACGTGGACAAATTGGAACTCAAGCACTCTTTCTGCGCCTTAAAGACAAACCAGACCTTTTTAATGTTAAACCCCTTTGAAGCTAAGTAAAAGCATGTTTATAAAAGTCTTCTGCCAAAGATATCGACAGGCTAATTTATCCTACGATGATCTATGGTGATCTCATTACTGACCTGTGTAAAAATAGGCGCTTTTTTTAGTTTTGTCAAGGGCTTTCCAGCGGCGTTTTTCATTTTGCTGTGGGACTTACAGTTTTCGAGACCTAGGGGAAAGGTACTCATCCCCCCGCCACGGCGAACGTGGATCCGGAGGCCGGGCCGGCTAGGGTTGAGGGAAAATATTCCTTTTCTTAACTGCAGCGCAACTGATACACTGGTGTTCTTTCCTTGTACAACATAAATGTATCTTTGTACAGAATAGGTATCTTTAGGTGACTACACATGATATTCAAGGACAGTGCTTTGATCAGAATACAAAAGTGACATTTTAATGTTTGGTTAATGTCTCAGAACTTACATAGTGAAGCAGGAAGGTGTCATTCACAAAGCACATTATTTTTATTTCACATGATATTGCATAATCCACATGATAGCATGATAAGCACGGAATGAGATTCGTAACACATTACAGTTCAGCATGTCACCTGTTTGCCCGCAATGCCGACGTGGTTTATCACTTTCCGACTTGCTTTAACACTGACTAAATATGTCCCAGGTGAATGAATATACTCGTACACTAGGGGAAAATATGACTGTCAGTGCGCTTGGTACAAGCCATACATGGTACATGTCCTTCGCAAAACCAGACTATCCTCAGAAGACTCAAAGGTCCATGCCTGAAGCGTGGCCCAAAGTCTGCCGGCCTCTCTGACCTTGGGTGACAGTCATTGCTGACGAATACAGTACAAGATAAACGAGACTAATGGTGCATCGAAAAGTATTTGGAAGGTGAACAAAAGGATCTAAAACACAATACAGCTGATGTGATAGGAATAATTTGGATGAGAGCTGATTTAGACATAATTCCACCGAATTATAGGTATATGAGACATTTGGTGAACATTTTTTTACGAACTGCAATCTTAGCAATGCACGCCTATTGCAAAATGGACGGAATTTGTTTGGCACAGTGGTCAAAATATTTATCAAGACTAATGGTAATAGCTCTTGATCAGCTGTCAGACCGTATGGGCCGTCCTGTACACCAACAAATGCAATGTAACGCATACGATTCAGTGCGCAGCCATTCATTCGGTTTGCATGAGATGGAAACCGATGGGAGGGTGTTATGCATTAGTTAGAGCTCACTTTGTGAATTTGCAATGGTGGTGGATACTGACGCCCAAGGCCTTATACTCACGCCTCACGCCTGCCTGAGGCTATTGTGGTGAGCCTTAATCTGGCCACTGATACCTTTGCTGATGTATGTAACATGAACGCTGTTGGTTTCGTGGATTTTTATTTCTTCGCACTTCCACTGGATTGCCAGACAATACTGAATCGAATTTAGTATGTAACGCATGGCAGTTGCAGAGCAAAAGTTCCAAGGCTAGTGAATTGGTGCAGATGTGTGGCATTTTCAGAAAATTACTCTTGAGCAGTGGCTGCTCGCGGTATCACAAACACCTCATGCACAGCGCAAGCGTAGCACCAGACTGTTATATACGTCTTTCTTTTTTATAAACGTTGTCTAACCATTAAACCGTAAATGATACCCGACCCTGTTCAGGCCGACGTACACAAAAGAAACGAAATGTAACATGACACATCACTGTTGGTATTTTGTCTGCATGTGCAAAGAAAGCTAGAGCACACTGGACATCAGTTTAAATCCTCGTAACAGAAATTATCAGAATATCCTCGCGTCTAGCGCCCCAGGCGGAATACTTTCTCCGGTTTCAAGGACGGAAAATGATCATCATTACTGGAGGCAGTCATATTGCATCATTTGTGCACAGTATCAAAAGGTAAATCTAAGTTTTTGAGTTAAAACGGAATGTAAATATTTAACATTTTAATCAATAGTTACCCCAGAAATGCATTCCTTTTCCCGTCACTGATGCCAATTCGTGCAGTCGAGTGTCCTTCGTCGGTGAGTCCGACGGTGGCGCCGTGACGAAGCAGCTAGAGGCAGTACTACAACTTGCCTCACATTGACTATCAACTGCGCTGGCAGTGGCTGTCTTGCAGTTTTGCGGACGCTCACCAGGGGCGCTGTATTACATTGGATTCTAGGGGAGCTGAGACGTGTGAGTTGGCTGCCTCTGCGGCCGCTTTGTGCCGTATGCTTGAGGGTGCAGTGGGGGTGGAGATGCGGCGCAGCATGGGACGTTTGCGGGCATTACCCCTGCTATGTTCATGAACGCGGAACAGAAGAGCGGATTTTTCTGTTTTAATCACGCATGCAGCTTCATTAATGGTGTTATTACACACAGATTATGTATAACGTTAATTCCACATTTCCCGATATTTTTGGTGAGGCACTGTCTCAGCCTCCTCTAATGACAAGCCGCCACTGCTCCTGAAGGATAATCCGAACCGATTTTGCTGTTTATTATTTACAGTGGATGCTGTGATGTGGATCATTATGTTTGCATATATCATCTTACAACCCAAATGCAGCGTGCACATCTCGCCTAGAAATAAGAAAGCAGTTCACTCATAAAAAATGCAGGATGCTTTTTATATTATGGCTTTAGTTCTTGGAAAATCTGGTTTGCAAACTTGTTCAGGCCTTCTTGGTGGGAAATTTATGCACGGCAGCCATAGATTTCCATTCCTGGCTTCCAGGACAGGTTAGGTTTTCACACCTTCAAAAATGCAGTCGTAAAAAAGAAATTAGTAGTGGTTCTAAGAGTTCAGTGCTTAGCTGACTGATGTTTTTTTGCGTTTTGTGTCCTATCCTGCAGCTATGTGGTCTGCGACTATGCCTGGCGGTATTATATTGCCCGGGTAAAATTCCTGTGATTATGAGCATTGACAGGTTAGGAGGGGTGCGGGTAGAAAATGAAATCGACGGGTTATGGATGAATGAAAGTTTTGGATGGCGGACAGAGAGTGAACACGGGTAAAAAGTTTCCACCCGTGAAGGACTTTACCCGACATCGGCGGTTAGTTTGCTGCCGGGGAACAGCTGGACCGCTGAGAGAGGGGGGGGGAGAATGCGGCTTGTGTTCCAGGTAAGGAGATCGGGGGAGTTCCTGTGGTCCTTGGAAACCCCTGCTGTCCAAAGGTCCGAGATTAAAATAATGAATACATCGGTTTTAAGTACAGGGATGCAGTGTTAACAGAGCATATCAATAGCTGAATTTAGTTTGGATTAAAAGGCAGCAGATAAATTGCTGAATTCTTCGCTCAAAACGGCGGATTTGATTTCATTCACAGTGTCAGGCCCATCGAGGAAATAACTGAGTTGTTGTGCACTGAGAAAACACTGGGTACGTTCACAAAACTGTTGTTTCGAAATACTCCTCTAGGGTGTCTGAAGTTCTGAAAAGATGGGCGAATTTGTACACTACTCAAACGATTTAGCACCGATATGTTCCAGTGTCAAGGCCCAGGGAATTGCGTTCTATGTTCTTTAGTTCTTCACTCTTAGGCGGAGTCTTGAGAGGTTGGAGGAAGCTTCTTACGCGAGGAAAGGGAACCCATGTATAGATGAACTTTAACCCGCGCACGACCGTTAGTCCGTTTCGAACATGGGCGAATGGGGGGGGGGGGGGTTGGCCGCCCCCTCTAATTCAAGAACGGTTGGTCACACGATAAAAATAAGCACACCGTTGGAAAGCTTGTGACGAGTAGAGCTCGAAACCGTTCTCATTTTTAGTTTTAGATAATATGTAAGACAATTTACGCCCCATGTATATGTTTTTTCATAGCCGACTGCATAAGACCGAGAAATGGCCTGAATCTCAAGGGCTGTGACTAAAAACGCATAGGTAAAGGCACCAGCACACAAGTAAAGGGCCGCGGATGCTGATACACGTCTAATTTCCCAGATTTGTTCAATGTGTACTCCGAAATGTTGAGTTAAAGACACGGCATTTCTCGCGGCAGCTGCTAGGCGTGCGCTGCTGCCGTATGCGGTAACAAATTGACGGGAACTAATTTCAGCGTTCCTTTATTTTCGGGAAAAAAGACGATCTATGTATATTTTATTGATCTTAGAGGTTCCTGTGATGGGTTTTCATGCTTAAATCTACGAAAAATTGATTAGTTAGCAATGTACAAAATTGGCGGAGCTTTATTCGCGAGAGCCTGTTTATTTCCAAAATATGCAATTTTTTCAAACTTTCTGAGGTTCCTGGTATTACTTACGTCTGTGCAAGCTAGTTCTGTCATTTTCTACCCATTCTGAGTAATTCATCGATGATTTTGACGGTGGTACATTTTGGCTCACTACAGTTATTCGTGACCTGACCTTAGGTCAGTGTCTGGAAGTCACTAATACTTTGCCCAATGACGGTAACTAGATGTCTGCTTCACTCCACACTAAAAATGTTATGAAATATTCCGTCAATTTCCGAGAACACGACATGTGTTAAAAATGGGCTTGACCTTAGGTCAATGACCCGGAAAATTCCTAAAAATCTGAGATAGCAGATTTGTTTCATCTATTACGTTCACTAATCCCTGAAAGTATTGTTGAGATATCTTGTTTTGCAAAAAGGTTACAGGGCGCTAAACTTTTTTGGACACAGGTCTGTTTGACCTGATCTAGGTCAGGCACCTGACGTGACCTGAAGTCAAAATTTTGACACGAGATGTAAAATTGGTAAAGCAAAAGGTACACAAAGTTTCGTGACTCTGTGTTTATTGGTTCTCTCGCAATCTCAGAAAAACCTCAGGGGGGGCAGTCAACTGCCCCCCCAGTCGGGACGGGTTAAAAACGCCGCAAGGACTGACAAACGTCCGCGCGCAAACCAACAGGAATAACTATTAACCGAACGATCCTAACTGGAGACCAAAACCTGGTCATTGTGTTAGGGCTTCGTCTCGAATAGCACTTTTGATATCACTAAAAGGGGTAAATATGATTATGTGATTTTTAAGAACACCAATGGAATTCACATCGTCTTCGATTTGAACTCATATTATCTCGACGATTACTAACGATCGTCGATTATTGAAGAGAAATAACAATTAAATTCAACATGCCTATGGCGTGAACCGTTGTGTCCATTTTTTTTTAATGTAGGTTGTTAATCTTTTGGTGGAATCTTCCTGTTTCTCACTCATTTGCTTTAACATGGATTGCTGAAGGAGTATAAAATATTTTGAATTCACATCGTATAAGCGTGTCATACCCACGTAGTTATTAGACTGTTCTCCACAACTCAGCTCTTCAAAAATATTTCTGGCTGTTTAAAAGGTTAGGAGCATCGGTTCAGTGACAAATTTTGCGCCTGGCGAATCCGTAAGACATTACGTTTATCATCTGTTCGACTGATGTCATTTTGGCACTTGTTTGGCACTTGCTCAATCCCGGAACTTGCTGAGTTGTTCAAAGAGGCTTTCACTAATTCGAACATTTGACGCTATTTCTGCATTGATGTATCCTGTTTCTTTAACGCCAACATAGGTCATTATCAGCCGCTTAAGCCGACCATATCCGAACGGCGAAAACCCCGGTTTCTCAGCGGGACTCAGGCGGATTTTGAGCAGGTTTCTGAAAGCCGTGCCACGTTTTGCTACCTTGCTCATTAGGCCTCTGCGTGGAGTTTCCGGCCGGTCACGGAATGATGAGGTCACTTTCGGGCTAAACCTCAACGTAAATTCCGACAACCCAGAACATAACCTTTCATGCCGCTAATAGGCTCGAATACCACACAGATTAGCCATAGACTGGATTCAAACGCAGGAGCGCCAGCGGATTCCCAGTTGTTTAATCCCGTTTTCGTACCCATGAAGCATGGCCGGGTTCCCGCATGCGGGAAAGGTCTTATTTGGTCACCCGCTTAACCCTACTTACCGGAGGGCTAGACGGTATGGCCAATTTCCTGCAGGGGAGGAGGGCGGATTCGGTCACCCTGAGATCTCGAGAACTACACTTCCGATTTCATCGCAACAAACGACACTCGGTTTGTCATGACGTAACAGCATTTTCGTAGAAAGAAATTTCCGAAATTTGGAAAGGGGGATACGGGGAAAAAAGTCAAAATGGGGATATTTTTGGACTTGTCATAACTCTGTTGTTTATACAGCGATTTTGATAAAATTGGCATGAATCGAGAGTTTATAAACGGAACTTTTACCATTGGCCCGTACATTTGAAATTTTGAGAAAATTCATAGGCGTTCACAGGATTTCGAAAATACGAAGATGAGTTTTTCTAAAAAAACATGCATTAACAAGAAAGTTAAAACCACTTCTTTCAGATTTTACTAGTCATATTATGCTGAAAGAGCACAAATCGTATTACAATGCTTATACGATACATAAGCGGTAAAATGTAAATGTAAAAGTAAATTCGTAAATGTAGTGTAATTCGTAATTGTAATTAAATTCGTAAATGTAAAAGTCAATGTAAATTCGTGATCACATCTTTATCATATCAACTTACATCCTTTAACCTTAAATGACCTCCATTAACCTTAGGGTCACTTGGAATGACCTTGTGTGCATTGCATATTATTTGAGAACGTTTTCAGTCATTTGAATTCACTCTATTTCTAAAATTCCATTTTACGGCTGTTGTGATATACGGTGCGCATACCTTGACATTTTAGGCCATAGCTCCGTGACCCGACCTGATATCAACCTGAAACTCGGTACACAAGTACAGGGTACCATTTTACATAATTTGTATTACGGGTTTGGCATTTGGAAAAGTAGCACCAAAATTATCACTATGAAACCAAATTTTGACTTTTGGCCTTGACCTGACCTTGTGAAGAAATCTCAGATGAACGCAGTTGATTTGGATGCTTTCAAGTTATTAACCTATACATCGATTTAAAGTTTTAATTCCTATCTTAAAAGCCCATTTTTAGCAACCATTTTTCTTTTACCCTCAACAGGGCCAAAAAAGACCTGAGGTGCCTCCCAAAAACGTTACCTGGCTCCGCCCCTTAGCAAAATAGAATTACGAAATTTTCTTACAATACAATGAAGAATAGCTAGGAAAAGTCGCCAATTTTCGTTAAGCTGAGTCAAAAACCCTGGAACTGGCAGGCAAAAAAATCCGAGTGGGGCGTATTCAGCCCCCTGTCGGGAATAGGGTTAAGATCTCGGATACTTACCCGTCCTATTTGGTCACCAAAAAAGGCGGCGATCAGTTTGTCACGACGTAAGACGCATCATTTTTTTCACAAAAACTGAAAATATTGGCAGGGATTGATACAGGGGCAAACGAACAAGAAATGGCACACTTTTGACTTGTTATAACTTCGACGTTTATGGACGAATTTTTATGCAAACATGAATCGAGAGCTAATTAATGGGACTTTGCACTTGATCCGCAGGTGGAAAGTTTTGACACAATTCGTAGGTTTCCCACAGAGCTAGGAATATGGGACATTTATTTATTTACTCGTTTATTTATTTATTTTTTTTACTAAATTAACACAAAAGTGACATCTTCCCAAAGGAATAGCATGAACACAGTAAACAAGATCGATGAAAAGTTTAACAGTCCACATATGACAAAACATTTTCGCTCTGTGCTTTGTACAGGAAGGCAAGGCCTGAAGGAAGTTCAGAATCGTTTTTGGTACATATGCCGCACTTACCTCCTTTGACATGGCAATGACCAATGGCAGTTCTTCAAGTGGGAAGGTAAAAATAACATAAAAAACTATCACACGCTTGTCGCAAACCTTTTCCACGACGTACACGATCCTGACGTACTATGCGCATTTGTAGAGCTCATAATACAGGTCTCCTGGGCCTGTCCCCGACTACCTACATCTTCTCACCTCGTCAGGATACTCATGTGTTGTTATATGCCGGTGCGAAGATGCGATATCGACATCAAGCTCGCCTGTGTGGCAGATAACTTGCCCGCGTATGTTGCGGGGTGTTTAGGCCGCCGTCCTTTCGAGCAGCACTTCTGTGAGAGCTTACCAAGGTACAAGATATACCAGGCAGGACCGCCTGCTCAGCCTTCCTCGCATCCGTGGTTCGATGGCCGGAAAGAGGCGATTCATATATCGCGCCGCCTCGCTGCTCAACACATTGCCATCAGACGTCGCCAACATGTCTTTTCAGCTGTTCAGACGCAAGCTGAAGCAACACCTTATTGCGACATCTTACAAACGTACGTGACAGCCTTCTCTTTTGACGCTTTTTTGCAAGGTTAGCTTGACATGTGGAACGAGTGCTCTATGTGTGTGTGTGTCTTACCTCTTGTACCCTTCACGTGTGGTGACTCAGGATCGAGAATAGTCCCTACGGGCGCTGTCATGCTTTGGACGATGATCCCACGACGTAAATACGTAAATAAATAAGTACCAAATAAACACCAGCAAGTCACCAGTGTTAATAAGGCAAGGGAATCACTAAGTGCATTTAGAAGCTACACTGGTGTGTGATGTCGATGTGTGTGTGTGGGCGGGGTCTGTGCCTAGTACTGTGTGCCACTAGTCATAGATCCCTCGAGCATATGACATTTCCACATGGGTGCGCCAGAAACTAACATATTTGGAAGAATTTTTGAAAAAGAAGAAACTTAGAGCCTGCGCCAGGCAACTGAAGTTCGGTTCATCGGCGGGCGATGACCACCTGGCGGATATTTCAGGAACTACTTACGTGTGGTTCGTTGTTGACTGGTACAACGTTTTTATGTTTGTGAAATCACACACAAACGATAGTTTCTCGACCACTTGAGCAGAGGACCCCAATGGCTGCATTTTCGAGGCAAGCTGACGTCAAATGAACCATAGACTAGCATCTTTAGTAAGATGCAGTCGCTAACAGACCGACTCAGCCGTTCGCGGTTTCGTCCAACCAGACATCATCGTTGTGGCACATTGTGTTGACGCCACGAGGAGCCCACATATCAATCAATGACGAAATCGCGCTTTGACGTCAGTCGAGTCATCAGGTGACCTGGCACAGGTGAAGCTATGCCTAACACTTTCTCCGACAACAGCGCTGGCTGTCCCTGTTACCGCTTTTACGGCTCGTTCCACAGACTGAATGTGGACTTGAAATACGCCCATTTCCAGAGGAGACTACAGCATATTTAAGACCTCCCTTCCTTCCATGTCTCTGTCCGTGGCGGCCCGCTGATGATTTTGCTGTCCCAATCTATGACTTGTTCGTAACTTTGGGCTGCAAAATGACTTCTGTTAGCTTACATCGTCGCACTTCCTCATGTTCATCTCGGCTCTGCCTGGACCCCAGAATCCGTCGTGCGGCTCTCTCCCTAACGCTTGGACCTGGATCAGCAGCCAACGCCAAAAGAACAGCTTCACGATAGCATCAGCAGGCGTTTCGCTGAATCACAGGCCGTACCATATCCTGGATACCACACCGTACCATATCCCGGAGACGAGGAGGCACTGCAGGCTGCAGATGACGTTCTTAGGGCCATTGGCGCCGTAGCAATTTTGTCTGAGCATGACCCACATCAGCACGTAGTGACGAAGGATAAACAACGTCAGGTCACGAAAGTGGCCACTGGGTGAAGCCGTGGATATGCAAATACTTCGTAGCCGAGCAGCGAGTGTCATCCAGCTGGGAAAATATGACACGAGTAGGTGTCTTAATTATCCGACCGCAGCTCGGCTTTTGTTTAGTAAAGTTTGTGCTCGATTATAAGTGCATAATATTGTACGGTGGCAACGTGAATGCATGGCAGACAAAGACTACCATCCGCCTGATAATATGTCCCGTTAGAATCAGTCCTCCAATTTAAAAAACTGCCAACGATTATGTTTGCTCGCCACCTTTGTCATTTAGACTGGTGTGTACATTCTCTTTTAACCCGATTTAATGGATATTTTATTATTTACATGTATTAAAGTGACATCAAAGTAATGCAAATGTTTTTAACATGTTTCTAGTATAGCACACCAGCTGCAACTTTGGCAGCACAAAAAAGGCAAATAAAAGACCAAGAACAATGGGAGTCCGATACTGCGGCTGGGGTGCATTTGCTTCCACCTGGCCTGGTCCTTCGTTTTGCGACCAGCTTTGTGACGGCGTCTCTTTGAGCAGGAATGGCCAGGTCGTATAACGGTCTCTGGTCGTTACTCAGATCGTTCAACACAGCCTCGTGTTCTGCACCTTCCTTTCTACAGTTTTAAAAGCAGCTACTGGAAGGTCCTCGGCGGATCCTGCGACGGCCTGTGCCAGCTGGCCGGTGGAGGACCGCGGGCCGCTTGTTGCCCCTTCACAACTATTGAAAACCTCACGGAGGTTTAGCCCGTTGGCATAAAGTTTGCACATGAACCAGTACACTGGCCGCTGCTACGTCACTTCAGACAAAAGGCATATTCCCCCATTCAATCCAGTATTCACAGACGCACCGCCGCAACCTGTGACTGACCTCCCCATCGTAATCACAGGAAATTGCGGGCAGCTCATTAAACTGACCCATGGCCTTCCCTGACTACGGTGCAAAATTAGATAGGTACTCCGCTCTGGGTTCCGAGACTACCGCGAGGTGCTCCTCCTGCGTAGATGACGAAGATCTGTTAGCAAATGTGCAATCTTTTCTCCCATCAAAATAGAGGGTCACAGGATCCGTGTCGGATAAGTTATCAGCCCTCGTGCTTACCACTTTCTCACGAACTTGGTCTAGCCCGCAGAACTTCTTTTCACGCAGAACAGGACAAAAAGAAAAATGTGAGGTAGCATGGCCTATATCTACTACCTGAAACCCATTGCATATGGCGGCAACCAGCCCATCTGAGACTCCCACCCGGTCCTCAGCCAGCGCGGTGTTTGTTAAGTCATCTGTGTTCAAATATATTGGAAGACTTTCATCCTCGTAACTGGAAGGTGAAGATCACGTAAGTCAAATCGTCTTGCATTTCTGGAGGCCTGGCTCCTGTATCTACTGGTGATCCATAGCCCCGGCTTATCGCCAGCGAGGGCCAGTGACCCACAACCGTCTCCGTTTCAGGTTGTCTCCTCGCTTCCAGCACTGCTCGTCCTGCCGTTGCACGCCTGTCACCTCGTCCCAGAAACATCCGTCGAGCCTCCCGCTGGTCCTGGAGAAACGGAATCCTCTTCAAATCACTTGGTTTTCTCGGGCGCAGTTGCAGCGTTTTCTGTCCTTCCACTTGCAGCAAGCCATATCAAAGAACCACATGAAAATGCTTTGGAGGACATCGAAAGACGGTTCATGTTTCTTTTCGTTTCGTTCACAGATTGACATTTGTCGTAGCACACCCGTACTTTTTTCGATTCGCTGCAGAATTATCGTGGGGATCCCCACGCTCACCCACATCTCTGCCACTTCAACCGCCACTGGTTAAATAACAAACTGCCACGGGTACTTACCCTCCAGTCTCGCAGAGGTCCACGGTTTGTTCGCAGCTTGCAAAAAAACTCAAAAACTTCGTTTCGTCTTTGTTTGTAGGCAACGGTTTTTGTGGCAAGGCTGTCCCACAAAAAAGGCGCAGTTTTTTCCTGGTGGTCACTCTCACTCAAGAGTACTCTCTTAGACACACCCGCTTTGCCAAGATCTCACCACTGCATTGCGCCTCGGTAAACTGATCGGCATCACTGGGCATCCAGTCTCCCCTAGGCCCCTCTCCCCACCCGGCCCGTCAATCGGTCACGGACACCGCGCTGCTTTGCTTACAGTCGATGTCATCTGCTCGATGGGATTCGAATGACTGGTAGGCGAGACAGGGGAGAGCACAGACGGACACCATCGACTGGCAAACACCGGAAAAGAGCACAGTCGGGAATAGTAATTGTCTGATTATTCTCGAACTGCACACCGGCAACGGCTCTTGAATGTGGCATGGCAACCTTTGTGCCAAGCTTTGCCAGGCAATTAAACCATTTTTCATGGCCAGCTTTTATAGGCATTTCTGATGTTCGGCAAAATAAACAGCCTAAGTTTCCTTTCCAGAGCGATGATCATGCCGTATCGATTTACCCACTGGAGAGGGGAGCAGTGAGACAATCGCGTTCCGCGACAAACCTGCCTGGGTACACAATGCTATCTGATGTAAAACTGACATACTTCAACTCCGCTGTGAATTCCGACTAGATTTATGGGCTTCCTTCGCAAGATGACGCCAGAACTCAACAGCTGCAGCCGATTTACCGAGGATAGTTACGTAGTTTACCAGTTCGTCCATTAGTTGCGCTGTCGTTAGCAGTCGTTGAACTTCAGTTGCCCGGCGCAGGCTCCAAGTTTCATTGTTCTCGAAAACCCCTCCACATTTACTGTTTTTGGATGCACCCAAGTGGAAATACCATACATTCGCCCGGAATGTGTTCAAAAGTGGTCTTGACGTCACACCGTAGTGCCCAGTGGTCAGTTTTACTACCTTGTGCAGTCGCCGTACCACGAAACACGTAACACGTAACACGAGGAATCGAGGATCGGGAGAAGGGATGTCGGTACGGGGCAACAGACGGGGGTCGGGAACCATGGCCAAAAGACAGAGGAAGGTCAAAGATGACCGGGACAGAGGACTGGGACAGAGAACTGGGACAGGAAGCCGAAAATGGAAGTGGTACGCGAAAGGAGACGAGATTAGGGATTAGAATGGAGAAAGGAGCGCCGGCAGAAACGGGTCAGGGTCACTGACGGGTATGGAAAGGCATCATTATACCGCAATTGCGCATCGTGCAAGGTGGGCGACAAGTCGATGTGAAAACGGTAAGAGGACTAGTTGCCCGTACTGTAAAGGACCCATATGACGCACATGTAAGGATTAAATGCCTGTAGCACCTCAACCAGTGCAAGAAGAACCACCATAATCCGCAAGTAGGTGCTTAAATCAATTGTCAAGTTGCGCTGGCAAACATAGTAGAATATGGTACATCCCCTTGGAGCCAGAAACATTTCAGTGGAAGACTGCAGAAGTGCTGAACTGTGTCAGCACGTCCCACTTTCGCATGCATGAAGTGCCTAATTATGCATATCCTTAACCCGCTTAATGGGAGGTGGGTTCACGCTAACACGCCCTGGAAGGGGGACACAAAAGTGCTCCCCTCCGATCTCGGAAACGGAAAGAGCTAGATTCATAAAATTTTGTGTACAGAGTGAGGCTATAACGGTCCCAATTGTGTGCAATTTTCATGCCCCTAGATTAATATCTTCAGGGTCAAATGGGGTGGAAAAGATAAATTTTGACACATTTTCGGCCCGTACGGGCCATTCCGTACGACATTTCCAAGGGAACGGGAAAAGGGTGTTTGTTTGGCCGTTAAAACGTGGAATACGACAACTTCCATTCATTCGGCGTCTTGACTGAGGATTTCGGGTCGAGGTCACGTCAGGTCATTGCCCTATGGCGTCATTTTTTCATCTTTGCAGATCAGATTCCGAGCAACACGGGATAACTTGAGTGTAAATAAGAGCGCTACCTGCATCTTTTGACGTATTTTCAGTGAAGGTAGGCGACGTCGGTACATTTGGTCACTTCTAGCGTTTATATTTATGTATGTGCATATATAGCATATATATATATATATATATATATATATATATATATATATATATATATATATATATACATGTATCATTGTACCAAACGTGCTCTTAGTATGGTCTTTAAATGCATATTTCATACAAGTCGACATATTGCAAAGCAAATCTGGACCAGGCCTCAAAATAGTTGCCCTTGACCTTTGATGACCTTGACCTGTAATGATCCTGGTATGTACAAGCGTCTCCATGTGCGCATACGTGTCTTATTGGGGTCTTTGAATGCATATTTCATACAGATCGACTTGTCGGAAAGCATATCTGGGGCAGGTCACAATATATCTGATGACCTTGACCTACACTGACCCTGGTATATGTAGTGTATCAGTGTGCGCACACGTGTTTTTATTAGGGTCTTTGAATGCATATTTCATACAAACCGACATGTTGCAAAGCAAAGCTAGATCAGGCCACAAGCTGGTTGACCTCGACCTTTGATGAACTTGACCCTTATGTACCCTGACTTTGGTCTTGGTACATCCATCACTTATGCCCAAATGACGTCCCGTGATTGTGTTCAAACGGTAATCTGAGGTAGAACGCTGGCTCTTTCACAAAGTTTCCATTTGTCAACGACAGCCGTCGTTTTCGTTGTGTTTGCCTGACTTCAAATGTTTGAAACTTGAAAAATTTCTGGCCGATTCCCGACTTTTCTGCGTCAATCGACGAGTTATTCAATTTCCATAAATTTCACCAAGTAGCAGCAACCAGCTCCGATTCGTTCTCGAGATATTCAAGAAAAACGGATGGGGGGGGGGGGCACAAAAACACCCCTCTTCCAGTGCGCGTGTTAAAGCGCGAAATGATCTTGCGTAGCAGACCTTCGTCCGAGAAGACACCGCTTCGAAGTACCTCGCCTTTCCTAACTTTGTGAATATTCACCTTTGCAAATATGTCGGCCGACATATAGCAGCAGCATCTCGGTTGTTAAAAAAACGAACTTCCTCGGTTCGACTCTGGCTACTGTTGAAGTGGGGGCGGGAGGGAAGCTTTCCCCATGTTCCAGTTTGGCCTTGGTTTGAAAGCGGCGACCGGCGGAGTGGGGGCGAGAGGGAAGCCCCCTACATTTTCCGGCTAGTTCTAGGTGGTGTTATTTTGTGTCAGGTAATGTATCTTTATGACAGATGTGCTTGTTATGTTCTGACGGCATGTCATGCACAATGTTCAGATAAATGGTTTAAGCTATAAGGTACTGTTACAACTCCAGAAGTGTTGGTGGCTTGTTGACCCATTTTCAAGGCTCCAGCGCCGCCTCGGCGAGCACGGCTAAATATAGCAATATGAATCCAGCCGGGGACGTATTTACGAATTCAAAGCTACTAGGGGAAACATTTCGAAGGACGAGACATTTTTTATGCCTTCTCCTCCCCCCACCCCCAAGAAAAATGAGCTCAGATTTCGGTCACTTTACTTCCACATGGCCGTATTTAGCACTTTTTCCTGAGTACGCAGAAAACAAAGATGACGACCCATGTGTGACCTTTCATCACCGAATCCTCCCCCCGGTCCTGCCCTACTGCTTTCCGCGCGTGTATTTCAGTATGAAGGATTTTTCTGTCTTAAAGTACGCTTGTTACGAGTGCAACGGGAACATGGATGGTTCATGTTTTTCTAAAGGGATACATAAGAATGCATGACACCAAGCCTACCAATAACCATTTTGAAGCAGTTATGAGTTAACTTGTGAGACCTCAGCGTATCTTCCACAACATATCACCATTTATATCACAGCATATCACCCACTGCGTGACAGTCAACTGTCACGGAATTGGTCAATTGTCTCCCTTGCGTTAACAGCAACAGATGATTAGCTTAATTTCTGAGATTGTGCCGTTTGGAACAATGAATACGCACTATTCAGCAGTGGTGTCTCGTGGTCACACAAATACCTGAGGCACAGCGCCAGTGTAGCACCAAACGGTCTGATATCCAAAAGAAACGAAATGCTACATGACTCATCACTATCGGTGTTTTGTCTGGATCTGCACAGAAAGCTAGAGCGCACTGAGTGTCCACTCGAATCCGCGCAACGGAAATAATGAGAATAAGCTCGCGTCCAGCGCTCGAAACCAAAACCTCCCTCCTGCTTCAAGGGCGGATAAATGATCGTCACCGCTGGGGTCATACATTTCATCGTATTTTTATCGTTGGTTATATAATATAATGGTTCATCGTATTTTCGAATCATTCGTGCAGTTCTAAAACCTTTGATAACTAAAAACAAAATATTTTTAATCAAGGACTTTTCTCCTGGGGAAACGGCCTTGCTCTTCCCTTAATCGATTTCACAGCAGGACTTGCTCTTAAATGTGTAGTAAGGAAACCCACAGGTGTGCGTAATTTGGCACTAACCTCCTGATGACGCACATCTTGTCACTGAGCAACGTTTTAGTCCTGGTATCGTTGGCAATGACCTTTAATCACAATAATTGAAATCGATGCGTTTGCTTCCTAATGGTACACAATTGGATTATGGGCGGACAGTCAAGTAGAAAAAAAACACACGACACTGCTTCTCCATTTTCTTCCAGACAAGGCATAAAACGTTTCTTAAATGAGGGATCACCACAAATTAAATAATGCGCTTACAGGACGCTGGAGCACACCCTACGTGGTGAATAAAATACTGACTACCAAATTTTTGGTAACAGCTGACTGTGCAACACCGTATTTGGTATCTCTTTCGAGTTTTCTTGCCTTTGTGCGTAATTAGGCGTCCTGAGTAATAAATGGTCCCCTTGCCCTTTGCATTTAAGAAAGGTGGTATGAAAAATGAAGTACTTGTAAACTACGAAAATTTAAAAAGTGGACAAAGACAATCGGAGACAATACATGCTGTGAAAAGTCGAACATGGCGCATTCATTTCCAATTTTTGCCCGCCTTCTCAATAACTTTCAGACTTACGAGACGACTGACTGACGCTAGACTACACAGAAGACTTGACCCAAGAATTTGGGCACCTGAGCCGACGAGGCTGTGTGTCCTAGCCCACAAACAAACAAGTAGACGTACGGCGTTGGATATCATGCATGGGATAACTGAGGTGGTATGATGTGGTTGGGTATAAACTCGTGACTGAAGTTCTTGTGGTCTTGTAGTTTCTAGACCCACCATTACTCCGAGATTTTACCATTATGCATGCTTGACAATGACTGAAGTGGTACTGTAACTCCCACAAGGGCTAAAGGTAAGCTTCGGTATTGGTTGAGCAGGCTTCCCAGGCCTGCTATACCTAGATATGACCCCTATGACCCCCTATGTATAAACTAAACTATAAATCCCCAGCTATGTATAAACTAATGTGTAAGAGAAGATCGAAGAGGTGCATGCTTTGTTGATCTAGATCCCTGGATCCCTAGCATCATCATTGGCTTAGTGTTGTAGAGCATGGGATTTGTAGAAATTTTTTGATCAAAACAAAAATCCAGTACATTTTTTTGATACATTTTAGTGATGGACAGGCCTTGTCATGTTTCTGATGAAGATGTCTCCTCATGTCTTAAAAGGTACATATTGTCATACAAATCATTAAGTTGGTGTATTGATTGCATGTCATGGGTATTGTATACAGTTTTGTGTGTTTTTTCAACAAAATGAGCTTATCTTTTGAAATGCTATTTGCTGCACATATGATGAATAAGAATTGTTAATAAAGAATATATATATTGCCTAGTCCATACATTTACTTGAAGTGAGTGCCATATTTTCAGCCTTAGCATCTTTGGAATGATGGTCTCGACTTGTGGCTGCCACACAAACTTCTAGCCTTCCATTCGTGTGGCAGTTTGCAGCGAGCATGAGTGGAGAAGAACTAGATGGATGTCCATCTATTGGCCTGGATGGCCTTGCTGAAAAAATGCAGGTGTGTCATCAGAAATATGGCTGTTAATTATGTGCTTCTGAATTTCTTGAATTTTTTGTTCATTCATTGCATTGCATCTAAGTGGGCATTTGGGATCCTTACCATATTAAATCTATTGTTTTTCTCAGTAGGCAGCTTAGATGCCTCTGCATGGCAATGGCTGATCTCTGTTTTGCATCAATATTTGTATGTAGCAAAAAGCAAATTTTGCAACACTTAGCAGATCATGTTATGTAGTCAACTTTGCCATTGTCTAACATTGCTGGGCTCAAATGGTCTAGTTAACTACCCATATGCTGTGTGGTATCAGCTGTAATAGGCAGTGTGGAAGCTGAGGTCTTCATGGTGGAGTCCATGTGTGTGTCTTTCACACTGTATAAACTTTTGGTCATTATCAGGGTTCATGTGTCTACCTCAAGTATTCTTTGTTCTGTTGTTCAATGCTGGTACTCTGTGTGCTCTGCTGGCATTGTCTGTCCCATAGTAGTATCAGCTCTCTTCCTATCATGCAGGTGGTATTATTTATAGATATCCTGCAGCAAGTATATATTCATGTATGGCTGTCATTCAGCATTAATCATGTGGCTATTCTATAGGCAATGTACACCATTGATCATTGTCAATGTTATGCATATCCTGCAGGTAGTGCAAGCCGTGTTTTCAGTGCCAGTGTTCTGTGTATGTTTCAGTTGGTAATGTCGGCCCTGTTCCCAGTGTGGTTACACTGCCAGCATTGTCTGCCCTGCTGCTCAGAGTAGATGCTCTGCCTATCTGACAGGCGGTGTCCGCCCTGCTGGAGCGGCGGCGCAGCCAGGTGGACCGTCGGGACGCCCTGATCCGGGAGGCGGTCTGGTCCCTGCTGCGGCCCGTGCCGCCGGACGGCGCCCACTCCCGGGATGAGCCGGTGCCCCGGCCGGCGTCCCGGCTGGCCGGACTGCGCTCCGTGTCCGGCTGGCAGCGCGCGCTCGGCCGCCACTGGCTGGTCGCCGCCGACCTGCTCAACGAGTCGCCCAGGTCCGGAGTTCGCGCAGGAAACGCGGAGACAGATGTCGGGTTGCTGTTTTGATAGGCGCTTTGCGGTAGGTTGCACTTTCATTTGAGTTATGGTATTTATTGTTGGTTGAATTCCATTGTTCTGATCTGTTTTGAAATGGCTAAAAGTGATGAAGTTAAAAGTGCTCATGTACGGCTGCCTGTCGCTGATCACAGGGCCGCAAAAACGGCATTGTTGCCAACGCACTCTGGGGCAATTGCTCAAGGCAACTAACTGCTCAAATAATACATGATTTTGTGATGAGATATGAATGCACTTCCCACTCTAGCTGCCATTCGAACTCACCAGTGATGTCCTACGCCGTTAGAGAGTTTGTGTTTTCTGTCCTGTACTGAGCCGCTGCTGTCCTTGTCCTGTACTGAGCCGCTGCTGTCATGCTCCGCCGTCAGGGAGGTGCCTTACCCGGCTTTGCTGCTGTCGGCTGGCGTGGACGAGCCGCTCACCTACCAGACGCGGCTCGTTTCGCTGCCTTTCGTGCTGGACGAGCGACTGGACGAGCGGCCCACCGGACTTCCTGCCCCCGGGGCAGACTGTGCGCACCATAGGTAGGTGCGATCCCCGTGAAGTTGCTGGAGGCTCGACCAGCTGCGACAGACGCAATTATCAGTTTCGACGGGTGGAAGTAACCGATCTCCTTGCAGACAACCGTTTGGGCGGCATGGCTAGGTGACATTTTATGCTTTACGCATCGCACATCCCAACAGATTATGCGATCAACAAAGTAACCTTGAAACCATGCAATCGCAGCTGGAGGGTGTTAACGCATTAACAGTCTGATCGTTTCCTCCGCCATGCGGGCCGATCGGCGCGTCGATGCGTGCCGACCTGGCGCCGGTCAGACGCCTCCCGTGCTCTCGCAGCCGTGGTGGAGCTGCCGGCCTCGGTCGGAGGCGCCGGCTGCCGGCTCTCGCTGGCGCTGACCTCGCCGCCCGGCCAGCGCCGGCCGGACAACGACGTCGGCTTCTACCAGCTGCCGGCCGGCGACGTCACGCTGGGCGCCGGCGACCTGCTGTCTCGCCGGCTGGCGCCGTTCACCGGCGGAGGTGCGAGATGTGACGTCGGTACTACTGTCGGTCCTGCCGCGTCTGGTGGTGCTCCCAGCGCTGGCGTGCCTCGCCTGCCGGGCTCCTCACCGGGGAAATACTTTGTTGGTTCTTACCCCGGTTCATGCATGGCTGTTAGCTGTTTTGTGTGGATGACTGGACAGGATGCCACTTTTCTTGAATAATGAATGATGTGTTTGTTAACGCTGTGCAGGTCAGACCAGTGGCGGATTCTCATTATGCAGAGTAGAGTGTTGGTTGGCTGTTGTGTTATTCATCGACGCTCTCGACTACCAGGGTCATTTCGCGTCGCAACCTCTCACGCCGGTTGTCGCGGGCGACGGCGAAATGTTGCTATTGCCCGGGCTCGAATCGGGGGCCTTTCGGCCTCAAGGTGAGCATGGTAACCAGTACAATATACCGCCACCCCCTTCGGTAGAGTACAGCCCCTGTATTGTCCTTAAGTCAGCACTCTCCAGCGCGCCACTGAGCGTCTGTCTGACCGCCGGCGGCCGCGCCGTGCCGCAGGCGTGACGTCTGAGGACGAGCAGGCGGTGTGGGCGCTCAGCAGGCGCCGGCTGCGCCTGTGGCTGGAGCCGGGAACGCCGACCGGCCTGGCGGTGGCCGAGCGGCGGCTGGCGGCGGCCGGTTTCGTCCGCGGTCCTGCCGCCTTCAGCCCGACCGACGCCGGTGAGGAGTCCGCCTGGGTCCGGCCGGCCCACTCCGGGCCGACTCTGGTGCCCGCCGGCTCGCTTCAGGCAGACTCCTCCCGGTCCTTCAGAGGCGGGCTTTGGACCTCCCGGTTTACTCCAGACGAGGGCTGGAGATTTGGTTTTTTGTTTTCGGTGTCGTAGTATAACATTTGTTTTGCGGGGTAAAATTTTGCAAAAACGTAATGCTGGTTTAAGTTGGCATTCTTAATGTAAGTCATGGCATGACACGTGCTTCTTACTGAATGGAGACAAAGTCCTTTGCTTGCAAAGTCAGGAATTTGTTAACATGCTTATAATGTCGCGTTTTGATAGAAGACAAGATCAAGCTTTTTAAGTGCAAAGTTTTTCTGTAGCACGGTTTAAGTTGGCATTCTTCGTGTGTTATTTATGACATCATACCTGATTCTTACTAAATGCAGACCAAGTCCTTTGCTTACAAAGCTAGATTTTTGTTAACATGGTTATAATGTCACTTTTTGATAGAGGACAAGATCAGACTTTTTAAGCAAAAAATGTTTTTGTAGCACGTATTTTTGGTGCTCCTCAACACCAAAAAGCAACGCCTTTTCCAAGCATCCTCCAGACTGACACTGGTCCCCTGGCTCACTCCAGACCGGCCCTGGTCTCCCCGGTCCTTTCCAGGTTGGCTGTGGTCCTCCTGGTCCACTATAGAAGGACTGTGGTCCTCCTGGTCCACTGTAGATCGACTGTGGTCCTTCGCCCACTTGCCAGCTCCAGTTCAACTCGCAGGCCAAGCCTGCCAAAATATGCCCTATCACGGGCTTACCGGCCGACGACCGTCAACAAGTTGGCTGGACCACTATGTTTAGCTGCGCTCATGTGTGTAGCTGTGGTCATGTGTGTATGTCGTTCGGTGTTTTGATTGCCTATTTCCGCGAGTGGTTGTGAAATAGATCGATAGAAGTTTTTGAGTTCATAGCGGGCGACATCTGACGTTAAAACGGTAGAGTTTGCCACGTACCTCCGAACATTTTGCCTCTTGGAATGCCAGGTGACTGCTCGGAGAAAGGGGAACTCAACTTGGGATTGCTGCTCTGAACTGACGTTGCGTAACTGTCGACAGGTCACCCGCTGTTTGGCTGTCTGGTACTGCTGACACCGGGAGATACTGAGGAACGGCTGTCCGCGACCGTGTGGGTCAGGTCAGTGCAGCGTCTGGCTGGCGCATTCATGTAGAGGTACGATTAGGTGGCCATTTGCTGCGGTTTCCACCCATTGCCTTTGCTACGCTGCAACTGAAAATGAAGGACAGAATGGTGTGTTAGGCATCAAGAGTAGTATGAGCCAGGAAATGAGCTAGTACCGCAGTAGCACGTGTTACTAACTCACGCCCCCCCCCCCCTCCCAGGGATGATGGTCAACTGCCGCTACTACTGCACCAGCTGCGACAGCTGTTCGATGCCGGTTGCCAGCTGCGCTCGGCACGGCACCTCCACGACGTTGTCGACCTGCGCGCCGCCCTCGTGGCGCAGTTGGAGTTTGTCGAGGCGCGGCTAGATGGCGCTAAAGTGGCGGCCGCCCCGGAGCGCCGCACACTACGGTTGGGTGATGTGCACGTGCCTGTGTCCGAGTACGAGCCCTGGCGGCGACGATTGACGGAACTGGAGGACGCCACTGCCGCCTGTGCGCTAGATCTGCTCGAGCCAGATGAAGCCCTCAGCTGACCGCGGGGAATGCGAAAGGATGGATTCTGGGCGAGGCTTGTGATTTGTTGACCGTTGTGCGGCGTCCGAGGGAGCTGAAGGCGTCTGGTTACGCGTCTTACACATTCGTGGCGTCGCTTGACGTAGCCAAAGAAACTTGCTTGGATTTCTTTTCGTCTTCCTTCGTGTAAACGCAGTGGCCAGCGGTTGTCTGGGCTCCTACGATGGCAGTTTTCGGCGTGTGGTTAGCTTTGTCATGGTACCGAATTATCCAGAAGTGAGGTGGTGTGAAAACGTCGTGTCACGACGTGATCTACTGTACAGGCTCCAGTTTCCGCGCTCGTTTTTGTTGGTTTGTCGTAATCCATGCCAAGCATCTGAAGATTGTAATACATTGAATAGTTTAGCAAACATTTATGGTTTTATTGGCGAAATTTCCTTTCGTGAGTGATCTTGCATCACTGGTATGATTTCTGACAAAGAGGAATAAAGAAACTCATGAAGTTTACTTAAAAGGAATGTGCTTTCTTCAATACATTATGTGGCCTTAGCGAATGTCACCAGCACGTGTACTTAGTCCCGGCAACTCGCTTAGTTTGGTTCCAATGTATTTGCAGATTTACACTCAGAAGCCCAACGAAAGGAGCGTGAGGCTTGATCAGAACGTCGATGACATTTCGGTACAGAAAACCTCCCCTGAACGAAAAGGGCTGGCCCGTATTAATTACACTGCACAGCTAGCTTCACGGACAACAATTATAAACGTCACAGGGGACCTGCATTTGGTCTCGCGCTCACAATCGCACATAAAACTTCCAATAAATAGCAGCAATACTGGATAACTCTGAACAAGCCGGCGGGCGCCATCCGGCCCCGAATCACTGGCTCGCAAATCTCGGCGCCGGGCGACGGAACACAGCCTCTACGTCTGCTTGTACCAAGGTTGGCTGGCTCGGCGGCGGTATCACTTCACGTGCACCCAGCGTGTCCGAGAGGGGCTGGCCGGCTCGGGCTCCTGCTCGGGCCGGTCGAACTTCCTGACCAGCCGGCGGATGCCCCCGGGCGTCGCGAGCGGCGGCCGGTGCGACTCGGCCGAGTCGGTGCTCTGGTAGCCCGAGTCGTCGCGGCCGGCCGGCGCCGGCTCCACGAGACGGCGCCACTTCTGGCGCATGCTGGGCCGCTCTGGCGCCGCCTCGCGCCGCTCGGCCAAGCTGAGCGCGATCGCCATGCCGGTGCCGGCGCCGGCGCCGCGCCGGATCGCCGTCTCGCACTCGCTGATGCGCTCGAGCACGTTGGGCGAGCCGCGCGGCGGCGAGCGCAGCGAACTCCGCGAGCTGGTCAGCGACTCGACCTCGGAGCGTGAGACGTCGCTGGTGGAGTAGCTGCGCTGCAGGTGGCGCTCGAGGCGCGCCTCCACGTGGCGGCCGAGCGTGCGGCTGCCCGAGTCGGACTTGTCCGTGCCGGCCGAGCCGGTGCTGCCCGCCTCGTCGTTGTGCGACGACGCGGTCGAGTTGGTCTCGCTCTCGCCGGCGCTGTTCTGCCGGCGCCGCGGCGCGCCGTCGGCCGCGCCGTCGATCTGTCCGAGGAAGTAGCGCCGCGTCGGCGCCGTCGGCGAGGGCGATGCGGCCGCCGGCGGCGGCGGCCGCGTCTTGCTCGGCAGGGGCGGAGGCGACGGCTGCGGGCTGGTCTTGGGCGGCAGCGGCGGCTGGTGGGCAGCGCGGGCCGGCCGCGGCGGCGGCGACGGCGACGACGACGGCTGGGCCGGCCCGACGAGCGGCTGCGCTGGCGAGTGGGGCGGCTGCGGCGGGGACAGCGGCGGCTGGACCGGCGCCAGGGACGGAGAGGGCGGGATCGGCGCCGCCGGCGCGCGCACCGCAGGACGCTCGCGTTGCGGCGAGTGGGTGCGCGGTGGCAGCGGCGGCGCGTCCGACGAAGGCTGAACGGGAGGAATCACTGCCGCCGTCGGAGGCGGCGGCGGCGGCGGCGGCACGCTCGTCTTGGGCGGTATGGGCGGCGTCGGCTCGGCTTTCTGGACCGAGCCGCCGGCTCGGTCCGAGAGGCAGAATGACGTGACGGTGGTGGGCGCGGGAGACTGCGCGGCCGGGGGCGGGGGCGGGGGCGGGGGCGACACAGTGGGCGCCGGGGAGCTCAGCGGCCTGGACGACGTGCCGCCGGACAGGGCCGAGTCTCCGCGCTGCGGCTCGTTCTTCTTCTTCCACTGCTCCAGCAGCGACGTGCGGCCGCCGAACTTCATCGCGCCGTAGTCCTTGAACGTCTTGAGGTTGCGCTGGCTGCGGCGCAGGTTGCCGACCGCCAGCTCGCGCTGCTGCGACCGGCCGGTGACGAAGTTGATGCGCGAGTACACGGAGTTCGTGTCCGAGCCGGAGGCCACCGAGCCCCAGTGTCGGTACACGGACTCGGCGCTCTCGACCGACGTGTTGAGCACCGTGTTGACGTTGATGTGCGTCGTCTCGAAGCGCTCCTCATAGTTGACGCCGCGCTTTCGCCGCTCCAGCGAGTCGTCGTAGAAGCTGGGCTTGCGGCGGACCCGGCGCGCCTTGCGCACGCGGATGCGCCGCTTCTCGAGCGTGTCCGGATCGAAGACCTCCTCACTCTCGGCGTCCGAGCCGGCCGGCGCCACGCTCGCGTCGTCCACCTCGATCGTCATCTTGCCGCCGGTGCGGATCACGGTGCCGTCGCCGTTGATGCTGACGCTAGTGTACTCGCCGCTGAAGGCCGACAGCGACCGGTCGCTGACGTTGATCTCCTCGTAGACGCCGTCCTCGCCGGCGCGGGCGCGAGCGGGTCGCGCCGCCGCGCCGCCGGCGGCTGCGCCTGCCGCGCCCGCCGCCGAGCCAGCCGGCGCCGGCACCTCCGAGTACACGCTGTCCTCGTCCGAGTGGAGCTTGGGCACCTTGGACTCGGCCTCGGACACGAGATCGTTGAGCGTGTCGTCCGAGTCAAACGAGGCATTGCCGCCGGCGCGGCGGAGCTCGTCGCTGCTGTCGCCGACCAGCGTGTCGCTGTCGGTGTCGTCGCGCTGCTGGCGCGCCTGCTGCCGCCAGCTGGTGGTTGTCGGCGCCGGCGCCGGCGCCGGCGCGGCCGGGGGCGGCTGCGGCGCGGCGCCCTTCGCGGCGCGGCGGCGGCGTGACGGCGAACGCTCCGAGTAGAGCGACTCGCCCTCGTCCGAGTTCGACTCGCGCACGACCGTCTCCAGCCAGCGGTCGATGTCGATCGCAGCGTGGCGGCCGGCGGCCGGCTGCGGCGCCGCCGCCGCGTCGGCGTCCTCGTCGGCCGCCTCGGGGATCGGCGGCAGCGACGGCAGGTACTGCTTCGCCTGCATCTTGATCTTGGCAATGGTGATCATCTCGCGGATCTTGGCGAGGAACTCCAGCGCCCCAGGTGGTGGGTCCTGTCGAAAGTGATGCTGTGTATGATAGACTGAAGCTAGGGGAACATCTTTGCTCGGAACGGAAGAAGAACGTTGTGTTCAAAACCGGTACATTACCTGAGCATTATAACATTAAAATTCCAAGTAGATTTATACTCAGTTAACTGTGTTTAGCAACGCACTATAATGACCTAACGAACGTAGCGTTTTTGTTTTTGCATCCGAAAGTACTCAAATATGCCAGCCGTTTTAGTTAATGGAACCGAGGCCCATTTGACATTATATGTAGTGTGTATATGCTGGTCAGGGTCTGGTCAGGGTTTGGTCAGCTGGTTGGTTTTACTTGCTTTACTACAGGCGAAGTACTCACGTGGAGCAGGTCCGGGTCAAAGAAAGCCGGATTAAAGTACAGTCGCCGGCGGAGTTGGGCGTTATGGCCGCTGCAATAGACATCATATAGTCAGACGATGACAAAAGAAATTCCCGCACCATTACAACCTTTATGGACATTTTTCAATATAGGCATGTCAATATAGACAACACCAGACATTCCTCTAGCCTGCTGGTTCAGACTTACAAAACCATATCAATAAATGACGACAAGATTTCATAGGGAATTACTTAGATTTATCTTCCTATTTCGGGATCACAAATTACGGACGACCTGCAGCTTCACTGGGTCGTGGTTCATATCGTCGAGCCCTGTCGCCAATCGGAGCCGACCCCCGCAGCGGTAGGTCTCGGTTCTGGTTCGAACACACTGCGGCCCTGACCTCATATCGTCGTCGTCGTCCAGCAAGTCGGCCTCGCGTTCGGCGTCCACCAGCGCCGTCAGGGTGTCTTCTGGCAGGCGCTCATTGACCTCGCTCGACCCGGCCGAGCCGTGGCTCAGACTGGAGACTGGCCGCTGGGTCAGGTCGGTGGGGGGCTGGGGACACGTCAGGGGGTCAGGTGGGGTCGTGTCTCGGAGATGCGCGCGCCGGCAGATGACTGGGTCGTGGCTCATTACCCGGGTGTTGTCACAAACAACGGAGCCGGGCGGGGAGTCGTTACTTCATGATAATGCTATCAGTCGAGTAGGAAATGTACTGAACCATGGGACTGCGGGCTAATGTGATGAGGGGTTTATCGCGGACGGGGTGATTAAGGCTCGTGTAATGGGCGGAAGGCAGTGACAGGAAATGAAATATTCACGAGGTTCCAGACAGTCCGATCGGACGCGAGCGCCTCGGCCGCGGACGTCCGCCTTCTGCCGTACATGAAACCCGACATTTGACATTCCTCGTCCCAAACTCTGTCCTCCTCCTCGGCCGCTCTCCCCGCCATCGATCAGCCCGTCTGACCTCGGGCTATGGCCGCGGTCGGTCGGTAGCCTGCGATCTGATCTCTCCAGACGATCACTGATCTCTCCAGACGCGCATCACTCACCTCTGCGTCGCCGCCGTCCTTCTTCCGTCTGGACTGGCGCTCGCGGCCGCCGCCCGGCTCGCGGCGCCCCTTGCCCATCAGCGCGTCCTCGATCAGCTGGTGGCCGGCGCGCCGCTTCCGCCGCCGGTACGCCAGGTACCCCGCCATGGCGGCCACGTACAGCACCAGCACGGCGCCGATGCTCAGACCGACGGCCAGCGAGCTGGCGCCGGCGGCCTCCTCGCCCGAGATGGCCTCCGCCTGGCCTGGAACGGCCGGGGCTCGTGACGTCGAGGCGACGCGGGGGTCGCAGGCCGCATACCGGAGAGGGCTTGGGGAGACGACTACTACTTGGGGCAATCCGACATAACGTTGCTTTGGTGCCAGTGAGATCGCTTGCGGTTGGTCGCCATCGATATTTCACCGGCGAATGTTTCGATTAGTTTTCTAGATTCCGCCGACGTTCGGCTATTATTCACGTGTGCATCTGATAAGCCGACAACCTGGTGTATCTCTTCATCGACGGCTGGCAGACAAAACGCGGCGAGGTCGTGTGCGATCCGCGGCGGGAAGACGTGAGGCGACCTCTTCACACCGGCGTATTCAGAACAGAAAGCCAGTCAAAGCCGACACGAGAATGTGGAACACGCGCGTCCGGCAATTTACGGCGCCAGCCCCGGAGATCGCCTCCCATAGCGAGAGGTGCTTCTCCGCTGCCTCATCGATCTCAATAATGGCGGTGTAATATTACTTTCCAGAGACAAATATGGCCACCACTTCCATGGCGGTGCACCGGGCAGCCAGCTTCAGACGTGCCTTGGACAGTTCGCATGTCGACAGCCGGTGGTATCCAGTTGGCTTACCCTGCGTGCCGGCAACTCGGAAGGCGACGCACGGCGAGAAACGCGGCCGCATCTGGTTGCCAGCATCCTTGCAGAGCAGCCGGACCAACACCACGCGACCTTCGATGACCTCTGGGCTGACGCCCTCGCCGACCCACTGGAACAGGGGGCAGAGGTCAGTCGAGGTTAGGGCACGCCCGCGTCGGGCATTGTCCGGACGGGGACCGACTCCGGCAGGGGATGAATGAGAAGCAGTTTGGATGGATTTCACAACGGTGCATTTCATGTGATTCATCATTGCCATGATTTGGCCGTGACGGATGGGCTCTGAGCTCAATGGGTGGCTATAAAAGGGACCAAGAACCGTAGACACCAAACAACATTTCAGACGCGTCAGCTGATTGGGAGCAGATAACATTCTACAGGCGTCTGAAAGCCCCAGAAGAGCATGTCTGGATGTTAAGCAAACACAGTTCACGGCTTTTCATTCATGGCTGCTAATCGCACGCCTTATGCAAATGAAACAATTCCTGGTGAGTTTGTGCTTTAGCCCATAGGTTTCGCAAGCCTTGCAAGACTGTCGAATTATGTGTAATAAATCGTGACTAGCCGTAAAACCAATCTTGTTTGGTAACACGTGTCACGGCGTCTTCATTTCCGCACAGCCTCTGGCTCCAACGTTGCATTTAGCAGTCCAACAGTCGCGTGACCAAGATGGCAGTGCCATAAGTACCACACGGTGCGGTGAATACAGCCGGGGTCCCATCCTTGACCCCAGCCTGTGCGACGGTGGGCCAGGATCTCACGCGGATCTTGCACGCCGGACGGTGTGGACAGCGGCAACGTCACGGCCGACCGCACCTCCTTGCGACCCCTGAACCCCGGCAGGCGATGGCTCAATCCCGGCACGAGCCCCAGGACGAGAGCGGGAAGGCCGCACGCAAACCGAGCTCGAGCCGCGCCGAGGGCGCCAGCCGTGTGGCGAAACCATGCCGCGACCGGGCCTCTCTCGCGGGCGCCGGCCTCTCGGCGACCTCCGGGGCTCTGTCGCGGGACCGGCCGCCAGAACATGGCGTGCGCGGCGTCTCGGGGACGTGGTCGATGCGACGGGCACGTGGCGGGCCTTGCAGAGCCTGCACGCAAGGCTGGCTCCGGAAGCTTTCTTCTCTGACCGATTCATGGAGGCGACGGCTCACAGCCGGCGAGATGGACGCCGAGTCAAAGTTACGACCGGCGCCCGCGGGTTCTGCGGGTTTCGCCGTCGATCAACGGGCCGGCGATGCAGGAAGACGGGTAAAACGCAGCTGATAGGCGGCAGACAGCAAGAGTAAGTCACGAGTCACAGAATCGGTCTGGCATGAGTCGATTAAACTGGCCGTAAAACGCACGATCAGACTGATGGACGAGGTCATTCCTGCGAACCTTACTAAGTATAGGAGGGATTTAATACCCAATGAAGATACGTTCGCATGACGTGGCATGCATATCACGCGTCGGAAAGAGCGAAAGAACCTGAGTACGTTTAGCTTTTCCCATGAATTTCAAAGCAAGATACTGAGAAGGTTCATAACAGCAGCAGCCATGTCGTACCCACGCACCCATATTGTTTTAGTAGACAACATTATTTCATGTCCCGGATAGTAATTTTTATGTCAAGATATGCGAAAGGACGTTTGAAACACAGGAAGTGAATGGAAAATCAATACATGTATGACACACGATTCATCACCTGAACTGCGCTACTGATTATCAAATATTACACGCGTGAATCTACCCTGATAAATTATTTTCCTTCTTCCTTCGCTTCTTTCTCTCTCTCTATCTCTGCTTATCTCTCCCTTTATCTCCCTTCTTCTCCCTCTCCGTCCATCTCTCTCTCTCTCTTCCCTCCGTCCCCGCACATTTCCGCTTCCTGGTCGGGCAGCCGCCAGCTGTCTGAGCAGCTGTGCGTCGGCGGCGGCGGCCGGCTCACGACCAACCTCCCCCAGCGGCGCCGACCGCGCCGGCCGCCCCAGCCGTGCGGCCGCGCTAACCACAGGCATCGGAGCCGCCAGCCGCCCCCGGCTGCCCTTCCGGCACCTGGCCAGCCGCCGGCCGGCTCACGACTCAGCGCTGGAGCTGATGATATCAAGCGACGTCAGACTGACGGTACGGACGTCAGCGCCGTGCAACAGAGAACGCGGCACGTCAGAACGGCGGGGACGGCTCCCCGGCCAGACGCACCGCAGCGGCCAGCACTCGCTGTCCGCGCTGCTGTGGTGGCGTGAAGTGCTGGTGATCGGTCCTGTAACATGACCACCGACAAGCTTATCCCATTCAGCTGACTGAAGTAGGGGGCGCTGTGATTCTATGAACGGTTTGGAACGGAAGCGCTGCCTCATGGAAGCCTCTTTAAAAGGCAATATTCTCCTGGTGTTTTTATCCGCATTAAGCACTCGTCTGCATATCTCTGTGCTTTTTAACTCACAAACGAGCATCGCATCCAGCTGCCTACGGTCTTGCACCACAGACAATGCACGTACTGTTTGTACGCCGGTGGAGGCTGTGTGGATCAGTCTGCAATCCAGTCTAAGTTTCGCGGTAGTTAATTCTGCATGTTTGAGTGCAGACAGATGTCTCCCCTCGACGTACTTTCTCTGTATTCTTTGGTTACAGCCGAGACAGCTTCAGATAGATGCAGTTCCAGACTCCGTCGTCAGTCTCTTCCTATGTCTTTAATCAGTACTTTGTTTTGTCTCCTACCCGTCTGTCCCATACGGCGTTCTTATTCTTGCAGCCTTTCCGATCGTCCTCTGAGCCTCTATCAAGTCATCACTCAGGTCTTCTGCCGGGTCAACAGGGCTTCTCCTCCGTCTACCAGGCTTCCAGGTCCTTCTCTGTTCCTCTTGACCTTTTCCTACCCATCTATCCTTCTCGTCGCATATTCCTCTTCCCGTCCGTCAGGTCTATACTTCCTTCACACTCAGGCGAGCTAGATCCACCATTACCTGTTAGCGAAACCAACAGCTGTCATTTTGCCCAGCGGAGGTTAAAGGAGCCGTTTGTTTGCCTTAACGCACAAACGCCAACTCTCAAGCGGTTAGTAAGCAGCCTCATTGTAGTTCTGACGGTTGACTAAACATATTGTCATCCTGAGTAGGTGCTGTCGAAAACGTCTCGTCCTCTGTGTCCTGGACAGAACATTAGCCGGAATGTCTGCCTTCCTTGCCCACATGGAGAGGACAGCGGTGCCACGGCCGTCCCGTGACGTCAGTCTCTGCTCGTCTGCCGTCCTTCCGGCCCGGCAGGCCGCCCCTCCGTCCGCGGTGTGAACGGCCGTCCCGTCTCTGTCCCATCACGTCAGCTTCCACTCATCTGCCGTCCCCCCGGCCCCGCAAGCCGCACCTGCGCCCGCAACTGACACCGCCCGTCGTCTCCGGTCCATCGTCTCCGCGTCCATCGTCTGCGGGTCCGTCGCCTCCGAACCCGGCGGCGGCCGAGGACGGCGCCCGCGCCGCGGAAGGGCCCGGCCCGCCGGCCACCGGCGCCAGATGGTGGACGGCCGGCCGGCGCTGCCGCGCGGCCAGGCCCGCGGCAGATGGCGCGCACAAAACACCGCGGCCGCGCCGGCCCACGTCCCGGCCGCGCCGGGTATGCACGCCGCGGCGGCGGCGTGTGCCCGTGCACGCGTCACGGCCCGGACGAAGCTAATGGGCATATCTGCCGGCGATCCGGCCGACTGGGAGCCGTCGACCGGATAGCGCAGAGTTGTGGCGGGCGTTTGTAGTACCGTTGCAGAATGCAGGGAAGTGGCTGCGTGACCTGCGTCCGGGACCTGGGATTGCCTCCGCAAGTAGGGCGTCTCTGTGCCCCTCAGTTGCCAGTCGTACGCTGCGAGCTGTTCACCTGAACCACCCGAACGTCAGTGGCCAGAGGCATCATACCCGTGTGACCTGGGGTCGCCATGTCTCAGTGACACGTTATCACCACGTCATAGTGAACTGGAGACGCCGCGTCTGTGCAATCTACAGCCCCTGTGACGTGGTCTAAGGCCACTGTGCCTATGTGACCGATCGTCGTGGTGCAAAAGCGACCCGGAGTCACTGTGCCTGCGTGACCAGCAATCGCCACATCTGCATGGCTCGGAATCTCCGAGTCTGCGTGACCTGTAGCCTCTGCCCGACACCGTTCACTGGACAGTGTGCCACCTGACACGGACGATGAAGCTGGGGCGGGCTCCAGCCGCCGCGGCGGGCTGGCCACGCGGCGGCGCCCCGCCTGCGTACGCCGGCTGGACGGCCGACATTTAACGTCGGGACGGGCGGCCGCAGACTGGGCCGTGGGCCAGCTCGGCGGCCGATATTCCCAGCAGGCTCCCGCCGGCGGTCAGAGCTGGCCCCAAAATCCCGGTCAAATTAAATGCTTCGGATAGCTCACGAGCCCGCAAGCAGTTATCGGTGGCGGGTAATGAATGAATATCGAGTGGCGGCATGAGAGCTGCTGGTTTGCGGAAACTCTTGGGTTGTTTTCAAGTATTTGTCCTTAATAAAAATAATAATAATAAATGCTACTCATCCCTGCACTAGTGCCTGTGCAGCGACGGGCCCTAAATTTCGCTTAGTTTCCACACTTCTTAGTTTCCACGTGGCTCATTTTTTATACATATAACGATGTCGTTAACCGTCCCATGATATACCAGGGTTGCTACTCGGCGAGGCCCTGCACTCTCCGCATCCTTCAAACTTCCTCAGCAGACTGGTGATGCAGCTGTGTACCCCTTCCCTCTCTCATCTCACTCAACGATCTGTCTGCTATAGAATGTAACCTCGCACCCTCAATTTCCGTCGGCGATTTGTCTTTTATGCAGCGGAGCCCCGCACCCTCTAGTTTCCCTCGGTGATCTGCATATTATGCAGCTCAGCCTGGTGTCCCTCAATTTCCCTCGGTGATCCGCCCATTATGCAGGCGCCGCACCCCGAGGTCCCCCAGTGACCCGGCTACCAGGCCAGTGAAGCGGCGCGGCGAACGGCCGTTATCTCGCCTGATCGACGTGCTCACATGAGCCGAACGGCCCGCCGCCTATGCAGCGGAGCGGACCGGGCCGGGCCGGGCCGGGCCGGACCGCCGGTGCTGCCGGCAAGTGGGTCGACGGCGCGCGGCGTCCATATGGCGCCCGCGGCCGCGCGCCGCCCAGAAAACGCCCCGCGGTGGGCTGCCACCCGCCGGGAACGCAGGCGCCGACGGAAATGGGTTATTGCGTGGAGCGCGGACGGACCGTCTGTTTCGGCGCCGAGGCAGGCCGGCTGCCGCCGTCCGGCCGCGGTGCTGTGCAGACGGCCGGCGCCGCGGCAGCGCCGGCGACGCTCCGACGAGCAGCGACCGGCGACGAACCGAGCCACTTTCCGGCGCCGCCGAAGACGTGAATGGGCGTCTCGAGAAGGCGACGGCTGTCGTGCGCCGCACTCAGCAGGACGAAGGTCTTCCCCTGGTCTCTCCCGAGCCGGAACGTCGCCCCAAAGGTGGAGCTAACGGCGACGCTCCGAAGAGCGCCGACCGGCGACGAACCGAGCCACTTTCCGGCGCCGCCGACGACGTGAATGGGCGTCTCGAGAAGGCGACGGCCGTCGTGCGGTCAAAACAGCGCTGCACTCACCTGGAGGAACGTCTTTCCCTGGTCCCTGCTGAGCCGGAACGCCGGCTCAAAGGTCGAGTTGACTGCGACCCAGCCGGTCCTGGTGATCACCTCCGACCCCGAGACGACGCAGACGGGCGCCACCACCGGCTCCTCGTCCGCCGTCAGGCCTGTCGGCCACATAGGGTTTGGTGATGACATGCGGGCTGTTGACGAGCTGCCAGGGACATGGCGGCCGGGCCGGGCAGAGAGGGCCAGAGGGCCCGGCTGAGTACGTCAGACACTGGTGGTTATTGGTCGGAGATGATAGGCCTGGTAGTCGTTTGCTACGTCTTGACTGTTGTGTGTCAACACGTTTTCCATGAGGGTCATTCGCCTGCTATCATTACTTGAGCTGTCATCTCAGCGTTTTATAGTCTAACGCCAGCCGTGTTGTTGCAGTTCTGTCACAACAAAAAAGGCTACTGGCCGTATAGTTACAACCTGAAGTAGCCGACATTTTATCGCTATATATTGTCTTTGACACCGAAAAGACACAAGTTTAATATTCATTATGATTTCGTTATTCTTGCACGTGTTCTCGAAGGTGTTGTCTCAGTCTGCAAACGTGCCGTGTTGAAGACATGACACAGGATCGGTACCGCGGTACCGACGTTGCTGCATAACCATGGACAGTCGTTCTCGGGCACTTTTCGTGGCAAGAGCATTTCAGATCTCTCGGGCATCATCGCGATCTTAGAACGGCGACCTGGTACTGTAGTTCCAGACACTCACCAGACATGGTGATCTCCGCGGAAGGGTGCACCAACTGGCCACGCTCCGGCATGAAGACGAACGGCACCTTCTCTTGTGTCTCGCCCATGCTGAAGTCTGCCAGGTGGCATTCTGCAACACGGTCTCAGTTTGTCGTCACGCTGCCCACGGCCTTAAGCTACAACAGTTAAGCATGGCAGTGTATTTAAATGGGCACTAAGGCACGTTGCTCTGTAAATCATCAATCATCAAAGTGCGTTGACGGGAAAATCAGATGACGTAGTGGAACACGAATTCAGATGAGCCGGTGGTCTATGTCGTGTAAGTGTTTGAGATTTCCGAGCCACATGTTCTTACATGGGACAGCGCCCGAGATAACGCCCTTAAGCCTCGTCTGAAAATTAAGGACCTCTTCGAAACCCGGCGCTGGGAGCGGACCAGGTCGGGACCCGGTCGACGCCTAGCAGCATCTGCTGCGGCTAACAGCAGCCACCGTGACGGCGTCTGTGCCGATGTCAGCGACCGTGACGCAGTCGCAGATGATGACCAATCACGCGAAGACATCAACGTCTCCGTACAGGAAACTGCCAAACCATATCTCATCGAGCTTTCGCCTCGAAAGAAAGCTGGTCCCATAACAAATGAGGACTGTACAGAATACATGGCTCTTTGGCATGGTATAAACGGTCTTGACATGGCTCCTTCGTCTTATTTGCAACTCCGGCGAGAGTTCTTCCGAGCGAAAAACGCTTGTCCGACCAAGAGTTCTTCGTGGAGGGTCTAACGTGCAGGTGACGAAATTCACAGTAGGTTGGCTGATGTCTGGCTGATTGGGCGTGCGCGCCAGAACCGTTACCCGCTCTGGGAGAACCCATTCTTGGCACCTGACTGAGGACCTGATTAGTCATCCGCGCCGGACGCCGGTCGGCGGCACGTGTCTGACGCATACCAGTCGCCGCTGAACAAAGCCCGTTCATAAATCATGATAATGAGGAGGAGTCTCGCAGCGGCGCTCCGTCCACTGCTTACGATGCCGCCGTTCGGGGCGAACGAGAACGGCATCTCTATGGTCGTTGAGTGGTTTGTGCGTGGTGCTTTCTGGTTGGTCGCGGGCGGTTACGCATTTTACTGTCCACCTTAGCACCTGGTGTCCCAACTCATGAAGTGAGGGCATGGCAACGTGTCGGCATTTGCATGCTTTTCGGTTCACAGGGCATATTGTCATTCTGGCTCCTGGTGCTGTTGATTCGTGTTTTTGCTCCTTATTCTGGCTTTATTTCGGTAGTATCTTGTCATGTAAAACACACAGCAAACGTCACGAAAGATCTGCTTTCAGCAGTTTCCCCATTGCTAGCGCAACAGTTAACACGTGTTCTCTGATGCGTACGTGACGTGATGTCACCGACGCATGGGTGACATTGTTTCTTAATGGTGGCGCCTCGTAAACATGTCGTCAATATGACCATGAGTCATCCGTCGAAAATTGGCTTCACCGAAGTCAGCTCTGTGCAAGTCGAGCAGGGAGGCTGAAAAGCTGCCGCCCTCACGAGGAGATTCCTGCAGCCGGGGTGCAAGCTTCCCGGCCACACTAGCACGCCTGATCGGCCGTCCTCTGCCCACCGCATGGCTCGTCGCAGAGACCCGAACACGTGAAGACTGCTCCCCGGCGACCGCTAAACTCGTCACGGTCGGCCGACGTCCGGACGGCCTCGGGCAACAGCAACGCTCTGCTTCTATCGGTTACCGGTGCAGCCCAGCCCGGCCGGCAGCAGCCGGTCCGACCGTTCGCTCCCCGGCCGTTGGGAGCAAACTTGCGCTCCGGCTCCGGCCCGGCCTGCCTGGACTGCGGCCTGGGGCAGGGCGGCGCCCACGCCTCCCTCGCCGCGGGGCGCCGGGAGGTGCGCAGGAGTAATTCCAGCGTCTGACGCGCCTCCGAGGGCGTCGACCCTGCCTCGTGCCGCGAGGGGGGTTCGCGCTCAGGAAGCTCGCCGCAGTCAAGGCCGTCAGAGCGGACCGTTAGCGCTGATGTGCCCCGATGCGTCCGACGGGCGTAATTCTCGACTTTCGCACGACCGTGTTTCGGAATCAGCTATTGGGTTCGGCTGGCTGGAGCTGGCGCGAGCGACAGGAACCGGGTACGGGAATCTTTTACAGATGATCATCTGTGCAGCGTGGTGAATATCATTCGTGAGATATTCACCCGCACATCGCGATTCCTCCATGTCATGACTCCATGACATGAGGCGAGCGCTCGGATTCAGCGATTTCTTCGCGGCAGATGTGCACCCAGACCTCGTGATTCGTTCGTGAAATATGTCCTCAAGAACCTCCGTGATCTCGCTGACATTAGTTCACCTTGCGATCCCTCCGAGACAGGCATTAATCCGGACCCCGTGATCCCCGTGGAGGTCACAGAGTTACGCCTCCACCCGTGATGCCTCCGTGCCGATGAGCACCCACGCAACTCCCACCCACCTCCGACAGTCGAGCGCCGGCACCCCGTGATCCCTCCGCGGCAGATATTCACCCGAACCCCGGCGGCCGACCGCAGTGACCACGGCTCTTCCTGCGGCCGTTTTCACTCCGCCACCGACGCCGAATCGCGCTCCGAAGCGGCGCGCGCCCGACCCCGCGCGGCGCGCGTTTTTTCGCCGCGCGTGATTGGTCACGTGACGGCGAGCGGGCGGCCGGGCTCTGTGAGCCGTTTTCGCCGGCGCTGGCCGGGGTCGTGACTGCTGGGCCCTGCCGGGTCCGCGGCGAAAACAGTGCGGCCGGCGGGGGAAAGTGCCGGCCCGGCCGGCCGGCCGGCCGCGCAGCGCCCGCCGCACTCCTCTTCACTCCTGCGTGAATTACTGCGGTGTTTGAATCAGGCGAAAGCCGGCCAAGGGCTCACGAGCGCCGAAATGAAGGTGGCCATCTCGGCCGGACGACGGTCGGCGCCGGGCTCCGCCGCCGCCGGGCACACGGGTGAGCTCCGGACTGGTACGCAGTGGAGACGGATTCCATCACCACGAACAGTGGAGCATCTGATTCGGCGTGCGCCACCGGTCCACGGTGGCGCCGGGAACCACTAGAGGCCAGCAGAGCAACGAGCCAGCCATCGGTCAAAAGTGACACAAGTTACCCCATTTGCCGTCGGCATTTCTGGTGACCTGGGAGCCCTGGGAGCCTCCAAGGATCCCCGGTATCGCTTGGCCTCCGACGTGGCCGGGCGATGACGGCGAGACCCATCCGCGGTTAGCGATGATTGTTGGCTGCACGGTCGGTCCGCGACGACACGACATGCCGTCACTGATTCCCAAGTAACGGCTGGCTCTACCCCCAGAAACGGCGGCTCGTCGGCAGATCGCGTCGGTCTCCCGTGACTCAGTGACGGCCGACATGAACGTCAGTTTCCTCGCTGCCACAGGTTCGACGACGCTCCCGTTATAAAACTATGCTTTATTGTGTGTGTGCCTTCTGACCTTGAAAACTGATATGCGATGCATGCAATGCGGATTAATTTGAAAAGGCGGATGGATTTTGAGGACCCACAATTGCCCATGCTTTGGTGGGAAGATTTATAATAACAGTTCGTTACTGAACGGTTGTCTAACTGGCCGTTGTTTCTTGCCCTTTAAATTCATACAGTTTTGAATATGAAAACATCAGGTGACTGTCAAACGGACGGCACGCATGATCTACGCCACGCCGTGCAGCCAGCTATTCTAATGAATGCAAATTGCCGGACGAGTCGGCGCACGAGAAAGTCCGCCCAGAACGTTCTCTGAAAACGAGAGTCTCGGCCGGCCGGAGGCTGGGCCGCCAACAAAACGTATGCAAATGTCTGGAAACTCTTCCCAGTCCCGTGTTTGAAGCGCAGCTCATTTCCGAGTCCCACACTTCCAACCCGAAGTCTTCCAGTCGCGTCACGGTCTGGCCGGGCACCGCTCGGCGACTCACCCTGGATGTCGTTGACGCAGGCGCCGATATCCTCCCTGTAGGTGGGGTAGGGCGGCTCGCAACGGCACCGGCACGGCACGTCGTCCAGCGGCGCGGCGCCCAGGCCACCCCACTCGTAACAAAACGAGTCGCTGCATGGGCCTGCGGTAAAGTCGAAAATGTCAGCTGTAGAGGTCTGATTGCTTTTTAAACAGTCTGCTTGATGCCGGGGACCTAAGGCGATACCGTGCGCTTTCAATTGCGGTTTCGTAAGAAAGTCAGTACGAATGGCAATGAACTGCATAAATTAGTGATCCAAAACAGAAAGTCTTGAAAGTCGCAGGTGCCTTGCTTTTAACGCACAGAATAAACAAAAACCTGGAGACATTTAAAGCAAAAAAGCGCTTTCCTCGGCATGGGAATACCTTGGACATATGCCTACTGAAAGGTGGATAAAAGGCCGAAATACTTGACAGCCATTAAAACGGGATTTACCTGACCAAAGCGGATCGATGAAAACAAACGGAACCGTTCCGACGCCGAATTTACAACAAGACAATGGATTTCGGACAAATATGGCCAGCCGACGGCCGGATTCGTTCAGCTGCCGCGGCGTTCATTTTTCTCCCGCCGCCACCTGTTTTCCTGGCGATGCGTCGGCGGCCGGACGCCATATGTCCGTGACAGCGCGGCCATTTCACAAAAATGCCCGGCCGTTGCGGGCGCGCGGCGGCGGCGCCTCCTGGGTCGACGTCCGACTCACCCGCTTGCCGCTCGAAAGTGAAGAGGTCGCCGTGGTAGTGGCGCGACACGACCAGCGACCGGTTCCCAGCGCCCGCCGCCAGGCCGGAAGCCTGGTGGAGGGCCGCCGCCAGGAGAAACCGCGCCCAGAGCATGCCGCCCCCGCTCCGCCGCCTCAGGTCATGACAGGTCAGCTGAAATGGAAACCGGCGTGAGAGAGGGCGACCGCGCGGGAAGCGCGGTCGATAGATATGTTGTCACCGGGTGGCGATTCGCCGGCGTTATGCATGGATCTGCCTCGGTTTGATTTATGCCGGGGCCGATTGATGCGCGGCGCCGGCGCTTTCTGTGATCGAAGGCCGGCCGAAGCCGCCGGAACGCTGCGCGTGTGGCCTGCCGCGTCACGAGGCGAAAGACGTCCGCGCTTCGGCATGAGGTCATTAACTTTCCTCAAAGAAGCCGTGTACGGTTCTTGTTACCACTGCCTTTTTGAGGCCGAAACCCGGCGGTTACGGCGCGGATACCTCGTCATTTAATGGATGAAGAATAATCACGCGTCCTCGCGGCACTTAAGCCTTCATTTCTCCGTCGGCGACAGGCACAGTCCACGGCTCGTGTTCTCTGATGGAGCTCCTCGCGACCCGCGGAGGTCCCAGATGGCGTCTGGATATCATCAGCGCCGCAGATATCTCCGAGGGGGCAGCAATCATGGCTCTGTTGGAAATCCATCAGCGGCTCGGCGACCGTTTGGGCTGCCGACCCGGCGGCCGGGTCGGCTCAGGTCGCCGGCTGGCTAATTGAGCAGTGGGCGTGCAGCGGCCGACCGCCTCGGGCGATTCCGCTCCGCCGGCGCCGCCTTGTGTACGCGTGACGGCTCAGCTGCGAGAATAATTGGGGATGGTGTTCAATTGAATCACAGAGGAGTGAGCCGATGCTTCAGCTCGTTGGGAGAAAGCGACGGAAAGAATGTGTACCTTGTTTCGATTGCGCTGGGAGGTGTCGAGGTCCATATAGGGCGCACAATGGTCTCGTTGACAGATTGAGGTGCTGATCTCCCCGGAATCGTACACACACTCAATGAGTGCCTTGACCGCCTTCCATGTCACCCGCTCGGTTGACGTCACGTTCGTGACTGAGGAGAGAACTGGAGCCAATAGCCAGCGAAGAGAGCAATTTTCGCAGCGCAGTTACCGAGGCGTTCAGGTGTGGCACATCCTGAATGGCACAAAAGCTGCGTCCACGGCCCCGCCAGTGTTGACTTTCTAACGGTGGTCATTTGACGTGGTGGGCAGATACTGCGCTGGAAGTCACACACACCGCACGAAATGCATGGCGAGGAACAATGGGGAAGGACGGTTCAGAATAGCAGAGAAAGCGCCTACACAAGACGACCTAACTCGAAAGACTGGACCACTGGAACCACCGGGAAGAAAAATGGCCGTACGATAGCACATTATATTCGCATTTACAGCTAGCAACGACGTACAAGCCAAAACTTTGCCCACATTTGGTGATAATGAACTGGTGGCAAGAAAGTAACAAGTGGAATGCATACATACACGAAAAAAGCGATCGCTAAAAGGAAGACCTCATAAGGATCTTGTCGGCAACCAACAAGAAGCAAAACTGCAGCAGCGTGCATTCGATTTCACTTTAATCTGTTTCTCGCCGCGTTCCAAGATAGCACATCTTGCCTTCAAAACGAATTAATTCCCAAACTTTAGCGTTATGCCACAGACGGCCCGCCAGCCGGGGCGTCCAGCTCAGATTCCGACCGCTGATCGCGGTCTGCTGGCCACTCCACCCAGGTCGGGTCGGAGCTAGACAAAGCAGCGACTCCGCCGGCCGGGCGGGTGCCGGCCTTTGAAACGCCCTCCGCGGCCGCCAGATCGGCCAGTCGACAACAGCAGGCCCGATAAGAGCTTCAGCGGGGAGCACCTTGCCTGCCAGTCCGAGCGCCGCTAGAAAGGGTACGCAGCCATCCGTTCCCCTGCGTCTGTGGAAGGTGATGGAGTCCCGGCCGGGCGGGGTGTGGACAGTCAGCTGGTGCAAAGTGGCCGCGCCGGTGTGAAGGGCGACCCTTTTAAAGCGCCACCGAGAGACGGGACGGCCAGGTTTGCGCTCGATACCCATCAGGGTGAAACTAACGAATACGTAAATGTGTGGTTTAAATCTCAAAACTCTGCGTGAATGCTGTTCATGAGGAAATTCACGCTGCGAGGCTATTTTCTTAATGGTTGTATACCATACAACCATAGTGGTATTTTGTGGCGAAGCCCCTCATATTTGACGTCGGCGATGGATAGATATGTCTCACGAGATTCCCAGGGCCTTCCACGTGCTCCAACATCCCGCCGGGGTACGACCCACCTGTTCGTTTTGTAGGGCAGCCCGATCGTGGCGGGAGATACGGCGACACACACCGAAACAGACCCTCATTATCGCGGTCTCTCTTCACGCGTCGGACGATTTAAAAACACCCGGGACATTCGTAAACGTCTCGAGTATCCGACAAACAGGTCTGGGCCAAGCCCCACGTCCCCGACTAAAAAATGAATGGCGTTCGGTCGAGTCTCACTCCTGCTCCTTCCCAGCACTGATGCGTGACGCCAATTGCCGATAATGACACCGCGCGGTGACAGCTACGAAAGGAAATGCTTAAAACGCTCATTAACTGTTATGATATGCACCGACCAGTAACGCAGAGCCACGCCATATCTGTACCAAATCTTAAGTGTCTCTTTCTCAAAGAAACCACGAGTGCTGGGGTGATTCCGGCTCACCACTGACGTCCCCATAACCGGTCTGGGTTCAGTTTCAGAAACAGCGGATGACGTAAACAGCTGCGGTAAACGTCTGCGTTTCAGGTGTTCTCCAGCTCTTGTATTTTAATTGGCCTGGAAATCCGACAGAACGCGTGGAACGAAGGCACGGGGGTATCCATTGCGTAAATGTAGGAAATGTGATTCAAAAGCGGGATCTTTCATGTTGTACTGAAATGGGATAGCCATCGTTGCGCGATTTGTTTATTCGGGCCGTATCAAAGGAAATTTCTCGTAAAGATATGCTAATGAAGTTGATGTATAAGAAGTACCATACGAACTACCATCTTTGTGCTTTCCTTGGTGGTTTGTTCAATGTACTGTGTAGCTCATCACAGTCCAGAATGGGTTGTTCTGAACCTAAATCTGAACTTAATCTTAATCGAGCAACGATAAGCATCTGCGTTGACCACAAAAACTAGAAAAAAACAGGTGCCCTACGTACGCTTCTGCAAAGATTAGGGCCACATTTTCTGCCGCTTACATTTGCATCCTAGCACACATCAGCACGAAATGAACGATCACTGTTGGTCACAGCGGACACCGTGCTACTGACGCACACCTAACCCGTCTCCGTCTTCCGTTCCCCGGACGTATCGGAGTGGCAACACCCGCGGTGCATCACAGCCCTGGCTGAGACAATGGCCCGTTACAGGACAGAGCTGCGTGTCCATCAATGAAATTAACATTTACCAGCCGAATCTGACAGCTCGTTTCTCAGACGGCACGTGAATATTTCATTGTGGCACTGGCCGACCCGTTACTCGGCGTGGCTATCCTGAGAGGACCATCTGGGGAGTCCCGTCAGATAGTGTCTATGGTTAAGGGTTTCGTGAGGCAGTTCATCAGACTATTTAACACAAATTACGGATACAACCGTCACACTGAAACATCATATACTCAAAGCCAGAAGCAGAGCTGTATGATTGCCCAGGGAAAGAAGCGAAGTCTTTTTAGGCCGTCCAGAGGATACAGGCTTACTCGATACTGTCTCGTCGCTGTTGGCATTCTTCACCAGAAGCAGAGGGGCTGATTGTCATCAGTCTACCGGATGCTGATGCACGAACATTCATCCAATCTTTTGTGTTCCAGAACGGCATTCATGATTCAATTCAGTATCGGCGCGCAGATTCTATTCGGCATCATCGCGAACGTCTGACACTCGCCTACCGTCTGCTAACCATCTGGAGAGGTAACGGACGGGGCGGCCGGCTCCCGGCGACTGCAACAGATGATTGGGAAGTAGCACCAGCGCAGAGACGCCATGTGTCCTAAGCACCGCACGCAGCCGCGTGGCATGGCATGACACGGCATGGCACAGTGACACAGGCCTCGCGGCGCACGGAACGGAACGCGGCGGTCAGAAGAGCAGTCACCCACTCTCGGCACTATGGCGCGGCGATGACGGTTTTCCAACGTCGATCTGTTCCGCAATAAATCCCGAACTCCGATCTCGGTTTGCAACAGGTGCCGAAATCTGAACGCTGAGGTTGTGAGCTGAGACATCGTGGGTTAACCTCTCGCTGTCCAACTGATCTCAAACCTCCAGAAAGTTTCTCCTCTCTCCCCCGCCACCTCGCTGAAGACAGCGGGGCTTCACGCCTGCAGAAGGGTCAAGGTGACCTCCTGGGCGCCGTTATGTCCTGCAGGAAGGCCGCGCGCGCCGGCCGGCCGCCGCGCCGCCGCCTCTGGATGCATCTGGTGGGCCCAGTGAGCCGTGACGCTGGCGAGAGTCGTTGGCCGGGCCGGCGGCGGCGCCGACCACTGGCCCGTGACAGGGTGGCGGGCGCCGAGCAGCAGCCCGGCTGGGTCACCGGCGGCCGGGGCCAGCCGCCGACCCGCTCCTCTCGCGGGTCACTGCTGAACGCTCAGACGGCGGAAGGAACAGAGTATTACCCCCCCCCCCGGCATCAGGCTGTCTGTGCAGGAACTGCGGTGCTGGCAGTCTGCCCGTGTCTGCATGTATGTGTGTGTGCAGATCTTGCGGTGCGGCCGATTAATAAATTCAGCGAAGGTGACTGAACTCTGACGCCAAGCCCTCGAGCAGGCTTGAGAACAGCGAGAGTCAACTTGAACTCTGCCCATCAGCAGACAAACGCCTAATCGCGGATATGCCTTTAACCACCGAGCCCTCTCGGTCTTGTGATAATCGTCGACTTCCATTTCCTTGTGTCTTCAAATAGCCCCGTGAAAGCAGGAAGTGTCGACAAGCTTGAGGTGACCAGCATTCCAGGCTGATTGTTGAGCTGTCAGCCCGCTCAACTCCATCCAATGTGAAAGCAGTGCAGACATTCGGAGGCGGAAAAACTAGAACGCAAATGGGCATTCTAACAATGGGTCGTCCTTCTTGTTGGCAGGAAGAGACATAGGAAAAATCTGCGACGATGAGGCTATGGAAGCCCCCAGTTCAATTTGTGCATTCATTCATTTTTAACCACACATGAGCGAAAATTTTTTATCATTATCTTCAGGTTGTAAAGCCGAATGATGCTCACGTACCTCTAAGTCTCACTGAGATGTGTCTCGAAAGTCTCAAAATACGGTTTAATAGATACAGTGTCCTGAATAAATCCTCCACATCGCCGAAGTTATTGACAGTCTCAAAAAACACGCCGGGCCGTGCAGACTTTAAATTCAGTCGGCGAGTTTCCCGTCACATCATCAACTTGGCGACTTCTTTCACGTGTGTGAAAAAGTCTGTGGGGCCACACAAGGCCCAACGGACTTTTTCAATTAGCCGCGGAACTTCCCCGGGCCTCGATTCTCCAAACAGTCGAACAGCGATCGTTCCGGCTCCATGGGACGCCACTTCCGCCTTCGCCGGCGACAGTCCCACCGCGGCCGGCGGCGGCCGGCGCTCTGACACAAACACGCGGCAATTACGCGCCGCCGCCCCCGGCCGCCGACTGCGGCGCCAGTCGAGGAGAACGTCGGCTCGTCGGTGCCGCGTGAGGCAGGCTGTCGGGACGAAGAGGCGCGGCGCCGTCGCCCCACACGCCGCCTCCGCCGGGCTGCCGGCCGCGCCGCCGGCGGCCGGCGGCGCTCGCGCAGCGCCGCCGCAGCAGGCGCATGCATAACAGGGGGCGACGAGCCATGACGGAATGGTCAGCGGCCGACCGCTGTAACTGTACCGGAGCTAGCCGGCGTGAAGCAGCCGCCGGACGGCTGCCATCTGGCCGGCGGCCGTCGTGGCCTTGCCTCGGACCGGGCCGATGAGTCTGCGCCGGCCGGCCGCCGCCGCCCCGGCAGCGCTCTGGGGTCGGCCGGGCCGAGAGACGGACGCGTATGCGGGGGGAGGGGGAGGGGAGTCGAAGGGACATGTCGTGAGTCTAGTCGGCGAGATAAATTATGGGGATGTGCTCTAAAACATATCCAGCAAGTGGCAACAGAGGTCATCATCCAGAGATGGATTCGTTACTTCAGGTGGTAGTTTTCGATAGTTGCCGGTTTCAGTGATAGCCCAGATCTTCCTGGGCGCTTGGCAAAGGAAGCCGTCGGTGGCCTACTCGCGGGATATTTGCCACCTGGAATGAGCCAGGTCTGCGTGGGCAGGAGCAACGCTCGCCACTGGAGCGGTGGATATGTAGTCGGATACCGACCGAATTGTCGACTAGCGAAGCTCTGTCAGTGGTCGCCGGCCGGTGGGTGGCGGTGTCACGGACACGGACGTCTCTGACTGTTACTGCTTGAGCATTTTAAGTTTTTTACCCGAGTGGTTTGTCAGGGTGATGTTTTGTGTCAGATCGCGTGCTCAGCGGAGCTTGTTCCACAGACCCTTAACCACACACCTGATTGCACAATTCCGGGTGACGGCTGGTTCTGCGACAAAACGTAAAGCGCTGTAAAAGATACTGCGCGTCCGTGTGGTAGTCGGTGTGACCTTTTCTCGCCAGTTGCCTGCTGATCTGCGGGTCAGATACCAATGACGTGGCTTGGCCCGAATTTCTGAGGACGGAGAGACCATCGCTTTCGCAGCTGAGCTACCGATCACGGTCTTGCGTGGTCGGTAGTTCATACATTGGAATCTCACGAGCTGACGTCGCTGACTGTCGTCTATGGCCAGTGAGCCGACACTTCATTGAATGCGATGACGAGCCGGCCGGGCAGCAGGGTGTGGTATCTACCGCCCGTCACCAGATAACGTCACTGGAGAACGTCACTGACAACACTTCTAGAGAATGCCACTGGCTTCACCACCGGGGAATGCCATTGGTGGACTTCACTGAGTACCTTCACTGAAGGGCGTCAATGCATTGTCCACTGAAGTGAGTATGCTGGGGGGACGTCAGTAAATGAAGTCACTAGAGGATGACCCGGTACGCCGTCACCGAAGGTATCAGTGAGTGGCGCGAGTGAAGGACCTTCAGCGACGTCACTCGGAGGCCTCACCAGTTTGCGACTCTGGCTGGCGGCTGAGTTTCCGTGGGACGTGCCGCACCGGCCCGCCGGGCGGCAGGGCGCGACGCCCCCTGCCCGAGCCGGCGGCCGGCCCATCGGTCAGCGTGACGTTTTACATAGCTAACTAGGCGGACAGCTCGCCGGTGATGGATACACGCGGCGCGTCGAGCCCCATGCATCAGCGCCGCCATTGAGCGATGGAATGGATTTGCCGTTTTGACGCGTTCCGCGGCGCGTTCGGAACCGGCGCGGGTCAGACGACGGGCATCGACCGTCTCGTCCGCGCTCCCAGCGCCCGAGAGTCCGCTCCCGCCACGTGGGAAACAAAACGTAACGCTGCTTTCCCGTGAAATGCGCGGATAATGCTCGTACTTAGCGCGCTTCGGAACACCTCGTGAAGTGGCTAATCGCGTCGGGAAAATTGGGTGTCTGAGCAACTTGGCATGTGTTTGGACGGTCGTGCATTGTTCGACACACAATGGTTGTGCTACAAAATGTTTGCAGCGTTTGGTGTTTCATGGCATCGCCCGTGCTTTGTTTGGTCGTTACAACAATTCTTAATGCTTAATATGCTTGAACAATGTTTAATAGTACAGTCAGCTGTGACAGGGATCATATTATTTCTTCAATCGTTTTGCGACATTCTGCTTCCAGCGCATCTACTTTAACCAACCGTCCAAGATGACAGCTTCGATATGATGCAGCAGTCCCTAAGCAGTGTCGTATGGCAATTCGTGTTAAAGGCCGGACGGTCTTGGACACGTAGAACCCCAAAGTGCATTGCTTTAATACTGAATAACCAAGGTATGAAATTCTGTGTCCATTTTCGTTTTTTTTTGGAATCTAAAAAACAGCTTTTTTCAAATAGTGTGCACAAAATACTGCTGAGCTACGAACGGTTTTTTGTGCCGAAATATATGAAAATGCAAATGTACAGGGCTCATTATTGTAATCAAACGCCGTTTCTGTGGCCGCGAAGACCTTCATTGAGTATGTTTCAATCAGAGCTAGGAATTTCCGGAAATGGCTCAGGGTCTGAACAGAATTTCGGACTGTTTCAAGACGTTGCTGCGGGACTAATGGAAATATCTCTGGTAAATGAGTGTCTAGACTCTTCAAACCCCTTCCTCTCCCCAACAACTGCAGCCATGGTTTCATGTGGCATTGCAGATGTGGGGAGGAAGGACGAGTGGTCTGTTATTCATCGGTGGTGTGTACCTTTCCTATATCTTTCCTAAGATCGTTTACAAGTGTTATCAGATATCTTTCGGAGACATTCCTCCGTGATAGGATTATATGCATTTCCCAACACGCGATACTGGGAACAATATTCATGCTTCCCATTCTCACGGAAAATGATCGCTGGTCCCCACTTCTCGGGCACTATTTGCATGCATTGCTGCAACAGTCTATCTTTTCCCGGAAACTGAAGATGGAAATGAAGAGAAAACTCAGAATGCCTGAAAACTGTCTGGGATAGCAGTCACCAGGCAAAGTAACAGAGGAGGGCTTAAATCGTAGATGGCCCGTACAATGCAATGTCACGGTGACGTTGGCCGACGTTCATGAATGCACAAAACCACGCGGAGCGACGTCCGTACCATTTTGGTTGGAGATCTTGCTCAACGCAGTTCGACAAGTCGTTCGCTGTTTACTACTGTATCGACATAATCTGCTCGTGTCTGTACAGCCATACTGCATACACATCGTCTAGTTATTCATCGGTGATGAACGAATTCCTCATGCTGTCGCAGAGAGCCTACTGCCTAATGGCTTAATGAGTGAACTGGAAGTCCAAAAGAAGGGCAAAAACGTCCCTTGCGCAACTCGTGCTTGCTGTCGCCACTATGTCCACATTGTGATGCCAAACAGCAGTGACATTTTAATACATTAAGTATCTAACGACCATAAGCCCATCTGCATTGTTGGAACAACTTGCACGTGATGCGCTCTGACTAAAGAAGTCATAGGATGATCCTCTGGCAACGCAACCAGTTAAGTAAATAAAACAGGGCATGACGGGAAGTGAACGAACACAGACGCAGTATTTAAAACGTTTCTGTCAAGAACTGGTGAGTTCACAAACTGCATGATACTTTGCACTTATTGGCTTTGATGACCTCCAAGTTTATAACGCCCCATAGACTGAATGAATTACTGTACAGTCGCACATCTTGGCCTGAAACTTTACTGTGGTACGTCTATGGTTTAGAATTTGGTACCAAGTGCATCCTTTCCTCTTCCTGACACTTACTTCTAAATATGTTCACATTTTTCCATTCATTTCTAGTAGCCATTACAAGACTGACCCTTGCTTTAATTATAAGAGCTAGCAAAACTGGTTAATGCGGTTTATGTTGACTAGACAGGCGCTAATTTTAGGTATATCGTTCAGCTACCTAGCCCGGATCCCTCAGTTTCATACCTCCGGCCCGTTACAATGGCAATGACTATATCATCGATTCGTCAGTCTTCATCCAACTGAGGCCACTGCCGGCGGCTGTCGCACGTCAGCTCTACTTCAGGCAAAGCGCAGAGACTCACCGGACTGCGGGTCAGGCCGACACTCCATCCACTGTGCTGCCTCCCCTCAGGGGCCGTCCCTGGTGGGGCGCCGGTACCGCACGCGCCGCGCGCCCGACCCGCCCCGCACGACGGCACGAGAGCCACTGACGAGCCAGCGCCGTCCCACACGCGGCGAGCGGGCTGCCGCAGCCGCCAGAGCGCTGCCAGAAATCGCGGCTCGAGTGGCAGGGTCGCGGTAGATGGAGAGTCGCAGCTCGAGCAGCGGAGAGGTCTACAGCAGGGGAGCTGGAGAATCGCAGGCCGAGCAGGCCGCCACCCATATCTCGCCCCGGAATGTCAATCCTTTCTCCGCTGCTGAACTCAGTGAAAACGCGGAGCGAAATCACTGCCGGTAGAGAGTTTATGTCTTCTTTTTCCGGTCAAGGCAGAGGTGTTGATTTGTATCCTTTTCTGAAGGTCCTGCCCCCATCCTAGTGTTGGTTTGGGCTCCCCAATATTTTCTACCGGCTTTAAATGGAAACGGGCAATAATTACCAAAAGGACGGCCGTAATAGAGAAGAGATAGGCAAAAAGCATAGAATAAAGCATAAAGCAATGTAGCTGCCTATCTCCTCTATATTCGATATATATATATATATATACACATATATATATATTCATATACCTATATACATGGGGATGTAAATACAATTTTTTACTTTATAAATAGTAGCAAAAAACTCATAAATTTACCCTGGTTAAAATAAAGCGGGTTACATCTGTTGAGAGACTCACATTTTGGGGGAGCTCAGGTTGTCGAGTCCTCGGCTTAGCCCCTCCCCCAATCATTTACTGAAATTGACGCCCCTTTGTCAAGGGTTACGAATCTTCTATAATGATGGCGAATGACAACAATCTAGAGATGAACAAGGAGACGCAGCACATTCCTTCGGTAGCAAAAAAAAAATACCCTCACAGCGCCTGACTTGGCTTATCAGACGCAAACGAAAACAACGACATCCCTTCACGAAGGCGGAAACCGTTCCAGCGCTTTGCGCTCACGCTCACGCGAGCTCAGGCGCAAGGGTAGTGGCGATGTTTGGGCAGAATGGCGAGGACCCTCGGCCACAGGGACTTCATCCTCTGACCCCACGGCATCGCCCGAGGGGTCGGAAGCTAGGTTCGGCCCGTTGGCGCCTCGAACGGTGTCTCTGGCTGGCACTGGGCGACGCGCATGAACTCGCCTCCCGCCAGTCAGACAGCCGGTAGCCCGTCGGTCCTGTTTTCAGAGCTATTTGAAGGAGGCCGCCAGGCCGCAGTCCTGACCAGCGCACCCTCACGCATTCTTCCAGTCTCCAGCTTGGCGGAAATCCAGCTCTGCGGTTGTGCCTTTGTACATCCCTGCCTTGGTACCGTTGTACCCGGTCTCGCAGCAGCCTATCCTCGGGTGTGTCGCGCGGCAGCACTTCCCAGGCCCTCGGCATGACCCGCCCCTCCGGCGCTCTGAAGGACGACGGCCCCAAAGCTGGATGTGGTGTGGCGCGGTACGCTTGGAGGAAAGGCCTGATGGACGAGTCGATCGGCTGTCCGAGGGGTCGCGCGTTAGCGTCCTTGATCGTACGGTTCAACCTTTCCATCATTCCACATGCCTGGGGCAAATACGGCGAACTGCACGCGTGACGCACGCACTGGTCTTCCGAAAAACGAAACTATGAGGCGTTCCAGAAAGACCGGCTGGCAGCGGTATGGACTGCAGAGGAGGGATGTTCGAGACACTGCTGTTACCACGGGCCGCGCACAACACACAGTCCTGCAGTCGACGCTCATCCCTTCTGTCCATGGCAGGCCACCAGTACTCATCGCGAAACTTCTGCTTTGTTCTCATAAGCCCCTGATGAGCTGCGTGGGATAGCTCTGTTAAAGGCGCCTGTAGCGCGGCGGGCACCACAAGCCTGTGGCCCCTCAACATCAGCCTCCTCGCCGAGCTCAGCTCATGTCGCACGGCCCAGTACGGCCTCAGCTCTGCGGGCACATCACGTAGTGGCGGGCAGCCTCCTAAGCCCACATGCTCAGTCAGTTTCTCGAGTGCCTCGTGCCTTGCCATCGCAGCTCTCCACTTCTCGAGGGAGACAGCATCTGTCTGCGCACACAGAAAGGCTACCTCTATGTCGTCCTGTCATATTCTCCTGTCTTGACAGTTCCGTCGACTATTGCGACTCGCGTCAGCGTCCCAATGGTTCTGCGCCGTCATAACGTCAGTCCGTCAGCGGCGTAGTTCTGCGCAGAGCGCACGAACTGCACATCGAACGAGTAAGCCGCCAGGCTTGCCTCCCATCGAACCATCCTTCGTCCCTCTCTTATAGAACCCTTGGGCTCCAGAATAGTCTGGAGTGCGTGACAGGAACCGGCGGTCCCCACAAGAACACGTACCACTTCTCGATCGCCCAAACGCAACTCAGGGCCTCTTTCTGCACTGTGGAGTGCTTATGTTCCGCTGGGGTCAGCAAGCGCGACGCGTAAGCGATAACACACTCTTCCTGATGATACATCTGGCTCAGGTATGCCCCACAGCCGACAGTTCGCCGACAATTCGCCGACAGCCGCGAACTGTCGGCTACCTTGCAGTGCGGTCTACCCCAAACACAGTCTTTTTCAATGAAAATGTTACTCCTTCCCTTACAAAACGAATTTTGCCTTCTCTTCCAGCCTCGCGTGAAATGGACAAATTTGATTTCAGGAACTCTTTTACTGCATTAGATACGAAATAAGGCTTTCTTTTTTACGTCTAAACTCTTTGAAGCTACGTAAACGACCAGATTATGTCAACGACTAGTTTGTGTCAGAAATGTTGACAGGTGATTTGATTCCAGATGGCCTCTGGTGATCTCAGTATTGACCTGATTAGGCTAAATCTGGATTGTTTCTTCTAGTTTTACAAAGACCTTTCCAAAGGTGTTTTTGCTTTTTCTGAGAGACATGTAGTTCTCAAGATCTTTGGGGGGATGGATCCATTCAAAACTAATTGGGCAAAGCTTGGTCTGGATTGCACAACAATTAGAGCCTGGGCCCACTTAGAAACTGCTGGGGATTTGAGAGGATGGCAGAAATTGGCTAAAAACTCATGCATTGCTGGCTGACTTGTTTATCGTAGATGGCAAATGATAACATGTTCATGAAATGTCTAACTAGTAATACAATAATCGGTGAACTTGGGTCGATCAGGTCCATGCGCAATGCTTTGTTTATCCACGTATTCTACGTTAACGGGTGCCTTTGCTATAGCAACAGAGCGTAGTGACGTGAGCTGACAGACGGACGTCTTGGCTCATTTGTTCACAGTCTTGTATCGGAAGAGCAGCAGTATGGTGCACAGACTGGTCATGATATTGGTCGGCGGCCTACTGATGGCGAATTTCGCCTTCCCGCTGTACGCGCTGGCTACAAGTGTGTTTCTGTGGGATGCGCCGATGCCGGCGCTGGTGAGTAACATGGCGCTTGTCTGTTTTGTTTTTGGCGTGGATCTGTTATTCTTCGGGATCCTTGACATGGCCTTTGACTCCAAGCCAGACTGGCTGTGCGCGGGTTTGCAGTATACAGGGTCTAGGGTTGCCTTCTCGATCGAGATGGTCCAGCTGGACCTGGCTGCGTACGCTGCTGTCGTTTACCCGCTGCGATAGTACGAAATCATGAGGTTTAACTTCAAAAGGCCGATCCTGGCGGCCTGGCTATTGTGCACAGCGCAGGTCTCGTTCGGACTGATCTGCCACTTGGCGGACCTGGGCCATTACGGAGAGTGCATGGGCTCCCCGCAGAACGTCTCGAGCGTGTTCACCGCCTGCAGGTGGGAGGCAAACCTGGCGACAGTAACCGTGTTTACATGGCGATGTAAAGAGTTGCCAGGCTCCCGGCCAGGTTGGCCAATAGTCATTCCTGAGGTCCCATATTTCCTTCATGTTCCCATCAGCTGTTGCTTGATATGGCAGCTTAAGTGATGCGGGAGTGTCGAATAATGATTTACTGTACCTGCCACTTATTTACAGGTCAGCCTTCTTCCATGGCTTTGCTTAATGATTCTGGTCAGGTATCTTGCCGTGGTGATCTTTTGCCAAATTAAGCCCGCATACCCATCCACTTACTTTCTTTAGGTTTTGAAAATGACAAACTCATGGGAGCTTTTGTTTCAAAGTACAACGGGATACGGGCAGATTGAGACATATGTACAATGACCATCAGTTAAAATGACAATAACTAGGGTCCGGCCTGTTTTTGTCGTTACCTGCGTACTTTGTGCCTCTTAGTCTTAAAATGAGTTTCACTGAATGTGTTTTGACGAGACGCTTCATTTGGCGTATATCACAACATTGGCACATATCGCTAAAACAAAATATTGTAAGAGATCACTTTTTGATGTCCATGACGGGGTAGAAAAACTACAGAAAACCTGGCATAATCCCTGAGAATGCGACCTTCTCCAGCATGGAAAGAGTCAGTTGTTTGTGTTTTTGTTTCGCCCGCCACGGCGGAGGGTCGCTCTGCGCTCGGCATTGTGCGGATTACGCAGGTGGGCGCGAGCGCCACCTTTTGTGCATGACCGGCACCAGTGAGTGCCTGATTCAAGCGCCCGTCGCCAGGCGGCGGTCGTCTCGGCCGTCTGGCCGCGCCGACGGTGGAAGCCGAGGCCGGCTGCTGCGCGGCGGTATGGGCACTACATCAGGTGCCATGGGTGCTGCTGCCGGGTTAGGCGCATGTGCCAAGGGGGTGAGCAGCCCGTCCAGTGATGCGCACGATATGGATCGCGAAGGCCCGGCTTTCGGGGCACTCCGCACCGAGGCGTACTTGGGAGGTCCTGGGTCTGTGCGTAAATTTTGGGTGTGGGTCTCTATGGCGGAGGGCTTTCCTATGTATCCCGGGTGCTTGAAACAGGAATATTCGCATTGGCTGTGTGCACGACTCAAGTTGTTCGGTTCACTTAAAATGTTCCTACGTTGGTACTGTTAATTTCGTGTGTTACATTTGGCACTTGTCGTTTCATTCATTTTCCCTTTTGTGTACAAAAATGGTTGTGTCGCTGCGTTTTAATCTTCCCCGAATACTGAATGTAGCGACACAACGCAAAATGTGCAGTATACTGTCATGTGTAAAGACGGTGTTTCTCCTCCTTAGTGCAGGGTACCGGGACTACTCTGCGGTGAACGCAGCACATCAGCGTATACCGGGTTGCACGTAACGACCGTGTGGCAGGTGAGCGAAACGGCGATACCGGTGCTTTTGGCTCTCAGTGACAAGTTCGGCCGACGACCCGCTGCACAGGGTAAAGCGGCGGTGGACGGTGCCAAGCGCTGGCTGGTGGCGTGATTGCCGACTTTGACATTTAATCCAGTTGCACACGGCACGAATGCACCGAAAACATTTTTACCTGTTGGCAACGAGTAAACCCAAAATTTGCAGGCTGGCCAACACGCAGACGTTTTTGACACTCAGGGCAGTGGTAAATATACCCATCGCATAAGGGTTCTTCTTCATCTTCTTCTTCACCCGTCATTGGTGGGTTCACGCCACGCTGTGGGCGTGTCTACCCGCTGCCTTCACGACAGAACCTCGTGTTAATCGTTCCTCCTACTCCACATTTTTGTGCTACTCGTCACACCCTGCAGCGTAATCAACGATGGACGTATAGCCGATGGTATCGAGTAAACCAAAAGCCCTTATCCGTGTTTTGAGGATCACTTCAAATCCATCTCACACGTCGTGGACGGGCAACATACTTGTTTCTAGCGTATAAATGGGGCAGGTCCGCGGTACGCCAACTTGCGTTATCATCACCCAACGACAAACTCATAAATATGATAATACATACACGGAAGACTCGTCTTCGTTACCAAAACTACTCCTGTCCCGTTTTGTTATTGTATTATGCATCACTTTGGCTAATATGTCAACATCACACCACAACCAATACATTACTATTTCAACCCAGTGTTGCAACAGAATGAGTACAGTGAGACTGCACGTCTAAATAAACATGGGACGCTTTATAAAATGGCAGAATCAAGGCCACAGTTCAACTTCATATGAAGAGCACTTGATAGTCACGTCGGAAAATGTGCAGCGTTTGTGACGAGCCCAAGATGGGCATAATGATACACTGCTTTGCACATTTGAGCAAGCGCCTACGCCAGGCACAGCGTCAACACTTTCGCAACAATAGTTTTGGTGACAGCTTATGATCTGTCAACTCAACAGGCTGTTCTGCTTACACAGGTTACCGCTCGATCGGTATTCAAATCAATCGGGAGCACCTCACAACTCACTCGCGTTTCGTAAAAAACATGGCGCCTTTGCAGCAGCGTACGTGCCAAAATCCGACCGAATACATTGGACCATTCACCCGCTGATAAATGGTAAGCGGACATGCCAACGGGTAATCTACTCCTGTTCTACGAGTCAAACGCGTCACTCGTAACGCGTGGGTTCGAACTTGGCGCGACAGGAACAACACTCGAGGCCGGTATTTTTCTTATCGCCGTCGAGTAAATTCAGGTGTTAATTGGAAACACTTTGCAGTTACCTTCGGCTGCTTCGTAAAATTTATGCAAAACCTTTGTATGCAGGGTTAACCTGCGCAGTAAAAAGGGGGTTTCATGTTAACGCACACTGGAAGGGGGGCACAAAAGTACTCCCCTCTGATCTCGAAAAAGGAAAAAGCTAGAGTCATGGAATTTTATAGACAGAGTGAGGCTATAACGATTTGCATTGTGTGCGATTTTCATGACCCTAGGTTGACATCTTCAAGGTCAAATGGGGTCAAAAAGGTCAACTTTCGACACTTTCTCGGCCCGCATAGGTCATTTCGTGCGACCTTTCGAACGAAATGGGAAAATGGTGTTTGTTTGGACGTTCAAACGTGGAATGCGACAATTTCCATTCATCTGACGTCTTCACTGAGGATTTAGGGCCGAGATCATGTCAGGTTATTGACCTATGGCGTCATTTTTTCCATCTTTTTCAGATCAAATTTTGAGCAACACGGGATAGCTTGAATGTAAGTAAGGGCCCTTCACGTATCTTTTAGCGTATGTTCAGTAAAGGTAGGCAACATCAGTACATTTGGTCACTTCCAGCGTTTATATTTATGTAGGTATGTATATGTGTACATGTTTATGCATGTGAGTATCAATGTGCCAAACATGTTTTTATTACGGTCTTTGAGTGAAAATCTTCTACAGATCGACATATTGCAAAGCAAATCTGGACAGGTCACCAAATAGTTGCCACTGACCTTTGATGACCTTGGCTTGAAATGACCCTGCTATATGTAAGCATATTGGTGTGCGCACACGTGTTTTTATTAGGGTCTTTGAATGCATATTTCATATAAACCGACATGTTGCAAAGCAAAACTGGTTGACCTTGACCTTTGATGACCTTGACCCGTATAGACCCTGGCTTTGGTCTTGGTACATCCACCACTTATGACCGAATGACGTTGCCTGATTGCGTTTAACCCTATTCCCGGAGGGCTAGACGGTATGGTCGGTTCCCGGCAGGGGGGGAGCGGATTCGGCCCCCCTGAGATCTCGAGAACTACACATCCGATTTCATCGCAACAAACGGCAATCAATTTTCCGTGACGTGAACTACATTTTCATAAAAAGAAATTTTCAAAATTTTGAAATTTGTGGGTACAGGGCGGCAAAAATGTCAAAATCAGCGGTACTTTTGGACTTCTTATAACTCCGTTGTTTATGGACTGATTTCGATGAAACTAGCATGAATCGAGAGATTTTGGATAGGGCTTTTACCCTGGGTCCGCAAATCTGAAATTTTGGGAAAATTCATGGGCGTTAACAGGGTTTCAAAAATAGGAGGATTAGCTTTCCAACAAATGAATGAACAAAGGAGGCAAACACCATTTTTTGGCTTCTGCTGGTCATGGTATACTAAAGAAGTACAAATCGCATTACAATGTTTGTATAATGTTAGCATAGGCGGTGCCAGGGACATGAAAAAGGGGGAACTGTCATGGTCACACGTTTCTCAGATCAACTTGTGACCTGTGACCTTAAATAACCTCCAGTGACCTTGGGGTCACTTGGAATGATCTCGTGTGCATTTAATATTATCTGTAAACGTTTTCAATCATTTTAATTCACTCCATTTCAAAAATTTCATTTTATGGCTATTGCGATATAGGGTAGGCGCACTGACATTTTAGGTCATAGCTCCGTGACCCGACCTGATATCAAGCTGAAACTTGGTACACAAGCAGAAGGCACCCTTCTACATCATATATATTCCGGGTCTGGCATTTGAAAAAAACGGCGCTGAAATTATTGCAAAAAAACAAATTTTGACTTTTGACCTTGACCTGACCTTGTAAAATGACCTCAGGTGAACAAAATTACATTTGAACATTGCCCAACTATTTAGCTATAAATCCATATAAAGTTTTAAGTTCTATCTTAAAAACGCTGTTTTTGGCAGACATTTTCCTTTTACCCTCAACATGGCCAAAAATGGCATGAGGTACCTCCCAAAAACGTTACCTGGCTCCGCCCCTGAGCAAAAAAGAATTTTGAAATTTTGTCACAACACGTAGAAAGAATAGCTAGGAAAAGTCACCAAATTTCGTGAAAAAGCCTGGAATTGGCAAGCAAAAAACCCGAGGGGGGCGGATTCAGCCCCCCCCTACCGGTAATCTTAAACGTAAACGGTAAACGGTAATCTTAGGTAGAACGTTGGTCCTCTCACAAAGTTCCCATTTGTCAGCGACAACCGTCGTTTTCGTTATGTTTATCTGACTTCAGATGCTTCAAACTCCAAAAATTTCAGGGAGATTTCCGATTTTTCTGCGTCAATCGACGAGTTATTCAATTTCCATAAATGTCGCAAACTAGCAACAACCAGTTCCGATCCGATCCGTTCTCGAGATATTCAAGAAAAACAGGAGAGGGGCACAAAAAGACCACCCTTCCAGTGCGCGTGTTAACTCGTCCTACGCAGATGAAAATGTTTTCAGTGTGTCATGAGGAAGGACAAAAAACTCGGGCTCCCGTAGGACGGAACAACTCATCGGAATTTATCTGTCTCATTTCTCCCGGCTTCTTCCTTAACTATGAAGTTTTTCTCTGTTATGTTTTCTCTGTATGAAGTTATTCTCTGCAACGAACTGGGCAGAAACGCAATGCATAGGCAGTCCATTGTAGTGACAGATTTGGTGCTTTCTGCTTAAAATAAAAACAATAGTTTTCACAGCTTATTGAAGGTGGGAACACAAAAATTAAAAACACCCAACACGTTAGAACCGTTACGAGACAAAGCCCTACCCCGTATCGGGATTCCTGCATAACCTGCATAACGCGGACGTACAGAGAAAGGGGGCTGATACGACCCCCTGGAAACTTCCATGCCGTGTGTGTTAGTGCGAAGAAACAGTTTTATTGCAATTCCTTCTGGATCTCAGGCATTTGCTGACTTCCCTATATAACACCACTAGGGCAAAACGCCACGAACTCCCTTCACGGAACGCTTCACTCTCTCCCCACCACCACGCCTCACGCCGCGACCGTGCAGCAGTCCTGCGGTCGCCATGGCAACACGGCAGTCTCCGCTCGTGCTGCCATGGCGACGGCGTCTGACGTCACGCTACAGTGTGTCCTAGAGTGTCGCAGATAAGCAGCGTGCGGCGTGTGACGAGATTTGGCAACTGGTATCCCGTTTTAACCCTCGCCGAACGCGAAGGATTTTCTTTCACACCGACGACGACGGGGAGAGTGGTAGACAACCCCAACCCCCTCGCCATTTGGCTCCTGATTGAGCTAGCGTCACTGGTCAAACAGAAATCGATAGCTGTGTGGCCAAGAAATACAAGGGTGCCCCGTTTGACCCCGTCAAGGCAGCCAGTGACCTTCCAGGTCCGACCGAACTTCATGCTTGGGAAGTATTGGTCGATTCACCGAAGTTGAATACGACACATTTGGGGCCAAATATGAGCCTGAAATCGCCTCTTTTACCATGTTCAGGGCCCAAAAATTACTGTAGCAATGTTCTAAGGTCAAAGCCATCTTAGGTCACTGACCTTGTTTGACTATGAAAAGGTTATTGACCTGTCTAGAGTGACCTGTTTGGTGTAGACTACCATTCTGAACCGATATCATGCCCGTCACCTTCCGTTCATGCATATTTATTGCCCTAAGTCAATGAAAAATGACATTTGGCGCAAAAATCGCTCTGCAAGCCTTCAGCAATACGACGTTATAACTCGGTGATCCCTGATGACCTGTGGCGACTCTTTTTCAAAATATGCGCAACGGATGTATCGCCAGCTATGCCAAATTTCACAGCGCTGTCGTCGGCCGTATTGCCGCAGTCCCGGAAACACTGCATGCGGGGTGGCATCTAGCCACTTCGTCCGGCGAGGGTTGAGTTCTCAGGTCGTCGGGTAACCTCTGAGATCGGAGACGCCATAAATTGGCACCTTTTACGAGTCTGAACACAAATGAACGCCTCAGAATAAATGATAATGAAGCGGAACGGACTTTAAAGTGTTCGCCAGTCAATTATGAGTCTCTCTGTACCCCACATGATTGTTTTCCACGCAAGGAATTTGATGCAGGTCACATTACGTCAGTCGTTGTCCAGCAGATCAATCATTGTCAGTCTGGACCGCTGATATGGATATCGGCCAGTACAATCATTCGTGCTGGGATTCAGACACGAACACCTGGCTCGTAGTGCAACAAGTAGCGAGCATAGCTTGTGACACAGACGCAGCACCACGGATACTGGGCCACTGGAATAGACACGAAGCCCGTGGTACGTGAGCCATGAGAAACCTGAAGACAGCCCATGTGATTCATGTTAATCGATTTACCCAATTATATTCTTTATTCTTCACTATGAACATCGCAGATACTGGTACCGGCATCTCTACAACTTTCAGGGGCAGCATGTGTCCAGCGCTCCTCCGTCAGCTGAGTCTCTGGTGACTGGGACCAGAGTCGGGGGTCCGACGGATGCCCGTCGGACCGCCGCTTCGGAGCCGTTTATGCTCCGGAGATCGCCAGTGGAGCAGTGTGCCGCCCTACGGCCGTGACTAACCGTAACCATCTGGCGGCGACGCGCCACGACTGGCGCCTGGTGGCGAGGTCCGTGCCGTCCCCCGACGGCAGGTCGCTACTGCCACCCTACAGCCGTCCTAATTAAAACAATGGGAAAAACAGGGTCCTAGAAAATGCCTTTTTCTCCGAGAAAATAATAGCTATCGACAGGCGATTAACAACGATCGATAGCCAATGCATTGTGCTTTGTATGGTATGCAACACAAGAACCTAACTTAAAAACTTGCAGAGTGAGAGGAGTTTGTGCAAACATGGAATGAGTTAAGCAAATTTTCTGATCTTAAGAGATAGGTTCCCACACATATTCCTTCTGGCAGTGTTGTTGCCAATGAGTATGGCAAGACGAATTACGAAGAATATTTGGACTATATAAGGTATTGACTTTCAAAATTTTGAATCAAAAATTTTTCAAAATTTTCGCGTTCTTAATTTTCTGGGGAGACGAATTAACGGATTCAAATAGAGAATTGTCTGGCTTTCCGACGGTGTTTTCGGTTTTGTCCTAGCTTAACGGGAAAGTGGATTTATTGGCGGTCAAATCTGCAAAATCCCACAGCGTGCCGGGATTTCGTCCGTAATATTAAAGAATAGGGGGAAACTAACTATATTTAAAAGCTTTTATCTCCTAAATGGTTCAAGCTATGGTAAACGGCTTTCACATTGTGATAACAAAGATACAGGGTTACAATTCTTGTCGACAAATTTTCTCCTAACCCCAAAAGCTACGGAGTTATGGGAGGTTGAAAAAGATGGAGTTAGCAAAAATTTTTAGCATTGGTTGATGTTAAAGTGACGGCAAAGACAGAGTCTAAAAAAGCGAGTTTTTTCCGGAACTGCGTGAGTTACTAACAAGCGATTTTCAGCAAGCGATAGCCAATACATGTAGAAATGTTTTGCGGTAAAGTGTTACACTGCAGCTCACTAACTCACCGACTGAGATAAAATAGTAAAAACATGGAGTGAGTTAAATCCATTTCAGAACGTTAAGAAATAGGTTGTGACACACGTTTGTCTGACAAAGTTTCAGCCAATGAGTGCGGAAATATAAACCAAAAGGAAAATTTCTTCTAGTTAAAAATATTTTTTTTTAAAGGTTTTTGGACCAAACTTTTCCAGGTTTTTTTGGGGGAGTTCACCTTTCATCACGTGGTAACCAGGTAAATCGATCGCGGATCGACTTCAGTTTTAATATACGAGAGTCTCCTGTACATTGAAATGCGGCCCATTACCAAAATATTGGGCGGGTATTTGTCCGACCATAACAAGAGATTTAACTAGTTATTTGTCCAACCAGAACTATCAGACCATTCACTACAGGTTACAGTGAATCAGGTTGAAGTAGGCAAATCGTATTGGAAAATTTACAGTGCAATTTTAAAACATGCTTTTTGCAGATGATCAGACAAAAAATAACGGGCATTATTCAGGGGAATGACGTAGAGGGATGACACGTACCAGGCTGCTTGAGATAGTACTCTGCGTACTGTGTGGTAAAATAATGCAGTACTCTGCGCGAAAGGAACACGAAAGAAACAAGAAATTCGGAACTATCAGTCAACAAATACATGGGTTGACTGGCACCAAACAGGCAGTCTTCGATGACTCCCAAGTGTAATTAATGTCACTTTGTGGGAAACGGGATGACTTGGTCGAAACGACGACAAAACCAAATATGCTTCATGTCAAAGTAAGATGGAAACATCTGGCCGAAAAAGGCACAGCCTACTTTCATGGATTCCAAAAGCGCGTAGGACAACAGAATAATTGTTCTATGTTTATGGCCGACTCGAAATGTAAGCCTAACCTACTGAGTAATGGAAATGAAACCACGCTGAATGAATGACAGAATTTCTACTCCAGACTTTATGAGCAAAAAAAATGCAGATCCCACACTTGTCAACAGATTCTGCTACGGTCTCCCGGTAATAACAGCGCGGTCTGCAACAGACAGATCGATATAAATGAGTTGGGCCTGACCCTTTTTTTACATGAAAAATGGTTTTTCATCTTTGTCGTAGTGGATACGTAGCTGAGTTTTATGAAGTGTTTTGGCCGGAATTAAAAGGTTTGGTATACGGAACAATCAAAGAAATTTTCAACTCTGGCTTCATGCCGCAGAGTATTAGCAGTTGCGCGATGACTCTCATACCAAAACGTGTCAAAAATATCAGGCGTGTGGAAAACCTGAGGCCAGTCAGTCTCCTCAATGTCTTGTACAAATTAATTGCTAAAACGTCGGCCAGGTCATTGAGCTATGTTGTTGGTAGCGTGACAGACAGCGACCAAGCCGGCTTAATAAAGGGTCGTTATTTTGGTGCAGAGTGAGCGCACAGTGCTAGTTGATCTAATAGAATACCGTACTGAACGTACCGACGATACAAGTGGATTACTTGTATGCTGTGACATGCTGAAAGCTTACGATTCCGCCAGCTGGGAATACTTAAAAACCAAACCACGATAGGAAAGTTTGGCTTTGGTAAAAACTTTCAGAAATGGATGAACGTACTCTATGGAAATGAATCGGGGCCAGCTTCATACGCAAGAGTGCAGATCAACAAATGGTTGTTCTCACCCTATCAGATACGAAAGGGATTGGGACAGGGATGTCCCCTCAGTTGTTATTTGTTCTTGCTATCCATTGAGCCTCCGTTAATACGAATTAGAGAAAGTTGAAATGTACAGGAATTATCGATTGGCCCACAAACTCTGAAATCCGTGGCTTATGCAGACGAGCATCACAATACTCTTGGACGGTTCGGGCTGCTCCCTGAAGACGTGTTTGGATGTTTTTAGCGATTTCGAATGCGCCTCAGGGTTTCAGTTAAGCCTTCAAAAAAGCTAAAGACATGTGGATGGGAGGCGACGCCTTTGATAAATAGCCCTGCAAAGCGGTGTCAGGGCTAACCTGCACAAAGGGCCCAGTTGGGATACTCGGTGTTAAAAGACGGCTAAACACTACATGGTAATATTGCCAAAATGAATTACACAGAAAAGATACATGCCCTGGAGAGACGTCTCAGTCCATGGTTACGGAACGGCCTCACGGCCTTTGAAAGAGTTTGCCTTAATTAAATCCGAAGGGATCTCGCAGTCAACCTATCTTATGTCCGTCATTCCACAATCGGGAACAGACACGATGAAAAGCATCGAAAAATATTATTCCGCTCTATGTTGGAGAATAAGCGAGACAAAATAAAAGAAAAACTCCTAAAAAAATCGGCATGAAAAATTGGTGGGTTTAAAGTACCCGACATCGCAACGACTGCAAAAAAGTGGCATGGGTAAAACGTTACTTAGAGCAACCGCAAGCCGTCACACATGTGCTTTCTATGCAAGGAGGCACATCGATATTTGAGTGCTGTGCAGACGACAAGCAAACAGAAAAGCGCATAAAAAACGTGTTTTGGAGGGAAACTGCCAAAACCCGGAGAACAGCAACTTTGCAGAATGATTTGGAGGCTGGGAGATATATTTTTTGGTGGCTTTGGTAGCTATGATGTATCAATGCAACATACATGGAGTGATGGATTGTTTCAAACATGTGGTGACATGATCATTATTTGGTCTTGTGGCAGACCTGGCTATGAACCACATCACCAGACCCATCACTGCAGGCAGTGATGGGTGTTTGAGGAATGCCACAAGGATAAAGTCATCAACATCAAAAACAAGGGAAATTTGGGCTGTGAACTAGCATTTTCCAGTGAATGCAGCTGCTGGAGCAATATGTTAGCAAAAAGAATGTTGTAAAGTTGATAATTGCATTCACATGCCCGAGAATGATCTTTTGAAAAATGATCAGCACTGTTTTGTTTGGCTGATAAGTCAGTTTGACTGGTAATTTTGTTTGCTTATGACCACAGTGATATGCTGGAGAAGCGAGCAAGCATGTACATCATGCTGCCTTCATCTGTTGAGGCCCCAGCTGCTGCTGTGAGGATGTGTGGGACAACCAGCATGCCAGCCATCTACGGTGCCATCTTTGGCACTTGTATCTTCATATCACTACCAAAGAGCAGGCAGCTGGTCTTCATTAACATCAGGTACACCCAATGCAAGTGCTGGTTGGCATGGATGGTGGTGCCAGCTATCAATATTTTCCTTGTTCTGCCGCTAGGTGGCCGTTTTTTGTGGAAGTGTGATCAAATTATGTACTTAACACTCACAGACTGACACATTATGACTGTTACCTCTGCTTTGTGTTTTTTTTAGGATGTGCTTACAGTTGTGACTACATTGCACTATAGTTGTACATTGCCAGTGAATGATATGTTGTTTTGCTTTTCCAATTGAAATTGGGTAGTGATAGTGGATGGGGTTTTAATATTGATGTGTTATCAGGGGTTTAAATGTTCCTGTGTATTTCAGGGAACTGTCAGAGTTGGCATTTAGGACATTCCTGTGCTAATTGTCTAAGATGCCGCCTCCTGCTGTGGTCCCGGCTGCCGAAGGGCTCCTGCAGTCAGCGTATGCTGGAGCGAAGGCATCTCAACAAGCATTTCAGGAAGGCATGAGTGATCATAGAGCAAGCAGCTGTGATGCTAAGAGGCTGCTTCAGGCCTGTCCTATTACAGCAAGGCCAGCTACTGCAGATGTTATGCTCCATAGTATAGTGCAGCAGTGCAGTGGCATAGTGAACCTGTGGTGGCTGTCTGCCGCACGTTGGCCATTGTCGTAAAAATCAATAGCCATTGTTACAACAAGCAGAATCGTGTTGGGATAGTCCCATTTGTGGCAGATGTTAACAGATCACAGCAAATGGCGAAATGCAGTTTGTGGCTAGTTCTCATTGCCTGTTGTAAAATGGCTTATTCTGAGTTATGGAGCAGTCCAAAGGTAACTAATAATGTGGTAGGAAATAATGAACATAACATTTCATTTTACCTCCATAACCTGGCACGTGATGGATGTCCTGTGTTAGCAATATACATCCTATTTGTGTTTTAAAAATGTGTTTCTTGTGGAAAGCATATGCTGAAAATACCATATTTTTCCTTCCAAAAGATTTGTGCCTATACTCAGGGGAAAAACTGTGTGCTGCTGCAGGCATAATCATACAATAACAATGCACACCAACCAGGATATAAAGCACAATTATGCAAGGCAAAGACATGCACCTTCTGATTGTGCAATGCTTTTGTGTTGCATGAATCAGGTACAAGTACTGGTGTACAATCAATAGCAATAGCAATCAATTCCTTTTTTTAGAAATTCCTCCAGAGCTGACTGGGAACAAGACATGTTAATGTTATGCCTTTGCATGCAGTTTTGGGCTTTCACAAATTTAGCTCTTATACTTGGATGTAGGTAGTAAAGTGAAAATAGTGTGCAGGATAAATATGATATTTTTGCATAGACCTGAGCCCTGCTATCTAAACTGTCAAGCAGAAAATGGTCTTTGTGTCTTTGTTCAAGTAAGCTTAAGAAGATATGTAATCCCCTGAACTTGAGGATGAAATTAAGCATTGGAGTTCCTTGAAATCAAGCCACTAAAAATGTTCATATGGGAATATCAACATTACCGGTGGCAATGAACTGGTGTACGCAAAAGTAAATGGTTACTGAAAGTCAACCATGATGTAGAACAGACAAACAGGACAAACATCCACGAATATTTAAATAAAATGAATACTTGTGTGATCCACCAACAGTTGAACAAAGAACAAACCATAAATGAGTCTGTAATGACATTTCTGCTCAGGCGTTTTAAAACATCAAATTCTTACACCCACGTTTATTCCAAAATAACTTAATCAAAGAGCAAACAAGCCCACGGTACACACAGATATACGACTACAAGCACCCGTCAAAGCAGCCACGTTTTGTGATGCTGTTGTGATGCCAGATCTGAATGACAACGGTTTGTTCTAGATCTGGCAAAAAGTTGTTTTGTGGGCGAAGTAAGTAATGGTCTTGTTTCGAAACAAGATTTATTTTTATTTGTTCCAAAAAATGTCATATTTGGTGTTCTGTTACGTAACTATTTGCAAAATATCTCATTTCAAATATTTATACCAAAATTTCCACTTTACTACTAAAATTTCCAATACTACTAGAATGGAAATTTTAGTAGTGGAATTTTCACATTGTGAAAACGGTCATTAGGCCAGGTTCTGTGGCTGAATAAGCACATTTGTCTTGAGCGTCACCTTATTATTCCTCAGAAAAAGCAGCAACAAAAGGCCATTGTACGGCTAGAAGACATACGATTTTGATCCCAGAAAGCTCCTTACGCTCAACCAGATGACAAACAAATACGAAAACCACCCGATGCACAGCCTTGCTCTGTTGCGATCGTTGCTAGCTGAATGGAAGCGCAAATTAGAAAGGTACAAGCCGAGAGCATCCGTAGAAAACAAGATCCATAGAAGATATCCACGATGTGCAAAAATGTGCTAAATGGTCAAACTATCAAATATTATCCGTGGAATCGCGCAGAAAGACACAGGAACGCTTGGTTTGCGAACTGCGATTAGGCCCGAATTACAGTTCGACAAAGGTCTACACAAGGACTTATGAAACTACTGACGACAAAACGTTAAAATGACTACAGTTTAGGTGTGTCCACAGAATTATACCTACCAACAAGCCTTTTTATATATACGGCCCAAGAGAATCAGGCAAATATCGCTTTTGTCCCATATACAGTGAAAAAATCGTACATCTTTTCTGGTATTGTTCCAAAATTCGTTTTTTTTGGAGAATATGTTCCAGCGTGGTTAATGTCCCCGTTTTGGGCAAAAGCGATGTCATCCTCGGAGTCAGCATGTCGACCGGGTCCCCAGAAAATATGAACGGAGTGACACTGCTAGGCAAACCATATATGGGAGTACAGAGCCAAAGAGACAGTCTCCAACGTGCGCATCTTTGTCAAGAAGTTACTACAGTTTCTCAAAATCGAGAAATATATTGGTACCATCAACGGCAGCAATGAAAAATAATGCGTCATCAAAATACTGTTGAAGCGCATCTCGGAAGGGAACTGTCGTGGGTAGGGTGGAGGCGGCGATACAAACATCTGATCTCGGGGAGCACGTTGATAAAACCACCGTCTTCAATGATGTCCATTGCCACGTCGGTGCATCAAGCAGCGCCGTGAGCGTGTCAGTTAGACCATCATTGTGTGATATATTACGTGGCACAATTCTTGGGGGTTGCTGTTGGCAGTGTGCTTCTGTGTGTGGCTGCGTGCTGTGAAGTAAAAAAAATATATGATCACAAAAAAAGAAAGTAGAACAACTCACGACATCAAACGAGCCTTAGCTTCCTATGTAACTTGTGAATCAACTTACTCACCAACTGCGTGTTTCATCAAGAACTGGTCCGGAATAGAACGCATTTATGAACATAGAAAAAAGAGAGAATCATTGGATTCGAATCATTAGAATCATTGGAATTGGAATCACTGAGAATCTTTAAGCAAATTCCAGTTCACTACATGGCGAACATGGAGGCGGCACCTGTCGGCCAATGGTTGCTTAGGTCAAAAATCCTTCCCTAAAGAAACAGAATTTAAAAAATACAGAAAACAAAAAACGATTGTTTTTATTTTCATTTGAAGTCCATTTTTTTCTGCTGTGGCACAAAAGGGGGTGTCCGAACCACAGGCCAGAAAAGTGGGGGACATGTCCTCCCGTCCCCCGGCAATTACACCCATGATCACGGCTCTCAGCCCGGCGTCAGGGTTTAATCACGGCGCCCAGCCCGGCGTCAACGCCTGATGCTGACTGCCAGTCCGGCTGCCGCGCCGGACGACTGTTCGCAGTTCGTGGGCCCGCGCCGAGCACCAGCTGGAGGCTCGGCACGGCGTCCGTTACGTCATAGCCGCGGCCGGGCCGACCAAGGTCGGCGCCGCAGCGCATGACGTCACAGAGGGAGCCCACCTGTCCGCGGCGTGCAGCGCCGTCTGGCGGCTTGTGTATGCAGGCAAGGGCGGCCGGCACCGGTCGCCGCGGACGCCAGTGAGCTGGCGTCTGGGTGCGTGGGCAGTCGTGCATCATGTGGCGGCCGGGCGGCGGCCGGTTCTCGCTACTTGCGGACGAGGGCGTCGAGTTTGGCGCGGCGCCAGGCCCGCGCAGCCGCGCTGCCGCCGCCGCCGCGGCCCGTGCCAGCATGGACGTGGACCAGTTGCGCGGCGAACTGCGGAGTCACTGGGACGCGGAGAGCGGCGGCGAGCTGGGCCACCTGGTCACCGACAGTCGCCAGCGTTTCCGGCAGCTGCTGGACGGAGTCGGCCTGCCAGACGCCGATCGATCGCCGCGGCCGATGGGGTCCACCCCGCCCGAGGCGGCACCGGCCGGGCCGGCCGCCGCCGCACTGCTGGCCGGACGGTCCACGCTGCTGGGCGGACGCCCGGGCCGGCTCGGCGAGCGCATGGTGTCGACGCCGCTCGGCGACAGACTGGACGGAGTCCTGGCGACGCGCGGTGCGACGAACCTGGCCTCCAGCTCCGTGGTGAACTCGTCCAGCATGATGAGCTCCTCCAGTGCGGTCATGAACTCGTCTAGTGCGGTTATGAGCTCGTCCAGTGCGGAGGTGAACTCTTCGGGCGCGTTGGTGGCCTCTGGGGACGGCCCGGCAGCGTTGCCCGGCCGCCAGAGTTCCTCCTCGCGGCAGCAGACGTTCCAGCAGTCCCGCACGGCCTCCAACACCACCTTCAGCCAATCGATGGACGGCGGGCCGAGCCAGTCGAACGTGACTCGGCTGAGCGAGCAGCAGCAGACGCATTCTACCACCGAGAACGGAGCGACGAATGTGGCGCAGCAGCGCGAGCACAAGCTCCAGTCGGCTACCGTCACGTCCGAGAACGGCGAGACGAGGCTGGCCGCCCAGCGGGCCGAGCTGGCGCAGCAGATGACGGCCCGCTCGCGCGGCGACGGCGTCACGGAGGTGCAGGAGAGCGTGCAGGCGACCGGCGGCGTGCGCGAGGCCACCTTTGAGCGGGACGCCGCTGGCCCGCCGCGACCGGTGGCCTGCTCCGGCCAGGAGTTTTCCGCCAACGCCCAGCTGGACTACGTGCACGAGGCCAGCGGCGAGGGCGGCGGCCAGTTTAAAATCAATAGCGGCGCGCCGGAGGGGCCGGAGGTTGGCGGTCGCCGGCCGCCGCTGTGGCGTTTCTTCGGCATTCGGGCCGCTCATCCAGCCGCCCAGCGGCCGGCTGCGCGGCCAGGTCAGCATGCAGACATCTCACAGCATGTTCAGCTGCCAGGCCGGCGCCCTGCCCAGGTCAGTGACCCCAGCGCACGTACCTGCCGCGCCGCGGACGAAAATATCCGCCACGCGCGTGCGCGGCTGTCCCCTGCCCAGTCTAACTGAGGGGCTGTCCCCGACTCCAGCATAAACTACTGAATGACAGCTGCCAGCGTCTGAAGGCTGTCTGTCAGGAATCTGGAGAAAAACTTTCCCTCTCCCTCCCTCCATCCCCCGTCTGAAGCAGTATCACAGCCTGCTTCTTTAATCTCCGATTGCGTGCTTGTCTCATTGTTCAACGGCTCTGTCTGGTAAACCCATTGCTGTCCATGGCAGCAAACTACGACCGCGTGCTTAACCTTTCCCGTGCAAGCACGCAGTGTTTTGCCTGCTTTTTGACATAACCGGACAGTCTGACTCCCGGGGTGATATTCAAGATGTCATGGCCTCTTATTTTAAGCCTGTCGGGTGTTGTGCATGGTGTGAACTGACCGGACGGGCGGATGGGCCCTGAACGCGGTCACCTGCGGTCCCCTGACTCCCCTATTCCGTGCGGGCGGGCGTGTTCAGAGACTCCCGCTCCTGTCTGCGGCTCCGGATGCGCCCCCACTCCTGACCGGTGACCGGTGTCTCCCGCGTCACGCGGGAGCCGAGCCGCCTGCTGGGAGCGGACCTCACTGCGGGCGCGGAACGGGTCTCGTGCCGCAGCGCAGTGCGCTCCGGTCCGGGCTCCCGCCCATGGCCCGGACTCTCCGCCTCCGGTCTGGACCCCTTTCCAGAGCCCACAGCGCGGTCTCCTTCCAACGGCCCATGGCGCGGACTCTGCTCTGCGGCACAGACTGGCGCTACCGGTCTGGGCTCCGCGCTCTGGTTTGGACTCTGTCTGAACAAATCCGATCGGACTTCTCCCCGAGTCCCACGTCTCTCCGCGATCCCTTTACTGCTGCCGCATGTGAAACCAAAAAAAATCAGTGAGGGCAGTGTGATGCCGACTGGCCCTGAGCCAGATCAGCTTGCAACGAGACTAGCCACTGGGCTGTTGTTGCTCTGCCCCATGTAAGCCACATTCTATCTATAACTCGTGGAACCGGAACCAGTCGGCGCCTGCTTTCTGTACGATATTGAAGATGATAAGACGGAGCATGGCGTAAATGCAGGACAGGAATACTTTTCGTCGCGCACATCATAGATGTCGTGGCAGTGAAGTGCAACGCGTATCAACCCAGTGGCGTTCCGGCCTGCTAGTTTGGGGGGAGGCAGGGACGCAGTCAGGATTTTCTTGAACGAAGGGGTGGCGGAGCTCAGTGTGAACCGAAATCATACGAAAACCGCCTGGCGAGAAGACGATGTGCAATGCTTTTCACAAAAAATGAGGGCCTAAGGGGGGCCAGGGCCCTCCGGGCCCCCTTTGCTGCGCCTGTGGGGGGAGGACATGTCGAAGTAAGGAGGGTGTAGCGAGCAGACTCAAGGGCCAAAATGGTGTAAAAATTTCCCCCAGTTTCGTTTGTTTAACATTCTATCTACCGCCCTTGCGCAATCCCCAAACACAAATGGATCCAGGAGGCTGGGGGCATCGCGTTCATGGCTCCCGCTTCCTTTGGAAAACCCGGAGACATGTCTTTTGTCCCCCGTTTGGGATGGAAATTGTAGATGCTTTATTTTCGGGAACAAAAATGTGTGTGAATACAGGCTTAAATTTAGAAAATAACTACAAGAAATGGCCGAAATCCGAGTGGAAAAATGTGGCGTAGCTAAGGTTACACGGACGGATGTTTGGCCTACTTTGGCTTGGATCTGTCCGTGCCCCCAAAACACATTTAAAAGGCAACGTTGCGCGGGATGGCGGGGTTTTTCCTATAACACGTAGACCGTTTAGAAACTATTACCACCTTACTGGATCTACCAGTGTATGATTTTCATTAACGCCTCTTATAGAGGGAAACAGAAATAACGGGGAAAACAGGTCTTTGCGTATTTTATGGCCCTTTAGGTTTGAAATACAAAGTATTCAACTTCGGTACACGCATTTGCCAATGGCAACGGTCGCTAAAGGCTGCAGCCGGGACGGAATGAAAGCTGAGATTGTGGTATTTGACGGTGCTGCTGTAAGGAAAGTGGCCAGTGGTATCCGTCAGGGCCTGTCACGTTCCTGTTCACGGCTGGGCTTTAAACCACCGAGCGGTCGCCCGGCTGGTGACGGGGATGACCGCACAGATCCTGACTGATTTGGCCACATCCCGGGCGCCCCGGCAGGCCGAGGCCAACAGGAGCTCGTGTCTTTGCGGACAGCCGTTTCTGGAGACACAGCATGACGTGACTCGGAAACTCGACCCCAGGTCGGGGCTCCCCGGCCGGCTGGGGAGGATAGGACCTTGTCTCGGCAGACGCAGTGTGCGGTGACATGCAAACTCGGCCCGCCGGCCGGCGAACATGCAGATCCCGCGGCCGTGTCGAGATGATGTCATTGAACGGGCTGCGGCGGTGATGATTGAGGCATCGACGGGACAGTCAGCAGGTCGACGTTTGCAGATAAAGCCCTCACCGCCTGGCTCCAGACGTGATTGCATGCACACTAGTACGGCATGTCGTTCAATGGCGTGCAGAATGTAGCGGAACTGTATGCAGTTAACAGTAGGAAAATAAAACTGATACTGCCAAGCACCCAGCAGGTTTCCAGTGCTATTGTTATGAAATAGCTGTTTGATGAGGAAATTCAGATAAAAAATAATCCAGAAACAGATTGCAGTTTTTGAAAGGTGATTCATCGTCATAGAGCATATTTCCGTAAATCAGTGATGGTGGGAAAAGGGATTTAAAAGCGCAAGTACGAGACATTGTGTTCATTTATTTATCAGTTTATTTTAACTCAACTCTCAGAAGACAGTCTCACGCGAATTCGAGAAATTCAAATTAAGAAACTCGTAACGTGTCTATGTAACTTTGTTACAATGCTCAGGCGTTCACGGAGCGGAACGTGGCAACCACGCTTGTTTGTGAAGCAGACCGATGGAGGAGTTCCCAGTCACTGCCGTCCGTAGTTGAAATCCAAATGGAATCATGTGACAAAGAAGGCAATTTCAGGTGTGCAGGTCTCAGGGCGCTTGTGGAAAGCCTGGTTAATCATCAGTCCGGCGGTTGCCGTTGCAGGGGTGTACGGGGCCGTGACTAGGGCCCATCCCACTCCGAAACCGGACGACGGAGAGACAACCGAGAACGGGCATCCACAGTCCGTCACACCTGATGCTGATAATGCCACTGGTTGCGCCGTAATTGATCCCAGACAGAACACTCGGTTCATTTGTTCCGAACCCACTCGTTTTGTCCTGGACAGACAGGATGGCAACAAGCAATATTTTCAGTCCTGCCGGAGAGGCCTGTACACGGTAAGCTGGTTGCCAAGTTACCGTGGTATTGCTTGTCCGTCAGCTGCAGTTCTCTGCTAACTGGAAGCACCCATTTCCACATCACAGCCAACGAGACACCCGTCGAGTCATGGATCTGCTGGTTGGCACAACATTTCTCGACTGGGATATGTCATCACGCACAGAATCTGTAGACGGTGATGCGCTGTCTGGTACAATATTCCCCGACGATGATCCGGTATGTGGCGCAATATTCCGCCACGGTGATTCGCGTTCTGACGCAATTTTCCTCGAAGCGTGACCCGTTACCTGGCACAATATTCCGTCACTGTGATCCGCTTTCTGATCCAGTTTTCGCCCGACGGTGATCTACAGTGTAGCGCAGTATTTCCCGATTGTAATCCGCCGTCTGCAGCAGCATGATCCGCCGTCCGGCACTGCATGCACAGACGGTGATTCATCGTCTGGTTCAGTATTCCCAGACGGCGGTCCGCCGTCTGGTAAACGTTTCTCAGACGGTGGTCCGCTGTCTGGCAGAATTTCCCAGACGGTGACCGACTGGTTTCCCCGACTGGTGACTTCTATGCCGGCCTGCCCAGACTCGAGCTAGATGGGAGAGGCGTGGGCCGAACCGGTTAGGGCCTAGTCTGGAGTGTGGGGCCTGGTCCGGTGTTTTGGCTCGAAACAGTCCGGGTTCTTGTCCGGGGTGGTCCGCCGTGTTCTGGCCTCTGTCTGCCGGCGGTGCGGTGCTGGACGCGACGCGTTTTCGGCTGGGTCCCTGTGGCGCAGTTTACCTGCTTGAGTTGGGCCCGGTCCAGCACATTGTTGAACAGGCCCACACGTCCCGGCCGGGGCGTGGGCCTCAGAGCTCCAATGGGCTGCCACAGACTACAGTAGCCGTTTTGTCGGGGGCGGGAGGGGGACCGAGTTTGGTCACGGAAACCAACTGATGCCAAGGCAGCTTTGTTGAGCATAAATCAGGCTCGGGTTTCTTTCCTCTTTTCGCTGAAAGCGCGGTGTTCAGCGGCTGTCGTTGCTATTACGGGACGTCGCCAGACGCTGTCTGACGTCGAATGCACATGCACTACCATGTTAAAATCCGGGTTTTTGAAATTTTGCATGACGCAGGGTTAAATTGGTGTTGGTTTGTTATTTTAACGGAGCGCGATAGTGCGAGGTCAAAATCCAAGGCAACGCCTAAGTGTTTTTTTGAGACTTGTTAGTCGTGTTTACACAACAGTTGCCAAGTTAGCTGTGCTTATGGAGGGAATATAGAATCTTTAACGACCAGTATGTGAGATGAAATATCTTTTCATGAGAAGTTCGAAATATTAAAATAAGAGGTCAGAGACCTGGAGTTTGAAACTTTGAATTTTGAATTTTCCATTCGCAGGCTGGAAAGTAAAAGGCCTTATTTTTTCGTGCAGGAGAGGGATATTAAGTCGCTGATTTTTGTTTCTGAAACGCGAGCGTTATGGATAGCACGCTTATGGAAAATAACATTAGCCATTTCCACTAGAGATGAAACTTCAGATAGTAATAAGGTGCCTTTGGACCTCAGTTTAAGGGGTTTTAAGGGGTTAAGGTCACCTAAGTAAATCGCAAATGAAATGTGCAACCGCGTCACTTTGTTCCCTTCACTGGCATATTAGAGGTAACCGGTCAAATGTACGTAAAGCAGATGTGAATATAGACAATTTAAGGGGCCAGTGCACGGGGAGGGGTCCTGAAACCCCCCCCCCCCTACTAACTTTGGACAGAGAGAGATAGAGCAACGCGGTTAAACGTTGTGTTCCCGGTCACATAAGCTACTCAGTGGTATCCATTTTTTTTGGTTCTGGGTCTATATATGACCTCCCAGATCACGTTAATGACCTAAACGCGGTCAATGCAAAATATGTCGAATTTTCCTTTGTGATATAGTTTTCGAACTTATGAAAATAAATCGATTTGGTAAGCACCAACGTGTTGGTCGTTGCCTTAGCTGCCGGAAAATGTGTGGGGTTTTGGGGTGTAGGTCACTGGGTGGCCTCTCAGGTCACGAAAATGTCATTATAGCTGAAGTTTGCAATAGGAAGCATGATAGTCTCACCACACTTTTGTCGAGTCACAGGTCAAACGAGCGATGAAACGAGTGCCAAACGTGGTACACCGGTTCTACTCAGGCTGGGAGGGGGTCGCCTATTTGGGGTCATGGTCGCCTAAGTTCCCAAGGTCACCGCCAGGGGTGATTATGTCGTGTTACGGAAATCGCTCCTTATCGAAAACCGCTCGAACTAGAGTCACCAAATTTGATGTGCTGGTAGACGGGCACACGGTCTAACTTGCATATCATTGTGGCGTTCGTGATAGTTTCTCAAGGACACCGTTAGGGGCGTGCATGCATTTGTATGTGAAATGGCTTTAGTTAAGAACTGTACGAACTGTCTTTACGATTAGGTGTCAAAATAATGTTGACTTGGTGGATAGTAATGACGTATTCTTACAAATGTAGGTATCACATATCCCGTATACAAAACTGCTATGGGATTTGACATCATTGTTTGATATGCACGTCCGACCTGGCGTGACCCTTTATGAACTGACCCTTCCGAGACATTGAAATCACGTCATTGGCACCTGAATCGAATACATTCATGAAAGGAACGTGCAACATAACATTGTAATAGCCAATTCCTAGCAAGTGAAATGTTTTCTTCGACTTGATTAAAAGTATGAAAGGCATCACTTTGACAAAAGGTCACAGGTCAAGAGTTGTGGCAAAAAAAAAGAAAAAAATTGCTCGAGGTATGTAACTGTCAAAAGCTCAGCTACAGAAAAAAATCAGCGCCTTATCTCCCGTCACTTAGAAGTTAGAGTTTTGGGGAGTGATTGAGATGAAGTGTTTGTTTTACGGGTATGCATCCGTTACTCTTAAAACTTATTCAAGAAAACGGCAGGGGGTTCTAAAACAACCCCTCCCCGGCAGGCGAGGGAGGCAACCTTGTTTGACATGTTAAAATGCTGAAACTGAAAGGTGAATTGGTCGTCCGGCCGGTTTCGCCATGGTGGGATAATGTTGGTATGAATGTTGTTACAGTCCAGTAGTGCTTCAGCCGTTACCCTGACCTGAAAACCCTGCTAAAATCCCAATACCATTTGGTTGAACTTTATTGACTTGGGTGGCTAAACCCGAGTTTTAGGTGAGAAAAATAAAAAAAGCTCTCATTCATATAATAAAACCGTCCCGCTTGCTGCGCAAAGCCTTGTGCATGCTTTTTTTTTAAATCCCATGTACATGTTCACTCTGCTTCACCAACATGGCATAGCCCAGTCTGTGGATCATGGCAAGTGTTGACGATATCTCACTTGGGCGGAGCTAAAGCAGATATTTCAATTTGGGATGGCTTTTGAATTGGGGGGGGGGGGGGGGGGTATTCTGAAAGTGGAACAGTTTGTCCTGTGCTGGGGCAGTTTTTATTTTTCTTTTTGTCTAAATTTTTGGTTTGCATAACATACTTGGCTAAAATCTTGTTGGGAACTGTATTTCCGGGGTAGATTAGATCAGCACAAGCTATCCCGAACAGACTGCCTGCTGCTGTTGAGGTCGTAACACAGGCCGTCCGCGAAGTGCTGAAGGTATGCAACAAAGCCCGCATCCCCACTGCCTGGAGCGGAACGTGATAACGACGCTCAACAGGACGTTTGACGAGTACCGTGCTGTCATCAAAAGCAAATGGAGGAGATCCCCAACGCAAACTGGAAAGGAGAAAGAATTTAGGGTCAGTCTCGAAGACCTCTTCGAAGTTGCCCATGTCGGCGCCATAAAGATCATCAAAATCCAGGAGGACAAAGACTTCCAGGCCCAACGAGAGCCAGGCCGGCGAGGCTTCATGGTGGTAGTGGATAAGTTGCCTTCCGGGGAGGAGGAGTGAACTCTTCAACGACAACAGCAGGTCCCAGAAAGGGCCCCGCCATCTCAGACTAGAAAGCAAGCCGAGCAAGAGACAACTGCCCAATTGGAATGCTCGTTTACCGACAGCACACAATGAACTGTTGAGGATGACCCGGAGTCCCTCGTAATCTTTTTTCTTCGAAGCGGCCCTTCAGGAGAACCAAGAACATCGTCACTTCTGGTCTGGCAGCAGCCCTCGATCGGAACAAGCTCAGTGATCGCTCTGCGATGCACTTTCTATCGGCAACTGCCTCGGCCCTCGGCCATGACTCCTCTGAACTGGCGATCAACAGATGCTCGATCAGGAGGTGGTGCAGATGGAAGAAGATGGAGGAGGAGAGCTTTTGCAGAGGAAATCTGGTATTCTTTTTCTGCGGCACCCAACCTAGTGGTTCACTGGGGTGGTAAACTGTTACCCGACAATGGAAACGAGAAAGTGGATTGACTCGCTGTCCTTGTAACCGGTTCAAGAAGTCGCCAAGCTCATCGGTGTTATGAAGATTCCAAGCGGAAATGGAGCAGCGACAGTTGACGTTGTCGCGCATTGTCTGGGAGACCGGGAGGTCCCGTGTTGAGGTCATCGGGATGAGCTTCGACACCACCTCCAGCAGTAATGGACAAATGCTGGTAGCAAGCACGCTTCTTCAGCAGAAGCTTGGGCGACAGCTCATTCACTTCGCTTACCCTCATCATATCTTCTAAGTGTTGGTAGAGGCGGCGTTCTCTAAATGCTTCGGCCCGTCTTCGGGCCCAGGGATCTCCTTGTTTATGCACTTCAGGAGGAGATGGAAGCACACTGATTGGAGCAAGTTTGAGCCCATCATATGTAAATACCTGGAGCCAGCAGTGGCCGAGACCTTCCTCTCCTCCGAGGATCGTGTCGTCGCCTTCTGCCGTGAGAAGCTCGCGGAAATCCAGCCACGCAATGATTAGCGGGGGTTGTTTGAGCTCACTATCATCCTTGGCAAAGAGCTTCGGCGGGAAGTCAATTTTCTGTAACCAGGTGCTCTCCATCGCGCCAAATGGATGAGACACATGATCTACGAGATCACGATCCTCTTGCTTCTCTGAGAGTCACGATCAGTACTCCGTGACTCTCAGCGAATTGGAAGTGTCGAGCGCTTCGTCTCTTTCATCGTTCTTCTGTACGTCAGGTCATGGTCCTGCGCGCTATGAGCGGTCAGAGTTCCTGTGCACAACCTGGCCTTCCTGCAAAGTTTGATCTGAATGCTGACATCTTGAAGGCGATCTCCAAGAAGTTCACCGATCACCTACGGTACCTTAGAGAAGAACTAGTTAGTCTGACATTCTTCGGCGAAGACGTGCCGTGTGAGATGAAGAGTAAGATGGTTGCGGCACTCGAGGAACAAGGATCGGAGAGTCCACTCCGGCGAGCGCAGGTGGATTTCGCACCAGGAGAGGTTGTCGCGAGGAAAACCATCGCGAACTTCATCAAAGTAGATGGGAACCCTGTACGCCCACGTCATCAACAAGGACTTGTCAATGTCGATCCCGCTCGTTGGGAGACAGTACGTAGTTTCAAGGACGCCAGTGGGTCAGTGGCCTGAAATGACGGATTAAAAGTAGATACAAATTGTTGAAAAGAAGTATGATAATGCCACTCCAAGTTGCCTGTGCACCTCTTAATTTTCTGGCCATCCTCGAAAAAAAAACCGGAGGGGGTAGCAGAGGGTTTCATAGACCGGGCTGGCGCGAATTAAAGAATAATTTTTTAGCAATGTATATTATTGTGTGAAACAGTGGCTATGCATGATTCTGCACTAAAGTTTCAGAAATTTGTTAATATTGCAGAACGTTCTTAACCGGACCATCAAGGCTTCTGGATGATTAAAGTAATTTACTTTCATCATGAGCCGCGATTGCAACATACAGGACAATCTTCCGTGTTGTGCAGGGAAATAAGGTTAGCGTGGTGGTTTTCTTTAGACAGCATCTCGATCCTGCCGGCCTTGCCCTTAGTAAAAAAAAAAATGGCGAAAGTAGGGAAGAATTAAATGTTTCATGACATTGTATTTGACGTTTCGTCGTACGCACGACATTTCCAAGAATGATTTTATTCAGACGCCTCACCATGCACCCCAAAACGGTGGGCCACTCACACAGAACGAGACGCAACGTATCACTAGACTGGCAAGACAGGCACTAGTCCAACCACGACAATCATTGACAAGGCATCTGCCCACGAAAGTGAGAAATTACATCAAAACCGTTCGCTTTCAAACGCATTTATGGATACTTGTTTTAGTATGCCATAGAAAGTCGCACTACATTAACCCGCGCACGACCTTCGGGTCGGTGTCGATCATTCCTGACGGAGGGGGGGGGGGGGCCTGTTGACCGCCCCCCTCCAACTCACGAATGGTTGGTCGCACGATAAAAATAAGCACACCGTTGGAAAGCCTGTGACGAATAGAGCTCAAAATTGATCTCATTTTTAGTTTTAGGTAATATGTAAGCAATTTACGTCCTATATATGCTTTCTCATACCCGACTACATGAGACCAAGAAACGGCCCGAATTTCAAGGGCTGTGACTAATAGCGTATAGATAAAGGCACCAGCGCACAAGTAAAGGTTCGCAAATGTCCGCAAAAAAGAGAAAATCCGATACACGTCTAATTTCTCAGACTTGTTCAATATATACGCCAAAACGTTGAGTTAAAGACACGGCAATTTTCACGCTGGTTGTCAGCGGACGCCGCAGTCGTACGCAGTAAGAAATTACGGGAACTAATTTTAGGGTTCCTTTATTTTCGCGACATAAGCTTATCCATATAAATTTTATTGATCTTAGTGGTTCTTGTGATGGTTTCTCATGCTTAAATTTTGGAAAAATTCATTAGTTACCAATGTACACAATTGGCGTAGCTTTATTCGCGACAGCCTGTTTATTTCCAAAATATGCAATTTGTTGAAACTTTTTGAGGTTCTTTGGTATTACTTACGCCTGTGCAAGCCAGTTCGGCCATTGTCTACCCATTCTGAGTAATTCATCCCTGATTTTGACGGTGGTGCATTTCGGCTCACAACAATTATTCGTGACCTGACCTTAGATCAATGGCTGGAAATCAATGATACTTTGCCCAATGACAGTAGCTAGATGTCTGCTTCACTCCACAGTAAAAATGTTGTGAAAAATTCCACCAATTTTCGAAAAAACGACATGTCTTAAAAATGGGCTTGACCGTAGGTCAATGACGCAGAAATTTCCTAAAAATCTGAGACAGTAGATTTGTTGCATCTATCACGATCACTAATCCCTGAAAGAAGTATTGTGATATTTTATTTTTCGAAAAAGTTACAGGGCGCTAAAGTTTTTTGGACATAGGTCCGTTTGACTTGATCTGGGTCAGACACCTGACCTGACCTGAGGTCAAAACTTTGACACAGGGTGTAAAAATGATGTAGCAAAATATACATGAAGTTTCATGGCGCTGTGTTTGTTCGTTTTCTCGTAGTCCTGGAAAAACCTCATGGGGGACGGTCAACCGCTCCCCCAGTCGGGGACGGGTTAAATGTTGTCGGATATGATAAGTTCTTAAGCGGGTGCTTCCGGTTCGGGGCGCCGCGGAGGCCTCCTCTGCAGCTTATCACGGATCCCTGATACACCAGCGGAAGTCCTCGTTACAGGTCAGGATGGGGTTCTTTACTTCAAAGGGATTATGACAGCTTACAAAAGGGGCCAGTGCTGTTTACAGGCTGGCGGCTGCCGATTGGGCAAGACAAGGGCCCCTGTACTGTAAGGTAGAGGCCATTTTACAGGGGAGCGTGGGTCTTTTTACAGGCCGGCGGCTGCGAGGGCTGCTTTACAGACGGGCGGGAGCCCTTAATTTTTTTTTTTTTTTTTTTTTTTTTTTTTTTTTTTTTTTTTTTTTTTTTTTTTTTTTTTTTTTTTTTTTTTTTTTTTTTTTAATTTTTTTTTTAAATTTTTTTTTTTTTTTTTTTTTTTTTTTTTTTTTTTTTTTTTTTTTTTTTTTTTTTTTTTTTTTTTTTTTTTTTTTTTTTTTTTATTTATTTTTTTATTTTTTAATTTATTTTTTTTTTTTTTTTTTTTTTTTTTTTTTTTTTTTTTTTTTTTTTTTTTTTTTTTTTTTTTTTTTTTTTTTTTTTTTTAATTTCCTTTAATTTTTTATTTTTTTTTTTTTTTTTATTTTTTTTTTTTTTTTTTTTTTTTTTAATTTTTTTTTTTTTTTTTCCCCCCCCGGCCCTTCCTCCCGGAATCGGGTTAGGGCGACCTCCAGCTCTTATCTTTGGGAACTCTTTACAAGGTAACCTCGCGCGTCCGCAGGAGCCCCGTTGAGACTGGCAAAGAATCCCTTTATGGATTAACAGAGGGGCCTTTGCGGGCTGGCAGGCTGAGGCCAACGGGACATCCTGTTGGTCTGTAGAACCAGCAGCAAGGAGCCTTTTCTGAGATCAGCATGTGCCCGTGGAAAGACCCGTAGACGGGTCTTGACAGGATATCTCGGCCGCTTTCCAACAGGTCATCCTTTGCAGGCCTTAATTGGGTCAATCTACAAGTCCGTAGACGGGCTCTCTACAGGGTAGCAGGGGCCCCTGTACGGGTCAACACGAAGGTGCCCAAATGTGGGCCGGAGGAGAGGCTCCTTCATACCAAGGGAGGAGCTCCAGCCTCCTAAGACTTTCCTCAGTGCGCGTTTGGGCAGGTGGAATAAAACATAGAACCTAGAATGAGGAATTTCACGGAACAGAGTGGCATTACAGATTATATATGTATATATATATATATATATATATATATATATATATATATGTATATGAACCAGAAAGTGCTAATTTCAGTAAAGGCCATTCTGACGATTGATTATTGGGACTTAGGGGCGCACCGACTTCGAGGTCATTCGGCGCCCATAACTTCATTAAGTATTCCACCAACAAGTGTCACGACGACTAACATATTCCATCAGCGTACCATAACGCAATTATGCCAAGGCAAAAAGTTAGCTACAAGAACATACACAAATCAAAACACATATGACCAGTAAGGTGCACGCATCGCAGAAAAACGGATATCCGATAGAAACCGGAACAACTGTCCCCGTCTCTATAAAACAAGAATCATCTAGCAAATCCAAAAAGTGTGTGGTGTCGCACTGTGCCCGAAGTGCCGCAGTCGTTCCGAAGTCAAACCATTGCATGTGATCAGCACATTTTGCACAGTGAGGGGCTCGCTGCAGCGCGGGCACAACTCTCTTTCTCTTCACCCCTCAAAAGATGCTGATACGTTACATGTGTGGTCTAGGCGCAAATAAAGGTCATTGTAGCATTTGGTCTTGTGCAACAATCTCTAGTTGCTTCAGGAGGGGGTTGTACTTTCCAGTTTTCTGTTGTGAATACTAGATTTTTGTAAATGTGGTCTTTGACTTTGCCATTGTCTGGTTTGGGTAGCTGGTGCGCCGTCTGGATAGCTGGTGGGCCGTCTGGGCAACTGGCGCGCCGTCTAGCCGGCGGAACGTTAGAAACGCGGGTCTCGCGCGCCACACGGTCTGGCACGAGGAAGCGCGGCCGGCCGGGCTGCGGCGACTGACAGTGGTGACCTGACGGCCGGCCGGCCGACGCCAATGTTTCGGGTTTGCTGGCTGACTCAGGCGGCGGCGATACAGCCGGAAATAGCCGCCTGGCCTGCTGCCGGCGCGACACGCGCTGTTTCCCGCCGGCAGGACCGCCGCCGGCCTGGCAGACAGCTCTGCGGACAGCTCCCAGGAGAGTGCCGGGGGTGGTTGATGGGGTGGTTCTCGGGACGTGTCTGGGGACAGCTCTGAAAACAGCCTGAGGTAACACTGGGATGACTCTGGGAATCGCTGTTGGGATGCGTTTGAGGATGCCTCTGGGGACGGCTGCTTCCTCAGCTGTCGACTCCCGGTCCACTCTGGGATTGTTCTGGGGAGCTCCAGGAGATGGTTGCGTCAGTCGTATGGATGACGCAGGAAGCAGACACGGCGCCGGCCTTACCCGCTATCGGTATGTGGGAGGTGAGGCCGCTGTCGGAGCGTCGCGCCCCCCCCCCCCGCTCGGCCGGGCGGCGCCGTGCACTCGGGAATGTTCTGGACCAGCTGACCGCGGCACGTGGCAGACGAGGAGACGCGAGGCCTCAGTCTGGCACACCCGAGACTCTGCCACTGCCGGATGGCCTGTTAGGCGCTCTCCACAGGCCGCCGGCGTGCCCTGAGGTGTCCGGGCGGTACGGAGGGAGCTTGGTCAGGTACCATCGGGGTTGACGCGTATGACGTCTGATCATCGAGTCCTGGTACATAATCTGCCGTGATGTACTGACTTTCTCGGACCATTGCTGCCGTCGGTGTGTTGCCAAGGCCTTACGAATATGTCCTGGGACTGTGGCGTACATTTGAAATCAACACGTCGCTACGTTTTCGCGCCAACCAAAGCAAACTGTTGACGGCCCGGCATGCACCATAAATAGATCACGGTGTTTACATGCACCATGCTGTGAGGAATAGCCCCCGGGTCTCTGCTGCGTTTCTTGCATCGACGGAGAGATCGACAGAGCTACGTCATACATCTGCAGCGGGCCATGTAGCGGCGCTGGCATGGAGTGACGTTACACAGCTTGAGCGGGCCAGTTGTCGGCGCCGGCGCAGAGGGACGTCATACAGTTGCATCAGGGGTTATCGATGTCGCTACAGAGCGGCATTACACGGCTTCAGCGGACCGGTTATTGGTGTCGGCACGGAGTGGCGCCAAGCAACCCCACGCGGCCACAAAGGGCCAGTGACAAAACTCACTGGACGAGACCGACAGCAGAATCACCTAACAGTCTACGGTTAAACAAGCGTGACGGAAGGCAGGATGAAAGCCGCCGCCTAGCAGTTACTCATAGTTAAAACCGCCGCCAAGAATAGCTTAAGCCGCCGCCTAGCACAGCTAAAGCCGACGTGAGCAAGGCTCCACAGCTAAATTCCCGTCTTAATGGTTGAAATGAACGGAACGTTGCGAACACACCCGCATGGCAGCGGTGATTATCAGTAAACCGTACGAAAAAAATGCATTTTCGTCACGGAGCAGACTTGCATTAACCAGAGCATGTAAAGTTCCGACTCAGCCATCGTTAACCAGCCATCGGTCCATACGCTTTGTCATTGAAAGCACAGGGACGACTCCAACCTCCGTTGTCTTCTGTAGGGTCTGCTGAAAGGCGTCTCAGATGGCTGCAGCCTGCTGTGGTGACTAGTGCCCACTGTTATTCTCCTGAGATGTTCAATGTCTCTGGAGGGCTGTGGAGATGCCCAGCATCTTTGCAAGCCTTTTCGGCGCCAGCTGTGGGAGCAGTCACGGCTCAGGTGTCCATTACCCACTGAGGGGCCGCTCAGACGCGTGTCAGCCGCAGCTCGGCGTCGGCCGGCCGCGGCCGCCGTGTGTGCCCCAGCTCTCAGGGCTTTATTCGGCGGCCGGCCGCCGCCGCTCCACCGCAACCCGCCTCGTCACCCGCTTGACTCAACTTCCAGTGAAACCGACGTACAGCGTCGCACTGTCGGCGTGACGTCATTGTGACGTGGCGACAGCGCGCAGCGGGTTCCCCGCCCACTCTTGGGCCTGGCGATGGCCGTGAAGAACAACTCACCATTGCCCTTGAGAGTAGGAGGTCGTTAAGGGCCGAATCCCGCCGAGAAACGCTGACCGAAGCGCCTCTAACGTCATTCGCTTGGCTCAGTGCTATGCTGAGCAGACGTCGGTGACGCGTCTGAACAAAACTAAACCGTACTGCTGTAGCCACCTCACGCGTAATGTTCTGCCACTTTGTGCAACCGCCTACCTTATGCATGACGCATGCAGTGCGACATAAGGGCGCGCGCAAGCCCTATTTCACTGTTAACATAAACGCCTAAAGATTGCCGTGCGCGACGTGACCATGAAACGGCAGCGCACAAAGCACGGGGAGATAAATTCTGTTATAAATATACAGGCTGTCTCAGCAGTGTGGCAGGTGTTGACGTTTGGATTGTTGTTTTTTTCTCTGCGACGTATTCATCGCTCTTTTCCTCGTCAGCTGTTCAGTTTTGGAACGACTACGTGCATTCTAAAGCCAGTTTGAAGGTCGCAGTTTACGTGTTGTTGTCTTTGGTGCCGATTTGTGTCTCCACATTGGAGGACTGGCACCGCTGGCCAGCGACAAATAAGGGGTGGACACTTACCCTCCTATCCATTGCAGACGTCTGCTGCAACAGAGGACATGTTTAGAATGTATGCGACGTTGGGGTGAGGGTGCGGCCAAGTTTACACAATTCATGACTGACGACGCCCTCTCTCTGCTGCGGACAGGTTCACCAGCTCCCAGCAGGCGTACCAGGACACATTCGAGATATCAGAGTCGGAGTCGGATGACGACGAAGTGTACCTGGCCGAGTTTGCGGCGCGCCGCCGCCGCCAACTCGGCTGGCGCCACAAGCCAGCTCTCACCCACCAGTCGGTGGATGAAGCGCCCTCCGAGGCGCCCTCCGAGGCGCCTTCCGAGGCGCCCGGCGAGCGCGAGGCCGAGGTGAGCGAGGACGTGGCGTTGGCAGAGGAGGAGGAGCGTCGCCGCCGCGACCGGCTGCACAAGATCGCCAACGAGCTGATGGTCACCGAGCGAAAGTACGTCCAGGAGCTGCACCTGATCGACCAGGTGAGCCGGCACCCAGCAGACCCTCCGCAGCAGGCTTTCCGTGCAGAGCCAGATACCGAGAGAACCAGCTGGGCGGGGAGCGCAGCGAACCCGTCCCGGCCATGAATAATGCACCACTCTGTGGCCCCACCAACCTGTCTCAAATGCGAGATGAACGGCACTGTGGTGCATGCATTTGGCGAAGCGACGCGTCAGCTTGCCTCTTATTGGGCGACGCAAAAGCAATGGTTTAAATGGGTTTCCGGCAGTGGCGTGAGAAAAATCTTATCAAGACTGCGCGGTGATATGTCCGGACGAAACTCTTCTCATTTTTTCGCACTAAAAGGCGATTTTCCACTCTCCTATAATTGACGTTATGCCCTTTTACACGGCAGATCTTCCATTTCCGGGTGGACCAGGAGAATCGGGCGCATCACATGTTCAATAATGAGATCACGGCGCAGATGTTTTCCAACGTGAAGTCCATCTATCAGTTCCACAAGGACCACATGCTGCCGCAGCTGGAGGCACGGCTCAGCAACTGGGAGAATGACCCACGGATAGGTGAGCCCTTTGTTCTGTCGCTTTGCGTCCGTGCCTACTCCCGGTTGGCGGTGTGGCTGGCGGCGAACCGGCGGCGTAATGGCCTGTCGTCGCTGGGTGTCCTTTCCCCAGTCAGTATGGACTGGAACACTGCTTTTTTTGAGGGGGCGCTTGCCGGTCAAAGGCAGATTGGCACCAGAGATTACTCGTCAGAGGGCAGTGGGGTATCAGAGCTGATTCATCAAAGGACACCGGGGTAACAGAGGTTACCTGTGCGAGGGTAGCTGGCTACCAGATATGACCCATCAGAGGACAGTGGGCACCAGAAAGTGGGCGTCAGAATGGACAGTGGGCAGTGGACAAAGTGGACAGTAGGTGTCAGAGGGCAGTGGGGGCGTCAGAGGTGACCCGCCAGAGGCGGCGGAGCGCCAGCAGTGGTCGTTTGCCCCGCAGATGCCAGAACAATCACAGAGATCGTTTTGGACAGGTGTTTGTCGGCCCGGCCTTAACTTCGTGCAAATATTTGACCTGTGCTGATAACAGAGAGCCGGCGGCGCTAACGTTAGCCGCCGCCTTGTGTATCATCCGGTGCGGGGCGGGCCGGGAGCCCAGTCGACCCAGCAGGTGCAGATCTGGGCCGTTAGAGTTCACCTAGCCGCTGCCGGACGTTCAGCCACTAACGGACTGCCACCGGCCGCTGCCGGACGTTCAGCCACTGACAGACTGCTACCGGCCGCTGCCGGACGTTCAGCCACTGACGGACTGCCACCGGCCGCTGCCGGACGTTCAGCCACTGACGGACTTCCTCCAACCGCCGACAGACAGACCAGTTGGCCACCGTCGGTCCGACGGATGACAACTCTGATCAGCGCCGAGTATCCGCTGTGGCGGTCGTGTTTGCTCGTATGTTCCGTGCGGCCGCTTCTGGTGCCGCCGTTCGGCCGGCGTCACCCGGCCGATCAGCAGTGTCAGCGGCCCGTATCGGGACCATTGACGTCAGCACATAACTTTTTCGCAGGGGACATCATGAAGAACTGCGCACCATTCCTGAAGATGTATACGGAGTTCGTGAAGAACTTCGATAACGCCATGAATCTGATCAACACCTTTGCAGCCAAGAGTTCTCGATTTGCGGCAATTATGAACGAAATTCACGTAAGATTACTACTTGTAACTGTTACGTTAAAAAAGCATTGAACTTTTCATCCGAATTATGTCGTGTTTAATTTCCTGGTTGTATGTTCTAGCCACCCACATATAGGAGTCACTTCTCAGGTAGAATTCCATGTAAACGTGAGTTGATCTGTCACCGTTCTTGACATCATGTTTCACGGCCCACGATAGTTTAGGTGATAATATGAACTTGTTATACGTATTTATGACATCATTCAGACATGAACAGTGCCTGGTGCAGTTTTGCTCTGGACTTGATGCCAGTCTGGATATCATGGGTGTAGCATCCCATGGAGCAGGTATGGCAGCCATTATACGACCGCTGGGTAGTTTTTCACATTAGCCCCATAGTGTTACGGGGGAAGAAGGGACCTAAAAATTTTTTTTTTTTTACCACACCGAGCTGAAAAAAAACGTTCCTGCACCGGTGCCGGATGTGATTTTTTTTCCTGGTGCAACTTCGCCCGAGCTTGATGTCAGATAGTCTGGATAGGATCAGTCTCTAGTGCAGCTTTGCCTCGGACTTGATGTCGGTGTAGATATGACCACTCCCTGATGTGGTTTTGTCTCGCATTTGATGCCAGTCTGGATATGACTAGCCCTTGGTGCAGCTTTACTCCGGAGGGCATGCCAGATAGTCTGGATGTCATCGATCTCTGATGTAGCTTTGGCTCAGACAAACCAGTTGGGAAATGATCAGCCTGTCGTTTAGCTCATTCACGGATTTTTTGGCACGTAGTCCGGGTACCACCGATCTGACGTAGATCGATATGATGGATCTGACGTAGCTTTGACGCGGTCTTGCGCAGATAGTCAGATGGTCTTAATGTGATGTGTCTCGCTGAACTTGATGCTGCCAAATAGTTTAATCTGAACGAAGTGACAGCGGCTGTCAGTTCATTCGTCCTGCACCAATGAGCAAGGACCCTTGTGCGCCCAGAATGGGACCGGAGGGCTGACAGCTCGGTGTTTGTGGCCACAGGAGATGGAGGAGTGCGGTAACCTGCCGCTGCAACACCACATGATCGTGCCCATTCAGCGCGTGCCCCGCTACGAGCTGCTCCTCAAAGACTACCTGAAGCGGCTGCCCGAGGACTCATCCGACTACGACGACGCAAAGAGTGAGTGATGTGCGTCCACGTCCGTGGAGCCGTTACGGTACATCTGAATGCATTTAGTCAAAACGGGCCATTCCCAGCTGTCCTTGGCTCGTTGGGAAAGGGCAGCAACACATCAGGCCATGTCAATGCTCTGTGGATGCAGATGTAGGTTTACTCATGCAGACTGTGTGCGATGATTTCCGTGACGCCAGAGCGAGGTGGACAGGTGTTCGAGAGAGCACCTTTGATGTGTGTTGCAGCGAGAGATGTCCGCCTCGGTGTGTTTGTCCGCCCCGGCGGGCTGTGGAGTTTGGAGAGTGCTGAGGACGATTGGGAACAGACCGTCCGTCTCACCCAGCCATGCCATGGTCTTTCCCAAATTAGTTTCCGAGGGAGCAAGGGTCTTTTATCTTTGTCTCTGTGCTGCGCATCGCACTTGACCCTGGGAGAAGCTCTGTGTAGTGGGAACGGCAGGCACGACAGCCGGACAAGCGATTGCAGTGGGTGTTCTGGGCGGAGGGCACGTCCGTCGGAAAAGCGATGTTGCAATGTGCCGTCTGGGCGGCAGACACGACCATCCTATGGCTTTCCGCGCCACCGAACTGGCTGACGTTGCCTGCTTCAAATGAACGGATCTGGACCAACACATCGCCGCCAAAAATCACAGAGGCGTGCCGCGAAATGTACACTCGATTTTGCTCGAGACCGCACTAGTCTATGACGCACCGGAACAACATGCGGTCAGTGCAGCTGGCGAGGCCACGCCCTTTGCTGAGCTGACTATACATCCCCCGCGACGGAGCGGGCCAACGGACGGCTCACGACGGGGAGTGGCAGCCCAACTGACGGAGAGTGGAGGCCCGCCTGGCGGAGATTGGTAGGCCGACTGACGGAGAGTGGAGGCCTGGCGGACGGAGAGTGGTAGCCAGAATGACGGAGAGTGGCGGCCCGAATAACGGAGAGTGGAGGCCCGGCGGACGGAGAATGGTAGCCCGACTGACGGAGAGTGGTAGGCCCGGCGGACGGAGAGTGGTGGCCCGATTCACGGAGAGTGGCAGTCCGACTGACGGAGAGTGGTAGCCCGACTGACGGAGAGTAGAGGCCCGGCGGACAGGGAGTGGTAGCCCGACTGACGGAGAGTGGCGGCCCCAATGACGGAGAGTGGTAGCCCGACTGACGGAGAATGGAGGCCCGTTGGACGGAGAATGACAGCCCGAATGGCGGAGAGCAGGGTCGGACGGCCGGGCGCGGCTGTCTGGCGGCGCCTGCTCAGATCCCCCTATCATGCGTCGTGAATATTATGCTGACACTGTATCTGTCCCAACAGCGAGGCCGACGACTCTGAACGCCGCCACTGACTCGGCTTTGCGTTACCTGCAGAGGCGCTGGAGCTAGTCACGCACGCAGCCACCCACAGCAATGACACGATGAAGCGCGTGGAGAAGTTCAAGCAGCTGCTGGAGATCCAGGAGAACATCAGCGGCGGGCCTGACCTGGTGTCGCCCACCCGGCAGCTGGTGAAGCAGGGCAAGATTAGCAAGATCTCGGCCCGTAGCGGCGATCACCAGGAGCGCTACCTGTTCTTGGTGAGCTCCCTCCCAACCTCGGGGAATATTTGCTGTTGCTCTGATCTGCCGATTCGGCGCCAGCTCCTGGTGCCATGGAATTCGGATTCACGGCAATACGAAATACTAGGTTATGCTGCTGGCATTTGAGTATTCGTGTACTTAACACACCCTGTTATTGAAAACTGAAGCATTTGATGTGCGGGTGCCATGAAAAGGCATTTATAAGACCTATTTATGAAATAAGCTTTGGTAGGTGAGAAAGGGGCGTGTAAGACCTTTGGACTTCTGACCTTGCAAAACACTTAACTCGGCACCGCCTGCGAGGGGTGTCAAATAGGGCACCCTGCAATCCCCCCACGCCAGGCGGTGCCGGGTTAAAGGTTAAGAAGTCATTGCAGGCTCGATATGGCTGTTGTCAAACCGGACATGTTTATCTTGATAGCGGTATCCGGTTTAGGCAGCCTTTGATCACACTGTCAAACACCTTGAACGGCAAGGAGAATTCCGCTTAGTGATTCCCAAATTATCGTGGACTAGTGATTCTCGATCGACATAAATCAGGACGGTGCCCCGGCTGACGAAGGTTGGAGCGTATCCCGAACGCCATTTTGATAAGCCGCCAAATAATTCACCAAGCCGCACCGTAGTCACTCGCCGACTCTCGTCCTGGCTAGAATCAGCGTGTTTGCTATGTGCGACGTGAGATCCACAGAGACGCAGACCGAACTGAAATTACAGATGTCCTTCTGTGTGGCCGCGACGGTGATGAACCGCAACCCTGTATTGCCTATCACGGCCGATTGATAATGTTAGCAGTCGGCCGGGGTCCCGGCTGTCTGCGAAATACTCCCAGAGCCGTGCCGTGTCAGTCCTGACAGATACGACTAGGTGGTCCAGTGACCAGGATATCGTCGCCTGTATCTGAGCGGAATTTCCCGCACGTGACCAGCTCAGATATGCAGCCGCCAACCGTGGCAGACGACAGTTCAGTCTCACCACCGACCGTGACAG